>VZRF01008743.1:31478-293994 GCA_013396875.1 Vireo altiloquus
TTTTTGGCAGAGGGGGAAGTATTGCTCTTGCATATTTTCATATGGATATCGTATGGATATTTTCATAGAACCATAGAAGCATTAGAGTTGGATAAGATGTTTAAGGTCATTAAGTCCAACCATCAACTCAGCACCACCATGTTCACCATTAAACCATCTTTTTGGTTTTCCTCCCTGATCTTTTCTTTCTTTAAGATCTTCAAACATCTTCATGAAAGAATCAATCTTGTCAATCCCCCATGTTAACGATGCCATCAGGATCAGAACTCTTGGTTTCTCATAGATGTCTTCCATGCTAGGGGTATCCTTACTATACTTCTAAAGCACATTCCTGAAGCTGCAAAATTGGTTAGAATTATATCTCTTTGCTCAAAATGCCTGCTGGGATCTCACGATCTAAACTCGAAATCCTTGGATACAACCATCAGACACCTAGCATCTCCTTTTAGAAAACTGAAATAGCATTTAGTACTTGGACAATTTCCCATGCAGATATCACTGTTATGTCTGTAACAGAAAATTACATATATGGCAGAGCTCACAGTGTGTGGGAGGGAGATGTAAGCATTTTCCCTTGCTCCCATCAAGGGAACCAGCACCTGAAAAGTATAGTCTTGGTTTCTCATAAAAGCTGTTTTTAACAGTATCCAGGGAAATACATTATTTGATTTTCTAGCAGAAAATTAAGATTTTGCCCCTAGTCCTTTGTCTCAGGGCAAAGAAAATTAACAACTTTGTGTCTTTAATGATACATTGACTAAGCTAAGCTCACGACAGGCAGCTGCTGGCACCAGCAGCCTTTGGTCCAAGTTTCACAGAATGAGCACTGAAGCAATGGAGGGAGCAGGAGCTGAAATACCCTTCCAGCCTCACTAACTCCCATAGGAAACCATGGCAGGGAAAAGAAGGTCATAGCATGTATGGAAAACCTACAGTTATCACACTGAGAATGTAAATTATTTTGTAAACTTGGGGGAGGGGGGGTTGAGCTGTTGAATTTAGTGTCTTTCTCATTCAATCAATTAATCTATTGCCAGTAAATAAAATACATTAATGAACTAGTATAAAATATTACTATTTGTGTTATGTCTTGCTACTGGCAATTTAAAAAAATCTACTTCTTGTGCAGTTTCTGTAAAACCTACTTTAAATTTCAAAGCAATGTAACTAAATCTAATCTTGGATTCTCTCAAAAGTTTACATTTGCATATTTCTTACTCTTACATATTGTGTTATCAAGTATGATAAAACATCCTGTTTTCTAACCATGACTTAATTTATGAAGATCAATGATAAACAATACACTTGAGATGCTTCCCAGGAAGATCTGTAGTCAAATGTCTCTTATTGACTGGATATAAGTAAATGATGCAAAAGTTTCATTTGATAAATGAATATATATTTTTCTGCAAAGATAAAAATCTGTAATCTGTTTATTCCATTAGACCAAGCCAGTTTTAAAGGTGTGACATTTTTAAAAGAGTATAACCTCATCAAAGTTGAACCTCACAGTGTTTCAACCGGCTGCCTAAAAAATATCAGTAATTTGCCACCATAAACCTATATTGTCATGAGTTTAACAAAATTCTGCCTTCACTTTAGTTTCCCAAGGAAAATTAAATCAGCTACTCTGAATGTGTGTTTATCCTAAGTATAATTTAGAATATCCAAATATACATTGCAATGTAAAATCTCCACCTAGTGGTTTCTACTTATTGTGGTACAAAGACTGCACATCAGAAATGTCAATACATCAGCCTATTATTGCTGAAATGATTGGTGAGTTAAGCCATAAATAGAGAAAAAATAACACCAAAGAAAATGGTATCATTTGCTTTATTTGGTATTTACTTTCACATTCAAAGCTAAGTAATAAATTTAGGCTATTTTTTTTAACAAACAGATAAAGGAAAGCCAGAATAAAAGAAGACTAGCCCAGAGCTTAAGTTCCCTCCTGCAAAACTATTGCACAACACAGGAATAAAACCACTTTCCTTATTGTTTTTCAGGGATGTTGGAGGCAATTACATTAATGCCTCAACTAATCTCACCTTCCTGGAATGCGATGTGCTCACTGTACTGTAAGAAATAAGATGTATTCAAATAAGGCAACAAAACCCTTTTGAATATGTGTGGCTCTCAGTCCTCAACATAGGACTTGTCTCGATGTATAAAGCCTCATCAGGACAGCTGTGCCATTGTCAAGGAGGTATTCTTTACGATTAATTGCATTATTGTATGTGCAGTCACATGGCACATTTTGGCAATTGTCACAATCACTTGTTTCAACAAACTGAATAAGAAACAGGCCTACTGTATTATTTTTGCCTTGTGATCAGATCATGAGCACCAGGGTGCTTTTCAAACTCCACTAAATCCTGGGACTTGCAATCTGATCACGAAGAAGGAACAATACAGTATGCTTGTATCTCAGCATACAGATATTTTCTCTTGTTGAACCCATTCGTCTTTCAGAACGGGTTTTCCCTTTGCTGGAAACCCAAGAAACACACTAAAATAAAATATATTGGTTATATTAATTAAAATATAAATAATTAAATACCTTGTATAGGGTAACAATTTTTATATATGTATATTCAGCTATCTCTCATATAACACAGAGGACAAGAAAAGTAGGATCATGAACGTGGATATTCTACAGCTTAAGAAATGCAAAATGCTCCTTGGTGTTATTCATGAGGTATCTTACCAGTGAGGAACAGGAATTGGGGCTGTATCAATCACAGTGAGAGAAAAAGCAAAATAAGCTAAATTCATACATGTAGCATTTCTCTGTGAATAAGAAACCTAGAGCCATTAATCAAAAATAACTTCATACTTCCCTTTTACTTTTCAATTTGCTTGTTTTTGAGGAAAGTTTCACTTAAACAACCACTTAGTCTTGTGTAGTTTTCTTCTGCACTGACGACAGTAATACACACCCTGCTGCAGCTTGAAAAAATTAACTGGGTCCCATGTAATTTCTAAGAAAACTAGGGAAAAAAGCACCAAGCAGTAATACTGAAACATGAAATTAACACTCAATAATAAATTGAATCATTAGGTACTTACTGTAATATGTATTTTATTTCACAGGTTTCTTCTTGTAAAGCAGATTCTCTTGCTACCTGCAAATAATTTTTCATCATTAAAAGATTTGGGGGAATTACGAGCTTTCTAAAATCTCTTTTTAAATTATGGAGTGTGAGCTCTTACGTACCTGTAATCTGTGAGCATCCTGCATCGTCACTGCCAAAGGTGAGGCAGGAGATCGTGCAGAATCAGAGGCAGAAGGACAGAAAGGGAGAAGGCAAGAGGGAGCTGTGGACAGTGCTTAGGGGAGAGGTGTAGAGGGGAAACTTATTCCAAGATTTTGCGGGGTTTACAACAGGCATAGTTGTATGGGCTGAAAAACAAGGCCTCTCCCTGTCCCAGTGACTGTCAGGCTCCTTCCCAAATGAGAGCCCTGCTTCACTGAGTGCCTGGGAGCCAACAGGACATTTTTCACTTGCTTTGGCTCACAAACACTGAGGGCACCCATGTTCCCTGTGAAGTCTATAGAAGCATAGCTAGGGCAGGATCTCTGTGCTTTGGAGGGGAACCAGCCTCTCCCAGGAAGTGTCTGGGGAACTCAGACACCTACTGTAAGATGTGAGACCTTCACTGACCCTGGGGATAAGCGTGTATGCATTAGGCTCATCTGCATACAAAGGAGTCACGCTGCTTCTGGGTTGTGGTTACCTCATTACCTGGCACGACATGTTTAGGCAGGAACACAAAACAGCTGAGGAAAATGTAGAAGCTGAAAAGAGAAAGGAAAGCTTGAAGGAGAGCTGTCAGTGACTGCAGTGACATGAGTGATTGAAACAGGCTGCTACGGGCTGTGGAAAGAACTGATGTTATTTGTTGAAGACACTGATTTGCTGGCATAATGAAAACTTGTTCACTAATACCAGTCTGCAGAGGTGAATTTAATGTGGGATTTTAATTTTTTTTTTTTGCTTTGTTTTTCCTTGTTCTACCTATATTACACGTGAAAGCTTCACATCTATGTAATTAGGTTTTGATTCATCTCACCTCTCAGCAATTATTAGGTTCATAAATTATAAAGAGACCCTCAGGCAGCTAGGTTCCCAAATTAGATACCTCAGCTGAATTAGTTATGATGAATCAGAGGCAAAATGATCCATGTTTAGCAATTGCCAAACATCAGTGCCTGTACCAACTGGCTTCAAAGTGACTTAAGGATAAAATCAGAGAAAGGAAGTATTGGATGAACTGGAGTGATAATAAAAGCTAATTGGGCTACTATTAAAATTTTAAGACAGCTTGCTTCCTCACCTATAAGAAGGAGAAAATCTCAGAACTTAGAGTACTTAAAGTTGGCATATTGAAAGGGATGAGTGGAATACTACGGGTGAATCTGGGTGCTTTTGTTCTGTCAGAGGGATCTCTCTGCAATGTGATTACAGAATCACCATGTTATTTGTTTAAAGATATGAAGCATTTACAAAGCTGTGAGTTATAAATGAGAATCCCAACTGAATGTGAAAATGTACTAATTTACCTTGTCTTTTTCCTGAAATAAAATAACTATTTTTTGTAAATAAAACCTGAAACATTTTACTAACATAGTACATTAAATGAAATCCTTTCTTTCCATGAGAATTACTAACTAATTACAAAAGGTATGTGAAGTATTGATTGGCATTCTATAAGATGCTGAACATACTTCCAATTTCTCTTCCTTCAACCCACTAGGGTGGCAGGCCAGAATACAAAATTACAGCCAGACAGTTTGCTCAGTTTTACTGCTATTCACAAATTATAAGCAAGGAGCAAGCAAAACAAATAAATTAAGAACAAATTGCACTGGGGCATATAAGGACATAAATAAATGATGAAAAATACTTTGGAACGTCTAGAAAATATTTTTTTGGGTTAGTTTATAAAATACTTCTCAGGACTGAGGATTCAGCCACATTTTGGATTTTAACTAAGCATTTTAAGCAAGGCTTGAATTCTTACGATTTCTTATTTCCTCTTTAATTTGCAAAGAATCAACCTCATTTAAAAGTCCATCTCACCATTTCATTGGATTCAAGGTTGAAAAACAAGCCTAAAACATCTTTTTTTTTTTAAATGTCACTCTATGCCGTATGGCTTTTTCTTAAAAAGCTGTCCAAAAGAAGAACCAAATGTTATTTTTAAATTCACACTATTTTTTGTTAAGGAAAAGGAAGACATCCTGAATTAATCTGAATGATTAATCTGAACAGCTTTTCTGCAACTCATTGTTTGGTGTTTTTCTCTTCTGCTACCCAGTAAAACCCCTGTGAGGAAGTCAACACATAGGGCAATACTCAGTTCCTTACTGTAGACCCCTCTGAGTGCCCAAGGGTAGCCAGGTGATCCATGTGTCATTAAAGTAAGGGCAAAACAGGTCAGGCGTCTAGTGCTATTTGACATCCCTACACCACCCACTTTTCAGAAAATGTTTGGTCTCTCATGGCTCCTGTGTCGTGACTGCCTGCCCACATGGAGGTCTGGGTTACCACAGGACATGCCAAAAAATACTAGATGGAGTTAGTCTGGAGAGCCACACAGCAACCCAAAAGGTTCAATAAGCCTTTCTACAGATTCCTGTGGCTGTGTTCACCTCTGCCTCATCCAGTTGCCCATGTACAAGAGTTCAGTGCCATTGGAGATGCCTGTAGGTATCTATCCCCCTAGACTGTCCCCTGCTGATCCATAAGGCCACAGGTCCCTTGTAGGTCTTGTGTCTTATCAGGCAGCTCTACATGGGCATCTTAACTGGGTGTCTCCAGGACACCTCAATCGGTTTTTGATGGATAACTGAGTCAATTATGCAGCAGCTGGGCCAGAACAATTTCATTTTAGAGTCTTTGTGAAGTTTCCTTATAGCTCTCAGTTTCATTATTAGTCACAGAATTAAATGCATCAAGTATCAGTATTCTACTCCATAAGCCACCACAGGAACAAGGCAGTAATCAGAAGATGGGACATTGTTTTAAACCACGGAGGGAGACGTGCTCTGATGCCATACAAACTTCAACCAGTGAGGGAAAGTGTAGCTATTTCAATCTGAGAGCACATTAACGTGACAGATTTGGTACTGCCAATGTAATAGTACCACCTGCCTGCCTGTCAAAATGATTGCCTGATCTACATTTCCAGGCAAGAATATGCAGTGCAGAAACAAAGAATGTAAGACAGACATAATGTCACCCCCGAAATCTAAGTGGGCTAGAATTAACCAGAACGAAGTGATTTAGTAATCATTCATTTCTCCAGAAGCACTGCTGACAGGATGACATGCATTTTATTTCATGAGATAGACAGTATATAATAAAAAAAAAGAGTTTAGAGTTAAAAATCTTGGGAGAGGAAATGTCTGTTGGCTCAGATCAGGACAAAAACCAAACCAAATCCTCAAATAAAATCTAAAATTCATGTCAAAAAGAATCTCCCCTGTGTATTCCTAGAAGTGAAACAGACAATAGAGCAGGGAATAGGTGAGGCAGGAACATCTACTGGGTTCTATGGAAATACTGGAATCTCTGATCCCAGATTAGGTATCAAATGGGTGTCTGCCCTGGCACCAAGGCCCTGGAACTTACAACTCGGGATTTAATCTTTTCCTATAACAGACGTGAGCACTCTTCTGTCTTATCCCTGGAAGTGTAGAATGGATTGGGATGGAAGGAAACTTTAAAGCTCGTCTAGTCCAATCCCTGCAATAAGCCTGGACATCTTCCACTAGATCAGATTGTTCAGAGTCCTGTTTAACCAGCCTTGAATATTTACAGGGATGGGGCATCAACCACATCTCTGGGCAGCCATAGCAATAACATTGTATTGATAGTAAGTCCTGGATAGATGGCCCACATGCATTGTCGCATCTGTCAAGAGGATCCCCGCAGTTTCTGATATTCTTTGGAAAAACAGAAATCATTGTTTTTCTCTTTTCATCAAAGTAATTTCAATGTGACACAACCCAAGTGCCTTTTATCTAAGCAGATCACCTTTCTTGGTTATTTTTCTTTTTGGTTCAGTTGTGATGTTTCCCTTTTCTAAAACATGATCAAAAGATTTTTTTTACACACTCTCTTGCCATTGCTGTGAACCAATTTCAAGTTACACCAACTGAATCATATGAATATCAAGGGGTTTGTTTTTCATGTTACTAGAGCCTCATCCACAGGAATTCAACTCCTGCCACTTTCCCAATAATTCATGCACCTGTCCCTGAAATATCATCTGTGCAGGTGTTGTACCAAATCCCTTGAAATGTTATTGTCCAGCAGATGAGGTGAAATTTATACACTGCAGTCCAGATTTGCCAGTATCTGCACTGAGTGTCTCCTGCAACAGACTCGCTCACAGGTTTCTGTCACCATTTTTGACTCTGTCAGGTGACTACTCTTGGCTTTGAATATGCCAGCAGTTTCTCCTCCTGTTTGGATCACAGTTAATCAAATTAACTATTTCCATGGCTTCTTATTTTTTTCTCCATTATAGCCAAATTATGAAAAAGAATGAAGTTCTGTCACTGTTTCTGGCCTTGGTGGGTTTGTTAATCCTCCAGCACATGCGCTCCTGACACTGAATTTGCAGACTGAAGGTCTAGTGGGATGCTGCAGAATGAAGCTCTGCTTTCAGACACTTCAGGAAATGCTTGCTGAATATACTCAGTACACAAAGTGTTCTTTCATGGCAGTATCGCCATTAGGTTTTTTATAAAGTTGAACACTTTTAAGGCTCTCAGTGCCAGTGCTGGTTTTGCTTGCATGTTTGTAATGTTATACAAACCTTGCTTTCTTGTCTTTTGTCTTCCTCTCTTCTGATTCTCGTAGCAGAAGCCTCCTTTTATCTCTGCCTGTTCTGGGCTTATTCGTGCTTTCAGTTCTGTGACTCCTTTGTTAGTCGGAAGGCCCTCTGGCCAAGGTTTACAACAATAAGATTTTAAATCACACTCCTGTGAGCAACTGAGCTTAGCACCCAGAAAAAGAGACAAAATCCTGTGCAATCACTTTTTGTGCTTCCCTTAATGGATATTGCATCATTTCAGAATGGCATAACCACAAAGGGAGTTCAGGCTAAATGCACCTCCCTGCAATAAAATCTTCCAATAAAAAGCTCAGTGTGATAAACAATCATAGGGTCATTCCTACTAAACACAGTCGGGAAAATTTCCATAAGATAGTTTCTTTAAGACCTATCGTCTAAGAAAAGGCTTGTTTGCCTAATTCAAAATTTGATAACTACGACCCCCGATTTCACCTAATTTACCTGCAAATCATGACATTTGCATGTTTTACAGATACCTGGAAATTGAGCCTGCAGATGTAAACAGAAGAATTTTTCAACATAGGAGGAACCACTTGTACATGTATATATGCAAAATAAAAGAAGGATTAATTAAGGGGATGGGAGGTTTATATATAAATGTCCAAAACTATCACAGGCTTTTCCATATTAATTTCAGAAAAAATAGATGAAATATTTCACTGTTTTACAGAGATCCTCATTTTGTTCCTTCATTTCTACATTATATCACATTACTTTTTTTTCTGGCTGAAGTGAAATAAATAAAACTCTTTGCTTGCTTGGGAGTTACTTAAGCTTAGCAGGTAGAAGTAAAATATTTCATTTACATGTACCCGAAACTGAGAAGTGAGTTAAGAAACAGAAAAGGGATTATATTTTCGGACATTAAAAAAAACCATCTATGCTAATAGAGAAGATAGAATGTGTGCTGAATAGACATCTTAATTAGCTGCCATAAAGCATGTTCTTTTCCTTCAAAATATGTCACAGTTGCAGGTCAGTAATACCAGGTGACTCTGAACTACAACCCCTGAGCTGTGGCAAAGGGCTCTGAGAGTGTCACACTTTCACAGTTCATGCCAGCAGGATATATACTCAAATACTTCTTGCCTCTCTAAATAGTTAAATTGTCCTTCTTGATGAGAAATCTTTAGGCTTAATTTTTCCTTATGATTTTGGTCTTTTAGTCTAGAATAATTCTCAAATACTTATAATTGCTACTTCTATTCCATGAATGTAAACATCTTTTTCAATTGAGTTTTTCAAGGATCTTCTTTCTTACTTTATTGCTAAAGAATTCATATTATACTCTTTGCTCCACTCTTTCCTACCTCTTGAAAAATAAAACCCAAATCAGCTACTGTTCACTTACTTACCAGCAGATGGTGAACACAATCAATAGGACCACATAAACATCCTTACAAGGTGTGTGAAAACAAAAACATGTGCCAGCTCTGACAACTGCATATTAGAGGGACCTGAAGGAAATCACTGGTGACTGTGGCTACTGCCAGCAGCATTGTTACCAGGGACTGAAAGGACATGAAATACAACCAAATGCCTAAATAAAGCCTTCTTTGATTAATTATCTCTCACAACACGCCCTTTATATGCACAAGGAATTATTTTGTTAAAATTTCTTTTCTGATTGCTATAGGTCCCTTCCAACTGAAGTAATCTATTCTCTTCTAGTCTAGCTTATCGCCTTTTTTTTTTTTTTTTTTGTCACAGGAACTAATAAATGCTTCTGTTATTTTTGAATGTTGCATTTCAAAATCTCATATTTCCAAATGATTGCACCATATCCTGTCCAGCAAATAAAGAATAATAGAGCAAACAGAAATGGGGGTCCAAATTCATACTCGCTGTGGCTAAATCCTACTTCCTTATGGTGTGACACTGTTGGGTGATTAACCCTTTAAAAGCATATGAGGCCTATTATTACTTCCCCCTCTTTGTTCAAATTAGTCAAACCTGTAAACACTGCTCTCTGACTGCTTGTTAACTTCACACAGGAAAGATTTTATCTTGCATGACTTTAGGGATTTACAGTGCAGATGTCTGTGAAACTTTGCTCTCTCTCTACAGTCAATGAGTTGTGCAATTTACCTAATTCTGAAAAAGATGTCTAAAGTAGGCCTAGTGAGTTGGGTCCCAAAAGCACCTGTTGACTTCATGGACTATAAAGGCAGACAAGGCATGACTCAGATCTTCAGCTTTGCAAATGACCAAAGACAGGAAAAATGAATTCACCTTGCTTATAGATATGAAGATGTGAATCCAAGGCAAGGTATCAGAGGTCTCCTCTGTATTTAGTATATATGTATTTATTATATATGTATATATGTATTTATTATATAGTGCCATGTATATATTGTATAGTGCCATAAGCATGCCAGATCTCACACACTCTGCCTGAATTCCTTTCAGCTTGTTCCTGGCTGGAATACTGCCACTGCTATATTTCTAACCTGAGGAGTGCCCAGACACTGTCACAGCCCTCTCCAGGACTGCCTGTGTGCCAAATATTGCAGTGATTCAATACTCTGCTGCAAAAGTCCCTGTGCTGGCCAGAGCCAGGGAGCTTGATCCCAGATCATTGTATGCTCACAGAAGACCCATTTGGCAACACTTCCACTCTTATTTCCTGACACCAGTTTCCACTCTCTCGTTGGTGATCAGGAGGTTTTGGTGATCAGGAAGTTTGTAGCCCCATAACAAATGCATTCCGATGACACCAACACAATGTTAAATTATCTTTGGGTGCTAACTCAAGTTTGGCTAAACATATAATATTGATAGAGTGTTTCATTGCTATTTTTCAGTAAACTGTAAAATCTATTTCTTAAATAGGTGCTGATTGTCTAAGGGGGGTATATTTGTTCTTTGTTAGAGTTTTTGATGTTAATACCATGGACAGTATGAAAACAATATTGTGGATGAAAAGCTTACCATGCCATATCATGGGGTGCCTTGCATGCTATCTACAGAGGTGTTAGTCCTGTTGTTGATGTATCTGACCCTGGATATTTATTTTGTGATTGTCTTTCCCTTAAGTGAAATCCATCCTGGAAAGCCACAGACAGTAGTGATTCTTCTGTCTGTGTGGATTGATATATTATTTGTTGCAATCCATATTTCTGAGCAAGAGCCTGTTTTTAGGTTGGGATGGGCTGGCCCTGGCGCACATCAAAGTTGCTCTATCACTCCTCAGCTGGGCTTGGTGATATCGGCCAGCAATAACCGTCACGGGCAAAACATGTTGGATTTGGGGAAATTACCTGAATTTATTGCAAAGAAAATCAGAGTACGATAATGAGAAATAAACCCAAATCTTACAAACATCTTCCCCTGACCCCTCCTTTCCAGGCTCAACTTCACTCCCAATTTTCTCTCCCTCCTCCACCCACGGTCACAGGGAGATGGGTAGTGGGGCTGTGCTCAGTTCATCACATGTCTATGCTGCTCCTTCCTCCTCAGGGTGAGGACTCCTCACACACTTCCCATGCTCCAGCATGTGGTCCCTTCCACAGGAAACAGTCTTCCACGAGTCCTTCCCATGGGCTGCAATTCTTCACAAATTGCTCCAGCATGGATCCCTTCCATGGAGTACAATCCTTCAGGAACAGGCTGCGCCAGTGTGGGTCCTCACAGGGCCACCAGTCCTGCCAGCAAACTACTCCAGCCTGGGCTCCTCTCTCCATGGGGCCACAGGCCCTTGCTAAGAGCCTGCTCCAACAAGGGCTTTTCACAGGGTCACAACCTCCTTTGGGCATCCACCTGCTGTGGCATGAGGTCTTCCAGGGGTTGCAATGGATATCTGCTCCACAATGGACCTTCATGGGCTACAGGGAGACAGCTGTTCCAACATGGTGTTCCCCATGGGCTGCAAGGGAATCTCTGTTCTGGCACCTGGAGTACCTGCTCTCCCTCCTTCTTCACTGACCTTGGCGCTGGCAGGGCTGTTTCACATATTTTAATTCTTCTTCCATTGTTTTCTCCTCATTCCTTAAATACTGTTATCCCAGAGCTGCTACCAGAGTTGCTGATGGGCTCAGCCTTGATGAGCGGCAGATCTGTCTTGGAGCTGGCTGGTATTGGCTCTGTCAGACACAGAGGAAGCTTCTGGCAGCTTCTCACAGAAGGCACCCCTGTAGCCCCCTCACTGCTAAATCCATGCCATACCAACTCAACACACAGGTGCTGGGATCTCAACATAAATGGCTCTTTCAATGGCTCTCAGCTGCTTATCACAGTTCTCCACTCCATGGTGTTGCCATTTGGTGAACAGTTAAAAGCCTTGCTCTGTAACACAGCACAATGTGATTGAAATCCAAGTTGCACAGCTTGTGCTGCACACCTTCTTCCATCAGTACTTTGGGACAGATTTTTATACAGAACCAAAGAAACCAGTCTGAAATGAACATACGCCTCAATTGGTTTGTAAGGATGCTGGGGAATATGTTGGTTTTTCCATGTTATGGGAGAGTTCTGCAGGTGGTTTCTGCTTCAGGTTTACTGCAGCATTTCTAATCGGCAGACCAGATCTCTGTGGAATCACAAGCCCACCCATGCTGTGCATTAATTGTGTTTCTATAGTAACTTCTTACAACTTATTCACATCTTGCTGTGTAACAGATGGGAGCATGTGATATATGATATATAAGCAGGCTGTGTGACAGCAGACAATATTGAGGAGCTGTTTCTAACATAAAATTGCTATCTATATACAGATACATTAAAATTACAACAAAATTACGGAAAAGAATGAAAAAGAGAAGTGGTCAGGAGAAAGGGAAGAGAGGAAAAACTGTTTCAGTGTTCTTTGTTCTGAACCTTATTTCCCCTCAGGTGTGACCTGGCTAGACTCCATCCTCATTTTGTTTTCATAGGTTAGCATGTTTTATTTTGTTCCATTAAAAAAAAAAAATAAATAAAAAAATAAAAGCCCTTCAGGCATCAGGAATAAGGAATCAGGTACACAGGAATGTTGCTGTTAACAATTGATTTTTTTTTCAATAGTATTCACTGATGCCATCTGCTGGAATTGTGCATTTGTCATTGAAATCTTTTCCTCATTCCAGGTGGAAATTCCAAGTAATGCTCTGTGTGTGTCTTTTGTTGAAGATTCAGTTTAAATCAATTCTGCCAGTTAGAATTAACTAATTCTAGCTAACCATCGGTGAAGAGTAAGTATTGCTCAGAAGATTTGATTGTTTCTACATTCAGAAATTGACAAAAACCAGCAAATACTTGCCTACTGTTCATCCCCCTGACCCAGAGAGTCAGTTTATCATAATCTTCATATAATATATATAGATTAAGGGAAAGGATCTTTGTTTCCTTTGGTCTGTACCACCTATTTCAGGATACATCTTTGTGGTGAGGTCTTTCTCTCAGGGTTGGAAGTCTTTGGTGGGAGAAGGCCAGTACAGTCTATGCAATGTGTAAATCCATGTTAATTTTGTAGAATTTAAGTAATATATGAGCTCTGCAGAAAGGTGAATGTCTCTTTGTGCATATAAAGTCACTACTCAGGACTGCAAGACCCGAGCAGTGTTATTACTATATTTTTAAGGCACTAAAAGTCAAGTGAAACTTCCTGTGTAAGCAACAGAGCCCAGACTGAAATAAGAATTAAATAATGAAGCTCTCAGAACGACCCTTGAAAGCAGTCAATTCAGTTTTCATTGCACCAGGTTTTATGAAGCATAGGCATCCGGGCAGCATGGGCAAGCACATACTTCTGGGGAGTATTTATGGCACTGAAGCACTTGTAAGGAAGAACAAGGCCCCGTTATTACCTATGTTTTCATAACCACCTTAGCTATATATTGACTTTATTGCATATGAGTTGCTGACCCGTTATAACCAGAAGAATGAAGCTCATAGAGAATAAAGTAAAACTTTCATCAAACTTTTACTTTCTTTTAATAATTCATAAAGATACAGAAAATGTTTAAGAAGTTCTAGTTCATAAATCATTCTGAAGTGTCATCAAAGGGGTTTGGAAAAATGAGGAAGATCCAGAAATGAAGAAAAAACAAGTGTCTGAGTAAATCACTGAAAATGAGGAGCCTGAAGAGTTAACATTTTGCAGCTGAGATGGTGGGACTGAGTGTGTGCTTCTGGCCCACCCAGACTCCAAAATATGATGGATATATTTGAACAACCATGAAGGCAGGAAGTCAATAATAAGGTCATTTTACTGTGGCAATGAGCCCAACTGTGAAGTTTTGACCCAAGTATTCACACAGCACAGATTTCAGCATGGGATTCTGCCTCAAGTTATCTATATTTCCATTTAGGTACCAGAAGATGCTCTCAGATAGTGACACATCTGACCCACTTTCCAGTACTCACCAACTCACTGGGTACCCTAATTTGGTAGACACTGTCCCACTTGTCCTGCACAGTCTCCTGGGCTCAGCATGTGCCAGGTGACAGCAGAGCAAGAGTCCAGGGGCAGAGGAGCTATAGCAGCTTGATGGTGTGTATCAGTGGTTTCTCTGTCTGTAGCTGTGGAGTTGAAGTAGGTTCTGGTTGTTGTAGGTGCTATGGGAAACCTCCTTCCACAGACACACCAGGATTTTGGATACAACCATGCTACCACAATGGATGGGAATGCCAGGGGAGGAGCGGAGCAGTCCCACTGTTGGTACTGCAGAAGGGGTGATCACACACTGGGGCAAAAGTTGAAGGGCAGCACCCCAGTAGGGTTGCTCTGTCACCTAAAACATGCGTTGCCTCTGCAAACAGATGTGCAGGCAGCTATCCATCATCCAGACTTCATGTGCCTGCCTTGAAGAGGCAATTTCCTCCCCTGCAGCCTCTCCTGACACACAAACTGCTGCACCTCAGTAGCAAAACATGTGCATTGCACTGGCTAAATAGTGGGGATGGGATGGAAAACTGGTCTTGACTACTCCAGTCTGGGCACACCCCTAGGATAAAGTAGATATAGACTGTCATCCTTCCCTCTCCTTGACAAAATCTTCACTTACAAGTCACTTTCTCTTGAACTTCAGGATAAGTAGAAATTGATCTTTATCCAGCCTTGTCTGCCCATCCAAATTTGATTTATAAAGACAGAAGGACATTTTTCCACACCAATTTTCAATCTGTTCCAACAGATTAAAGTGTGCCACTTACTAAAATAAACAAACTAATTTAAATTTGTCTTTTTGGGGTTTCCACATGTAGTAACTGAACTACCTACAACTATGAAAGATGAAAAAAGCTATACTTTTTCTTATTAATATATCTCAAACATCTAAGTCCCATGGTAAATTCTTAAAAGCTGTTTGATTTTTCAGCACTGCTACTCTTTTTTCTTTAAGTTGTACACCCTGATGGCCCTATCCTCCTCTGATAAGTTGCAAAAAATGAAAGACATTGTTAAAAAGCAGTAAAGGAGGAATTATGCAAAGAATAGAGATTACAGAATCACAGAACCAAAGAGAAAGTGAGGTTGGAAGGCACTTCTGGATATCTAATCCAAAATCTGAACTCAAGCTGGATCAACTAGGAGGTCTTCCAGGATCACATCCATCTTGGTTTTGAGTATCTTTCAAGAATGAAGATGTTACAACATCTCTGGGTTGCCTCTTCCAGTGTTTGACAATTGCACAGTAAAGAATTTTTATTTTGCTTAAACAGAATTTCCTGTATTTAAAGCTGTGCCCATGGTCTCCCTTCCTGGCATCGGACATGACAGAGAAAAGTCTGTCTCTGTCTTCTTTGCTCCTCCCCAACAGGTATCTAAACACATGGAGAGCCTTCTCTCTCCAGGATGAACTGTCCCAGCTCTCTCGTCCTCTTCTTGTGTGTCAGGTGCTTCTGGCCCTGAATGATCTTCGCGGACACCTTCCTTAGTCACGCTTCAGTATGTACATCTCTCCCCCGCTGGGGAGCCCTGGATGGACCCAGCACTCCACATGTGCCTCACCAGGGCTGAGCAAGAACGAATGATCACTTCCCTTGACCTTGTGGAAACACTCTTCCTATCTCAGCCGAGGAAGCTTTGCTCTTTTTTACTGCAAAGGCACATTGCTGGCTATGAGCCTATTTGTTCTCCATAAGGACTCCCAAGTCCTTCAGAGCTGCCTTACAGCTGGTGGGTCCCCAGTGTCTACTGGTGCATGGCAGATTCCTCCACAGAGGAAGAGCTTGGCTTTTCTCTTTGTTGAACCTTATAAAATCCTTGTTAGCCCATCTCTCCAGCCTGTTAAATTCCCCCTGAATGGCAACACAACCAGCTGGTACATCAACCCCTCCTCACTGCTTTGTATCTTCTGCAAACTCTGTCCCGTTGTCCAGGCCATTGTTGAAGATGCCAAACAGTGATGGATCCAGTATCAACCCCTGGATTACTTCACTAGTGACTGGCCTCCAAGCTGGACTGTTTGCCTCTCAGCGTCAGGGCAGCTAAGCTTTCAGTCCCCCTTACTGTCCATTTCTCTAGTTCATATTTCACCAGATTGTCTATGGGACCTTATGGGAGACAGTGTCAAAAGACTTTTTTAAGCTGAGATATAAAGCATCCACTGCTCTCCCTTCATCCACCAAGGCAGTCATGTCATTCAAGAAGGCTATCAAGTTAGAAACAGGCTGACAGTTCCCAGTCATCCCTTTGTCCTTTATATATGTTTGGAAATGGTTTTCAGGATTATTTGCTCTGTCACCTCTCCTGAATACTGAGTACAGAAAGTGACATTTTCTCTTTTTTCAGTCTCAGGAACGTCCCCATTTGACATTGCAAAGTTTCTTAGAATATAAAACATCTGTGGAGTTAAAAAGATTTGTACGTCTGTAATTCTTTATAATCATTTCCATGGCTACTTGCTTAATTTTTAATGAAATAAAAGAAAATAAGATCAGAACAAACAGCTGCGCCCTGTACAAATATTGTTCAGATAATTGCACACCATGAGAGTTGCTTTTGTAGTGTGCTAAACATTTTTACTCTGTTGCTACTGGGGTCCAGTTAACAAGCTAATAAAAAAAACCCTAAAGTTAGCATAACAACAACATAATTTTTTTGACAGAACACAATGATGGATAAAATAATTTCTTGTCCCTCAGAGCTAGTATGTAATCAATGACAAATGATACACAGGGGCAGGAACTGAAGGTGAACACTGAAAATCCCAAGTGCAGTTCAATTGTCTGCAATGCAGGGAAGTTTTTTAAGGTCATTATCAGCCTGATGGCAGCAGAGAACATTCCCCTGTACCTTGTATCAGCGAACAACTGAGCAACAAACACCTCAGCCTTAGAAAACCTAACAGGAGATAATCTAACTCAGAGACAGATCTTTCAAAAGGTAATCTTCTTTTATGTTATCTTCCTACTTGAAATAAAAGATAAAATGGATCATTTTATGGCTGCAATGATCCTGAGGATAATGTATTTTAAAACAGGGATTTTCAAACTATTGCAGAAGCCCATATTATTCAGCATTTTCACTGTATAGTGTTTTACAATAAGTATGTGCCCTTAGGATAGTTCTAAAACATTGTGAATTATTCATTGTTTGTCCAGGATAAAAACACTTGGTTTTCCTACTCTGAACAAAGGTTGTTCAGGAGGCACAGTGTAATATCAACAGAGGTAATCTCAGGACAACACATGAATAATGGAACAGAAAGTAAAGTTAGACACCTTCCTATCTGCATAAATCTATAAAAAGTTCTTCAGTATGATAGATGGTAGTGATGGTGGACTGAATGTAGAGCTATGTCTCTGCATTCAAGCACACAGATGCCTTACATTATATATCAAAAGAGATTCTCTTAATTCTAAAAAAAGGCTGCACAAAAACATATTAATGTCTTGGGCTGCTATCTCTTATTATTCTACTTATTAAAAATCAATAATATCAACACTTTCTGAAAGGTCAAATAAGATGATTTCTTCATTGGTATGACTAATATTTCAGTTATCTGTTCTGCAGCCTAAAAATGTTCCAAAAACTAGCACCGACATACTCATCACATGTAAGATAAAATGCTGCAATGCTGGTTGTGCACACTAGTTGAAAAGTAGTTTTTTATTTAATGCCTTTGTTTATAATTTGAAACTTATTAATAAAAGCAAAGTTGCAAGTAGTGCAAGTATTTCCTACAAGACACCCCTCCTTCCTTGAAAAAGCTAGGAACCCCCAAAAATGTTCTGGGAATTTTCTCTGCACCTAAACCCAGAGTCTTAGGGATTGCAATCAGCCCTACACTTGCTGAAGCACAGTGTAATTGTAATGCTTGTAATGGTACTATTTCATAACCTCACTGCAAGTCAAGCCAGAAAACTAAAGAGTTCAATGTGAAAAAGGGAGATGCTCTACTCTTTCAAGGTTAAACATTTTTTTTCAATGCTCCCTGCCATTTACTGTCTTCTCTCCATCTGTGTTTTATTCCTCTGTTATTTTTCAGCTCTGTTTTGTGTGCACTGATAATAATACCGTGTAACTGAATGAAATGATGCTTTTCAGAAGCTGACATTTTAGTTACTTTTGCTTTGTTTCTGCCACCACACAGAGAAAGGGGCAAGGGAATGACAATGGAGGCATTGGAGAGTAAATAATCTCGTTTGTAAAGGTTCACCAAGCAGCACAGCACAAAGGAATTAACAAAATGTTCATGGCAGCTCTTTAGCTCTTTAATGACTTCTCTAACATGTGGGAGATTTTCACTGCAAGCAAAAAGGCATCTCAAGAGAGGAGTTCACTTTTACTAGAGATATTTTTTCCCTTATTGATAGCACTATTAAATGTAACAGCAGTCCTTGGATTTTATTTCCATGTAACAATTAATGTCTCTTACACACTCCCAGAGCCCATACCTCTGTTTCAAGAGCCTCCACATTGACTGCCCTGCAAATCTACCATATACTCCTTCAGAGACCCTTTGGCACTAAAAACATGCCCCCAGGGCTTGTGGCATGAATTACAAGTCACTGCTGACCTTGGTCCTAACTCGTATTTCCCCCATCATGTGCCATGATGCCCTCATACAGTTCCAGGTAACTGCTGCTCCTGCTGCAGTCTCTCAGCATCCACACTGACCCTGGTGGTCCGTGAGTGATGTACTCATGAAACTGAGCGAAGGAAGAGAGAAGAGCTGGGTGCTTCTAACAGCTCCAGGCACTGGACAAAGCACCATCTGTCATCGTGTAATGACAGATGCATAGAACAACTGAGGAATCACGCCACCAAAACTGACACCAGCCAGTTTTAGGGTCCGGCATTTCCCCACGCTTTGGGAGCATGGCTGAGGGTTATCCAAGCGCTGCTAAGCAGGGAATTTATTCACTAAGGAAGTGGCATAAGCAATATAACAAGACTTCAGATGCAGCCTGTAAAGCTTTAGTGTTTTTACATCAATCAGCAGCAGTTGGCTGAACACCAAGGCGAGTTCGCACTGTACCTATTCAAAGGGAAGCAGAGCTGTGACCGCAGCGTGACATCCCTGTGGACCTCCAGGGTTCAAGGTAGCCTCACTACATCTGATCCCTCCCCACATGACTGTGCCGGCCAGAAAAGATCCAGCTACCCAGGAACTGCCCACTGTCTTGCTTTTCAGCACTAACAGTATTAAATTTAAATCATTGCAGGCATTTGAATTACAAAAAAATCAAATTTTTTTAATTATATAGATGAAACTACACACAATTTGAATGCAAAAGAGTTATTGAATGCTGCACTTATCAGTATTTATTGTTATGGGAAAAAGCACTAATGCCATAAACCTTAAAAATCACCCATATACAGCCACTCAGAACCCAATTCTCTTTTCACCCTAACAGCCACTGAGAGGATTGACATAGTAAAGAGCCCTTTGCCACATCAGAAAAAAGTTATCTAACACTTCTGTTACAAAATTCCTTTTAAAATGCAAGGAGTCCCTCAGCTTCACTTTTCGATGCTGGGTGAACCTTGATGAGATACAGTTTCCCAGATGTATAGGAAGAAGTAGGAGCTGTGAGACTATGAAATCCAAAACGGACACAGACCCAAAAGTGGGGCTCCTGATGGCAGAAGCATTTTAACTGAAATCTCTCTCACATTTCTACTACCATCTCCCCTCTATGAATCTGTTCTGCACCTTGGGTAAGAAAGCAGACAAATAAAGATATGTCCTTCTACTGCTGACTAAACTGGCCCTCAGCTCTCTGAAATCAGCTCTACCTAGCATGAGAGAAATGTTATCCCAGCACAGAAATATCCAAACAGCTGAGATCATACACTGAATGAATCCACACTGCTTCATACCTACAAAGTCTAAAGTTTTCTTTGGGGGGTATAAAACTCCTCTGCTCTGATTTCCTGGGATCTTTTAGTACTTGTTTACGTCAGCTTTGGGCACATAGAGAAGATGGTAAACAGTATGGTGTTAACAAATAGCTTAAAAAGCATGAAGAATATAAGAGACACATTTAATATGAAAATACTGGAAAAGAATTTCATCCTTCCTTCATGTTACTCTTCATCTGTAGATCTGAAAGCCATTACTAATGACTTTTTAAACACAAAACTTTTTTTTTCAATTCAAGTATTCATCTCTGATATCACAATCAAAACTGAGTATTCAAACAAGATCCTCGGAAACAGGATCTCTTTGAAAGCAAATATATATTATAGTATATATTGTTTATCAGTGTTCATAATTACATTTTCTAATGAAGACACAGCCACCAGAACATTCCAAGAGGCAGCTATATACACCCAGTCTTCTAATAAAGCAGCACAAATCATTGAATACATAGTTCAACTCAAAAGCTTTAAAATAAAAGCCATGAAAATATTTAAGACAAGTTTCAAAGACTTCCCCAACAATGGCAAGGAGGAGAGAATCAGAAAAGTAAAAGTGAGAAAACTCAGGGGTTGAAATAAGGACAATTTAACAGGTAAAGCAAGAAGCAAAATACAAGCAAAGCGAAACAAGGAGTTAATTCTCTGCTTCCCATGGGCAGAGATGATGATGTTGCATCACCTCCAGAAAAGCTGCGTCCCTCACTTGTAGCAGTGGCCCTCACTCTGAACATACTTCCCTTCCCTCTTTCTTCCCCCAGCTCTATATGCTGAGCATGATGCCACATGATCTGGAACATCCCTTTGGTCAGCTGGGGTCAGCTGTGCCTGCTGTGTCCCCTCCCAACTCCATGTGCACCCCCAGCCCACTCACTGACAGGGTGGGGTGAGAGGCAGAAACGACCTTTACCTTGTGCAAGCCCCACTCAGCAACAACAAAAACACCCATGTGTCATCAACACCACTTGCAGCACAAACCCACAACACAGTCCCATACCTGCTACTGTGAATAAAATTACCTGACCCCAACCAAAACTAGCACACATATTGTCTTCCTTTCAAAAGAGCATCTTACGACATTATTTTTACATGTCAATTTAGTAAGAGTATGGAAGTTTTTGGTTTTACTTATATTACATTCAGCTTCTGAGAAATCATGGAATTATTTGTGAAGTTATCATGAGCAAGCAGGTAATCTCCTCCTAATTTTTTAAACAATTAATTTAGGCAATTTTAAAAATCTTGTTTAAAAATCCATTACCTCAGTCACTGTGGGTGGGCAGACCAAGTTCTTTAGAAAAGTATATTCTGAACTAGGTCAGCACATTTTAAGATACATCTTGGTATCTCAAAGAAATACTGTTCCTGGTTTCAGAAAGCAGAAGTTGAGAAAAAATAAAATGGATTTAAAATGTGTGTCATTAGTAGTTAACCTCTTAATATTGCTTAAAGTTATAGAGTTCCTAATAAACAGCCTATAATCTAATGTAATATAAAAAGACTTTTAATTTTATTATTCTCATGTATATAAAAACCCCACACAATTAAATTTAGCTATTTAGGGTTTAGCTTGGAACTATCTAGACTTTCTGACACCCCTGATTGAAATCAGTGTGATTTAGAATAGACCCATGCTTGATTTTCCTGAAAGCATTAAACTGATCATATATAAATATGTTTAAATATGTTTTAATATATATGTATAAATATCAGTTTAAGGTTTGAACCTTTTTGACACAGCCCTTGCTCTCAGAATACATCAAAAATAGGAGTTTTACAATGCCGACACCATTAAACCACATATGAAATATATTTGCCTAATTTTACCCTGCAGTTAGGAGGATTTATTAATAATACAGAGTAGGAAATCTCTAAATTACTGATCCACGAAAACCATCATCCCTATTCCACAGGTTTTCAGTGCCCAGAACTATTCTGTTGGACTACATGTTTGTGTGCTATCTTCAGTTTTGAAAAGCAACTATTTTGCGTACAGAAAACCTATATTCTTATTTTCATTCTGAGCTGTGAAATATCCCTTCAGTTGTTCAAAGTGCTAGTCTTGGCTCTTTGGTAGCAATAAGCCTAACCAATCTCATCAAAAAGTCATATTATACAGCATGGCTGGCACCTGGCAGTCTATAGGGAAGCAAACAGACAAGTAAATGCAAAGAAACTTGGGCAGAAAGCAGCCAAATACTCAGGCAGGCACAGAAATCAATACCTTATGACTTTATTTGTCCAGTAGTGACCTTATGAAATCTGATTAATTATATACCTTCACTGGCTCCCTTAGGCAATATGGTTCTGCACAGATCCATACTAACTGCTCCTTAAATCCAGGGCCCAGCACCTATTTTGGCCATGAGTGAAGGCAGCAGTGATACCCCCACTTTCTGGTTGTGAATTCCAGGAGTGAATTCTGGTTATACAAGCAACTCACTTCATCATGATTTACCAAAGTGGAATGTCTTGCTCTTATTGCTTCCCTACTCTTCTTTCTTTGCCCCTCTTCAGTGCCCAGCTATGTGGCCCCACTTCTTTTGTGTTAGCTCTGGCAATCTCCCACTAAAATTAAAATCTGAATGAGTATTACAACTTCTAAAACCTGGAAATGTGCACATGGAGAATTCTGCCAAGCAAGTCCTTGCCAGGAAGGTGGAAATTCAGCTGTCTAAACAAAGGTGTCTAGCACCATTTGAGGAGCCTAAGTATGGTCTCTGGGAGAGCAGGCATCTCCACATGTCCCCATCCATACCTGCCAACTCCACACAAATGTCTTGGCTGCCCAGGGCTTCTCAAAGGGCACCAGAAATACGTGCTAAAGCAGATTAATCCCACCCAGAGCGTCTACCATGGAATCAAGAACAACTTCCTTTAAGGAGGGTCTGTAATAAAAAAGGTAGCTATTGTTAAGTACTAATTTTATCCCATAAAAAAGCTCTAAAAAGGATGCTGCCCTAAATCTGTGTTTAAAAAACTCCACAATTTTTATCTATTTAAGCACATTCATGACTTCTTAGGTTGGTATTTTCTGCCAATACACCTGAAAACCATGACTCCTATAACAAAGATTGCATTGCATAAGAAAGCAGAGCCTTTGATAATAGCCAGTGTTAATTTAGGGTGGTGACACACTACGCATTTATGTGAAATGAGAGAGCATGAGATTATTATAGCCCTGTGCATCAGATGGTAACTTCAGGTATAGAACTAATGACATCAGAAGACAGCCTAGAAACTTCTGCTGTACATCTGGGTCTGAGGAATAAATGGGAATTTCTGACCATTTCTAAGGAAGTATATGCACTCCTGCCCATTTTCGCCTGTTTATAAAAGTTAAAACAAGGCTTCTTGATTTGTACTGCTTCATCCTTGCACTGACAATCACTGGTTCACACTTTGAAAAGGTGAGATTCATTTATACTGAAAAGTAGTGTAAAAGTAGGTAAATGCTTTACACCAGAGGGATGTAGAGGAACAGGAGGCAGGAGGACATAGCGGGATGTAGAATTGATTTTCACCCAGGTAAATGAGAAACAAAAGTTACAACAGCTGCTGAAGCAGACCATATCAGACGTCCAGCACCCTTCCAGCCCAGAGGACTCCCAAGTGCACAGCAAAGTGTGGTGATCTGGTGCTCTGTGCTACAGCTCACCACGAGTGTGGTGAGAGAAAAAGGCTGAAAAGACACAGGGCTGCGTCTTGCAAGGGACTTAAGTATTGTTACTTATTATTATGAAGAGCTGCCATTGTTATTACATAAATCATAGAAAATAAGGCCAAAAGAGTTCAGATATACTCCATTTCCTTCTTCTTCCATGCAGTGACCTTTTTTGCACAAATTCCAGTTCAAGGGCACATGCCCTCGATATATGTAACCAACACATTTCAAAGCCATCAGAGGCTAAGGATGAAGCCTGTCCACTTTGTGCTACCTTTCCAACTTCCTCCTGTTTGTTCAACTGATTTTGGGACAAGGGTTTTGCCCTCAGGTGAAAAGCCTGTCCTGCTTGTTGCGTCACTATTTAGTATATGGGCAAAACAGTTTCATCATTCATAATAAATTTGAAAAAAACATAAGCCAAGGGAGAGCTGCGTAAGTCCCCTGGATTCTAAGCAGAGACATGAAAGCAAGGTCTTATTATAACCTCTTTTCTTTCTAGAATTTCTGGAAATGTGATGATGTTTCAGGCAGCAAAGGGAACTAGTTTTACATGAGCAGCACACATATACATACAGTGCAACCACTCTTCCTCAAGTAGCCTCATCATGTCACCTCAGTCCTGTATTTTCTATTAAGATCTTTAATGCATTAATAAGGTCTCACCTCCCACTTTGGAGAAGCTTTGTTTACACTGATTTAACACCTCTGAAAAACAAGCAGTATATGCTGTGAAATGTGAGCAAGGCCTCTTACTGGCTATTTGACTCATTATGCAGTAATATCCAGCAGCCCACGCACTACTGAGACAGCAGAACATTTGATTTGAGACATAGTAAGAGTCAGAGACAGCATTTGTTCCTAGAATTTCAAAAAGCCCATGTGTTAACACATACTAGGCTTATTACCACTCTTGACAGTCTCCAGGTGAGCACGAGAAGTCTTGCTTCAAAAATTAGGGTCTCCAGTGTCTCCAAAATCTTAACAAGTGCAAACATGCTGGATTTGTGTGCCATTATCTGGTCATGCTGCTACACACAAATCCAGTCAAGCAGACTAAAGTTAGATTCCTGTATGTCTTGTCCAAGACACAGGTATGTCATTCACCAGTGCAGATCAGGGAAGCAGCATACAGATGCAGCTGGTGTAGTGCATATTTAGTGTGTAGTATCTTCTCCTGTATGCTTTGTCAAATGCTATAAAGTGGGGAAAATAATTTCCATGTCCAGTCTAGTATTGTAATTCCTGTTAAACAACTATAAATGCTTCATTAAGGTTTATTTCCCAATCACTTGTGACCCTATTCAAAATTGCACCAAATCAAACCATGCTCTTAGAGAAATCATCTCTGCCAAGAATTATAAATCGTTGCCTTTTTGCACCCCTCTCCCCTCCACTTTGCACTGGCAGAAATGACAGAGAGGCAAGCAGCCACGGAGGACTGCACTGAATGCTTGAGTCCTTTAGAGGGGACAGGCAATTACAGTCTTATTTATTCAGACTTTGGCAACCAATTTCTACCTTTTGGTTCTCCTACCAGAAAAATTTGTATAATTATATGCAAGTGCACAGCAAACAGTTTGAGGAAGGCATCTGAAGGGTCTGTAGGCATCTGAAGGATGGCAAACGTGAGTACATCGAGATGGTGCCTCACTCCATGCACAGATGAAAGCCATTTGCAAAATACATTTCCTCCATTATTCCCCAAGGACGAATCCCCACGCGGCATATTTTGCAACTGGCGTTTTGCAGTCATCTAACTTACTCCCCTCCTCACTTCTGACAGATGCCAAAGTAGTTCCACCATCACCTCCATTCAGCCTGCCCACCCTCTGCCCAACCAACAGAAACTGGCAGAGGTCAGTTCACACATCTCACTCGTCACTCAGAGTCCTGCCTGAAATCTCATTGTTGGAATAAGACACTCTTGGACAAAAGACTCTGCTAAGAAATGCACACTTTTAAAAGGTAAGATCCATTCCAGACACTGGAAATAACTGAGGCACTATTTAAGAACGTAATTTCTATGCACTCCTGTGATCCTGGTCTTCAGTGAATGGAAACAGGATTTTCTTGGATCTAAATTAAATGGATGAGCTCTGCTAAATACAAAATGATGTAATTGTAGATATTCACACTTTGCTTAAAAATAATTCTTAATATCAGGAGACAAAAGAAGTGTCAGTTCTTAGCACTAAAAACTTCCTCTTTCACTTCTGCTAATGCAGCATTTGTTATCTTAGAAAAAGAAATTTAAAAAATCACATATTTAACAGAACCTGTCACAACTGAGCAAAAAGTTGATCTTTGAGTGTTGAGTAAATGTAATGCAACAACTGAAGAACACTTGTTCTCAGTACACTTAGAAAAAGCAGGCAAGACTCAAGCAGAAAGGTGCATAATGTCCTGTCCCTATCATCACACCAAATCATTTAAATATGTTAATTTTGAAATTTCCTGAAGGTTTCTCTTGTTCTTCATTGCTGATATGCCATTAATTAAAGAAATGAGAAGAAGCAAAATAGTTGGGTAAATAAAGTTGTGTTAGCTGCTCTGAGAGTTGCTCTCTCTTCCAAAATAGTGTGACAGACAATATTCCGCTATCGGGTGTGTCAAAATGTCCACACTAGGAAAACTATTTGTTATTAATATAATCAAACCAATAAATTATGACTTGCGACTCCAAATGATTTTTCCAGACATTCATTTCAAGCATGTTTCCTCGTTTCCTTGGAAACTGAGAAATGAAGAAACCAAATGAATCCAAACTGCTCTTGCATATCATTCAGTCAGCATACAAAATTCCTTCTCATTAAAAGTTGTTCTATAAAATTTCTGTTTTGTATAGCTTCCAAATATCTCTTAAGTCATCAAAATAGGCATTTTTAAGGCCAAATGATGCAGAGATCAAATTTTTAAAAATCCAGCTTCCTATTCTAAAATACACTGAGTTTTAGAGATATTCCACACAAATCACGTGATCTTTACAAGTGTGCAGGCCAGTTCATCAAATGACAGCCCAGGTCTCAGCCCTGCAGCCAGCAAGAATGCATACCTTGTGAGCAATCATTTCAGGCTGGAAATTCAGCCTTCAGCATCCTTGGAGAACACAGGTATTCTAATTTGGTTGCAAGGGATTTAAGTATTGTTATTTATTATTATGAAGAGCTGCCACTGTTATTAGATAAATCATAGAAAATAAGGCCAAAAGAGTTCAGATATACTTCTTTTCCTTCCTTTTCCATGCAGTGACTTTTCTTGCACAAATTCCAGTTCAGTATTTCCTCCACATCAGCTTGTCTCCTTTACAGTGTCCTTCAATTTTTCACTTCATACCCTGGTCCCCACATTCAGCAACCCAATACTATTTCCCAGTATACCCCACCATAGTATCTTCATCATCATCTTCCCTCCTGCTTTTCATGGGGACAGGAGGCACTTGAGTGACACACAATTAATGCTGACCCTTTCCAGTCACTGTCAAACACATCACAACCTGACTGTCTATTTCCTATTTTTGTCTGCTTCTAGTATTTGTCAAATATGGGACACAGAGACATGGGCTATCCTGTGTTTCACTTTTTAATGAAGTCAAGTATTTCAAAGATATATATTATGTTGTCATAGCTCCCTCCTTCTACACCTAAAAGGACAGATGGGATACAACAGCCTTCTACAGGATGTCACTGGCTCTCAAAACTGTCTTCTTCAAGCATTAGAAAATCAGATTTTCTCTAACCCGTGGCTTTAAGAGATATCCTAATTAAATGGAATTACAAAATCTAGCTGCCCTGAAGACACAGGGGCTCACCCAGTCCTTTCTAAATCACAATTTTTACTCTGTTCCTCTTTTTCCCTTGAATGGTAGAAATTTTGTCCCAGCATTCACAATCACCATCAATCCCATAGTGGCTCAGCTGTAAGGGTTAGTGTACTTGAGGGAATCAGCCAAGATTTAATTTATTGCTCTCTAGATGAATATTGTGTAACCTTTGAATTAGGTTACAGTATAACCTTCAAATTCCTGGTTCCCGGTGGCTTTTGAAAGTTGTGTGTAGGGATTTAATTGAGCTTCTCATACAACTTTACATCCCTGCAAAATTCCAAGATGTTTTCCAAGAGCTTAGCCTTAACCTATAAGATGGCACAGCTTGAAAAGACATTGTAGGTGTTCAAGGTAAAGACAGTGTTTTTCCTGTATCTCCTCAGAATGCCCTTCCTTTTCTAATGAATCGTTATAAAACTCAAAATCTATAATGAAGCTTCTGATTTTTCTGATAAAATAATCCCCAAGATACAGGTCTGGGTAGATGAGACGCCTCCAGACCAAGATAAACAAGTGACATCACATGCAGAGTAAAAGGAATGCAATGAGAAATACAGTAAAGCTGGTTAATCAGGAAAACGGAACGGAAAACATGAACCCACAGTAAGCGGAATATAGTTCTCAGGTATAGGTATTTACATGCACTTTTCTTACAGAACATCAAAGATGAGCTTTCAGGGAAGGCTGAAGCAGTGAGGTAGCTGATGGCGTAGAAAACACTGACTGCTACCTCCTCACTCTGAATGCTCTGACATCGACCCAGAACATTTAAGAGCTTGCACTGCAGAATGCCGAGAGCACTAAAAGGCAGGCGGAGGTCCTATTACCCCACTCTCTCCTAATGGCTCTGTGCTGCCTGGCAGTAATGCACAGCACAGATGGTGTATGGATGATATAGAGACAATACCTAATTTTTCACCAGCCTGCGACACCCTGTTAGATATATCCTTGTTGGATAAAGAATTATCATTCGTAATTACTGAGATTCACAATAATTTATCTCCCACAGAGGTGTCCAACTGTAATATAAATATGCTTTATAATAGACGACAAACTAACATGAGTCATATGCGGTCCAGTTTTAGCCTGGAATCAACCCTAAGTGATGTGAGGCTTATCTGACTATTTTGTTATTCTGTCCTTTTGTCTGCCAGTGCATGCCCCTCACAGATTTTGATGCCTCTGCCAGTTTGACAAGTCAAGTGGAGAACTGGGATACAAATCTCAAAGACACTGTATTTTCTGAAATTTCATGAGAATTTAAAGAGTAGAAGAGACAGCTCAATTAGTCTCTTGACTAATGTTGCCACTAATTTCACAGTTTTACTTGAGCCTCTTATTAATTTGGAAAGAGTAATGACACATCTCTTGACTGGTGGCTCTGCACATGAATGTCAGCCCAGTATATAGGCAGGTGGAAAAAACTACAGGTGACTTTGGCAGGAGGGAGAGATCCAGAACATTCAGTGGAAATAAACAGGGAGAACGAACAATCCCTCCCTCCCTAGGCAACCAGGCCTCATCAGCTATGCTGCTTAAGCAAGTGTGTTCCTTGTAGGAAAGTCACCGACCTTCTTTTACAAGCCTATCTGCCTAAAGCTGAGTAGAAGTTGGTATACATCTTAGTATTTACAGCTGACAAACTTTTTACTTCCCAAGCAAACAAATTCACCTTTATAAGAACAACCTTCTCATACCCGTGTGTATTCCTACCGCTATTCCTTGTCTGTATTCCTACTGCTCACAAATGATCTAAAGCAACATGAAGTGGTTTAAGTCTCTCCTGGTTTACTCCTTTCACACATTCTGTCACCTTTTAAGTTACCTGACACCGCAGACGTAAAACCCTAGCCTTCACCATCCCCTCGGCGAGCAGATAATGGAGCGCTGCTCCCTCCGGGATGCCTCTCAACAGCGGCACCGCGTTCCTGCTTCTCCCGATCACAGAGCAGAGCACTCACTGCAGCTTGTTTTTTTGGACTTCACTTAACCCTATCCGGCTTATTTTAGACCCACTCCCCAATCAGGACTTCAGTTTAAGACCTCCTTGCTGTCAGGTACTACCGGCACCGTCTGGAAGTCCCTCATTTTATACCCTTTTTTCTCTCTCGCACACCGAGCACCTCTCCCCACGGGCGGGGTTATCTGACCCGGCACACCTGCGGCGGAGAGCGGCGCTGGCATCGTGTGACACAGAGGGAACCCGCCCGGCCAGCAGCAGCTCCGGGCGCTGCCGGCCGGGCTCCACAGCCCCACCGCCGGGCTCCTGCCACCTCCTCCCGAGAGAGCGGCGTGATTCCGGCCGGTTCTCCCGGGAAAGCTGCCTCGCTCTGCTGCCGCGACGCCCAGGTCGCTGCATGTTTCCTCGAGGGGCAGAAGGCGGCCGTGCCCGCCATGCCCGCTCCCGACACGGCACAGCCCGGCACGGCACAGCCCGGCCCACCGCCCCCCTCGCCTCTCGGGGCGTCCCGGCGGGGAGGAGCCCAGGGAGCTCCGGGCGGGGCGGCGCGATCTCGCCGCTGGCTGGGACTGCCCGGAGCCGCCTCCGCTGTCCCCATCTTCCCCCGCTCCCCCCGCGGCGGCGGCGGCGGCAGGACCAGGTGAGAGCGGGGCGGTGCCCGGCTCCCCTGGGGGAGGGCCGGCCGGCGGCAGCGGCTCCCGGGGGCGAAGGAGGGGCCGGGCGGAGGGAGGCCGGGCTCAACTTGACAGGAGGGAGGGAGCGAGGGCAGGAGGCGGCGGTGGCTGCGCTGGCCGGGCGCGGGTGAGTGAGCGGGCGGCGGCGCGGGTAGGGCAGCGGGTGGCNGCTCGCGGCGGCGGCGTCTCTTCGCTCGCGGCGGCCCGGAGGAAAGTTTCGGGGATGCCGGTGAGGTGGGGGCTCCCCCTTCCCCTTCTCCTCCTCCTCGGAGCCCGGTCGCCAGCCGGCGGCCGCCCGCCTTGACGCCGCCGTCGCTTAGCGCCCGATCGCAGACAAAGCCGCCTCCCCACCTGCAGCCCTGGCCCCCTCCCCGCCCGAGGCGGCCCCAGGGAACGAGGACCGGGGCGGCTGCCCTGCCGGGGACGGGCGTGGGGAGCGACGCTGGTCCGCCGAGCGCCAGCAAACTTATTTTTAGACGTGCTTCCCATCACAATGCATCTTAAAAATAGCACAGTTCTTATTTAAGGAGTGGGAAAGAAACTGGTTCTGGAGGCCTCATGGTGGGATTTTTTTTTAAGCCCTGCTTTTTAAGGGAGAAAAGAAATGTTTCAGTGGTATAGGCAACTGTAGGCCAGTTAATATCCACAGGTGCACGCAGGATGCTTTTACTACGTCTTCATTAAGGTCACCCCTGAAGCATGTGAACAAAGGTACTCATGGCGTTGTCCTCTGCAGTGTGTCTTCGGTGTGAGACGCGAGGTCTGATGTACGTGCACACCTGATTCATGCAATACTTCCTGTAGGGTCACTCGAGCTTTTTGATCTGTCGTTTCCTTCGCTTTCTGTCCTTTCGCTCTTCTCCAAACGCCTGCAGCATGTGGGTGATGCAGGCTGAACGAGTGATAACAGCCAGCGAGGATCAGAGCTGTTTATTACTTTGTAAATGAATCTTTTGTTTTTGTTTTAGCTACTGTATCTTATCAGACTCTGGTGATGGAGCTACCATAAAATAAATGCGTCTTATTGCGCCAAATGTGTAATATTACATCATTTGTGTCAATGATCTTGTCATGATTGCTTGCAAAACACAGTTCTGATTTTTATTTTAAAGCCACTGCAAATAATTGGGAGACCTGTGTAAAATGAAGTGTAAATGAAAATGTAAAATTACACCTCCAATAAGGAAAGGAACTTTAGGGGGAAAAGCACAGAATTGTATTTTAAATTGCAAAGGTCCTCTGGATGTCACCTAGTTCTGTCTCCACACTCAAAGCAAGTCCAGCTGGGTAATGTTGCTCAGACTTTGTCTGCTTGAGTTTTGAGTATTTCCAGGAATGGAGGTTGCTCAGTCTCTGTGATTATGGTGGTGCCAGTGTCTGACCATCTTTGGGATGATTTTTTTGTTTGTTTATCTATTGTTAATTTCCTGTGTTGCAATTTGTTTATGTTTCTTCTTATCCTGCCACTGTGCACTTCTCATCCATCTGTGGGTGACCATAGTCATGTACACCTGTAATTCTAGAAACTAGCAGAAGCCATGCTAGTGTTATGTTCAAGTATAATAGCTAGATTTTATTCTCAGAAATTGGAAATTTATTAATCCTAAACACCTGCATAACATTTCCTATTCATTTGAATGTGGTTAATAGCAGATTAGCATATTAATTTGAAATGCATAAATACCTGATGAAGACTGTTGCTGTTTCCCTTAAATAAATGTCTCAAATAATTTACCTATCTCTGTCCATTGGCCTTGTGTTCCTTAACCTTAATTTGAGATAGTTTGCTCCCAACTTTTGCTAGAGTCCTCTCAGCATCAACAGTGTCATATATAGTCTCTTAGAATGACAGAGAGTGTACTCATTTTAATAGAAGGAAAGCTTTTTGGCGTTAGTCTTGAAATAGATTTTCCTCGGGAAGGGATGTGCCTTGAACAATACTGTACAACCTGTCATTACTGAGAAGTTGCCTTTGTACTATATAGGCGTTGTTTAAGGCTCTGGAGTTGGTTGGTATTTATGATGCTGTTGATGTGGTAAATGATGTGGGCACCTTTTTTTTTTTTTGTCCAGCAGGAAAATAAAAAAAAGCTTCTGGGCTGTGTTGAATAAAAATCTATGTGTTCTCCACAATGGCATAAGGCTGTCAAAATAATTTGTTTCTTAATTTGCGTAAATTCTTGGATTTTGCTGATAATACCTCAAAAGCAGGGGAGTATATTTGTAATGTGATTTATAGCATGTCACTTCTGGACGTGTCTGGGTAGAATTTCAAAACATTAGTATGATGCTTCTTAATAGCAAATGCTTCTGAATAACTCCTGCTTGCCATTAGAGCCATATCAAATAATTTATTAGAAGCCGTTTGAATGACTGGCTGCGCTGAATTTGATGATATTTAGAATCATTTGATAAATAATTTAACTTACGTTTCCAGATAGCAGCTACCTTTTTATAATGATGGGAACACCTGACGGGTCCACTCATTGGCTTGTATTAATTGTAGTGAGCTTCCACTCAAGAAGAAATCAAATCTGTGGGTTGTTTTTTTTTTTGTGGTGTTGTTATTATTTTACTTAGTCCTGTAATAACTCTGTTAGTCTTGGATACTCTGTACATTTATAAATCTCTTCTGCAAGCTTACTAAATGCTAGATTATGTATTCAAGATTTTAAATTTTATTACCACTAATATTTTAGGTCTTTTAAAATGATATTTTCTATTTCAAAAGTAGACTGCTTAATCTGTTTGTTTTTCCCAGCCTTTATTAATCTCCTGCTAGCATGTAATTATGGTAAAATAAATGAATAAATGACATATTATACTTCCACAAAATAAAAATTATTCGGCAGTATAAAGACTGTATTTTATTTGGCAGTTTTTGAGGGTGATTTGCATAGTTGGAAAAACAGTTTATCTTGGACTATTAAGATTAAAGTCTTAGAAGAGGTGATCATCAGGACAGCAGTGATTCATATAATAAATTTCAATTTGAATTTGGTCAACAGCATAAAACTGGGGATGCTCTTGTTAGACTCACTAATGGTTTGCTTATTGTAGTGCGTACAGAAAGGCTGTCAGTAGCTTTAACTTTATTGTTATAGCACAGAATTTTGTAATGCAGCTCATACGCTTTCAGTTTTATGGCCCGGAGGGCTGAATGTTGGAACGGCTGTGCTAAATTAAACCTGGGGTCTGTGACAATGACTAATAAAACATGCTTCAGAGGGAATTGTGAGAACAAATGTGAGGTAATTTGTATCCTGTGCTCAAGGTGAATCTGATGCTTTGTAGTTTGGAATTGGCTTAAAACCTGAATAATGTTTAGTAGCCTCTTCCGATGTTATTATGCATAATTATGATAATTTTGGACATACTTGTTGCTGGTGTAAGTAACCAGTCTATATCTGTGGCTGATTTGGGGGGCAGATAGTTTATGGTGGTGTTTTATTTGCTTGCTTGTTGCTAGACTGTTTCCAGATTCAGGCCAAATTCACTTAATACTTTCCACCAGACTCAGTGTTTGGGCTAATGTGACATTTGGGAAAAAGAGGTTCTTCTGTCCACAAAGTTTATCGTTTGAACTGTAGTGGTGACAACACTCATCTGGGTGTGAAACCTGCCCAGTTGCACATTGCTTTTCTATTTGTGTTGGAGCAAGGTCTGGAACAGAAACTGTTTCTCGGAGAATCCCATTATCACCAGTTTGTTGGAAGGTCTGGGTGTGTATCTCTCAGCTTCTCTTGTGGAATTGACATAGAGACTGTGTCTGTACTTGCTAATTAGGTTTTTTTATTTTGGACTTGGAAAACTTGTGAAGTTTGCGTTCCAACAGCTGTCCTAGTGAGTGTTCAAGTATTTTACAGGCATCTACAAAAAAGCCTGAAATTACCCTGATACATACTTATTTAAGTCTCCTGAGCTATGGGCTTGACTTAAAAGTGGGGGTAAAAAACCATTGTTATAGTACAGTCTGTTCCTGAATATTGCTTAATTCCCATATGATATCATCTTGAATGTAGGATGCTTATCATCTCTCATTTATTCTAAGCAATTGCTTCTGAATTCTGTTAGATTCTTGACGTTGATGGCTTCTGATAAGTTATGCGCTATGTGAGTATGTATTTATGAACTTGCCATTGTGTGGTTTAATGGCATCAGTCAGTATAATGCAGTGAATACCTGTGAGTCTAAGTATAAATTTCATTATGTTATTGATTAGGAATTTTTTCTGACTTTTCTGAACTTTATAAATTTCACGTGCAGGCTCGAGGGTTACCTTTCCTAGACTAGAAGTCAGTAGGCGGCTGTGTTAATCCTGTGACAACTCCACCACTTTACGTGATTGGTCACTAATAGTTGTATTAATGTACAATCCAAAAAGCCATTTTTCACAAAATGCTTTTTCTTTGCAACACGACCACAAGTTCTGTTCTCATCACTGCTGGCATCACTGCTGCAAGCACAAGACTGCTATAGATGGCAGTGTCAGGCTGGGGAAACGATGGGAGAATTTCTGGTGACTACAGTCACAGGAGGTGAGAACTAAATTTACAACCTGGATTTCTGTCCCTAGTAATTGAAGTTTTTTTCCCAAAATAGCATTGGTAAAAATCATAGCATTCATTGACTTTTTGTTGTATTTCAAATACAAGAAAATGTCCTTAAATTCTTTAGGCCAATGTCTAAAAGGAGGGTTAAAAATGTAGTAAGAGTTTACTGTCGTACTTAGGACTTAATTCTTGGAAATTTGTACTTCAGAAGAAAAGATTCTCAGAAACCTCTTACTATATTTTTAAATGAGCTCTAACAAAACATGATATTACAAATAGTATCACTAATGTCTGTAAAATATTAGCCCATGCTTTATAGTAGAGCTTTTTGTTTTAGTTTTGTAAGAGCACAGGTAATTAGAGTGCTTTGAAAGGAGTTTAAATACAAGTGTCAGTCATCATTGTAAATGAGTGATTGTTAGGATGTGGATTTATTTTATTCTTTGCATCATAATGTGTGGTTTGTCTTGGAGCAGCAATTGCAAAACTTTCATTCCAGGCCATGACAGAGCATACAAATTTGGCATGGGATTAAAAGCTGGATCACCTCAGTGGAGTAGGATTGGAACTTCTCAGGACGCCCCATATGTAAGGGAGTGAAAGACATTCAGCAGTGCTATAGGATATTGCTGTCTTCTAAGTTAAATAATAGGTGTATTCTTACTTAGAGAGAAATTAGTTTTCAAAGATAGGCTCTTTGCACAATAGATGACTGAAAAAGAATCTTTATCTCAACTTGTGGAAGGCTTTATTTGGAAACAGAACACCTCCATTCACTACAGGACTTTTCACTGTGATCATTTTATGTGTACCTGACAAGCTGTATAAAAACAATGCAGTGATGTTTGGGTTTGGTTTTTTTAACTTGATGACAACAGTTACCACATCCTTAACATTTTCTTTCAGATGTCTTTACTAAAAATCTAATTCCATGCAAAAGCAAAAATATTTTGAATAGATGCTACTGTTATTTGGAAAAAGTACTGCATACTTGTGTACTTAGCATAAGGAAGATACAAACTGGTGCTTTCAGAAAGCAAACTAAATTTCTCCTATGGTAGAAACAGGCTTACTTGTTGAGACTGACGACCTTAGTGTTGCTGGGCAAGAGCATGACTTTAACCTCTCTGCATGTGATGAAATACCACAAATGATGCTGTAGTTAGTGTCAGCACTGAGGGTGAGATGACAGACAACAAGTAACATAATTGTTTTTAATTGTACTATAGCTGCGTAGGCTTTTCCTAAGGTGGTGATTCCATACATTGCTGTGTGGAATTTAAAAGGCAGTTTTAACAGACTTCACAGAATTCATCAGTCTCACTTTTTTTTTATTTTTCCCCACAGCATGATGAGCTTTGAAATTAGTTAGAAGGAAAGCTGTATGCTTGGAGTTTGTTCAGAAGTTACTGAATGGATCTGGTTAGTCTACAGATGCACTTTCAACTTGGCTATTATTAAGTGAACATTTTCAGTATCTTAAAATTCTTCATCTTATATACATAAAAAGTTTTATGCATTGCTCATTAGGGATGTAGCAATAGGTGTTCTGAGAGAGGGATTGTTTTGGCTATTAGTAGTTTCATTAGATGGCCTCTATTAAAAGATTGAAAATTAAAAATAAAATAACATGATTCACAACTTTCATAATGTATTTGCCTATTTCTTCCGTCTTCTGACATGATCACTATTAACAGCAAGGATGCCCTTGTGAAGTCTGGAGTTAGTAAAGCTCATTTTCTTATGAATTTGTATCTTGTGGTTCCTCTGATGGTTATGATCAATGTTTTTATTATGTTGAAGGCATGGTAAGGTTTCTCTCCATGTGGACTCTGCTAATGTGTAACACGATGTGAATCCATACTCCAGCCTTCATCTCATTCAGGGCGTCTCTTGGAGCTGTTTGTCAGAGCTTGTTCTTCACTTGGCCATCTGTTTCTGTAAGGCATGTTGCAATTTACCTTAGAGATTGCTATCCTGTCAAAAATCAGTAATATCTGTCAAGTGGTTCAAAACTATTGAGAGGGGAAGAGAGAGATGTTCGAAGACCTTGTGACCACATAAGCTTCTTAGCTTTAGCAAAGTAGACCTGAAATCTGTATTTTAATTATTCTGCAGCACTTGGGATTCTGATGCTTTCCTTAAAGAGATAGGTCCCCAAAAAGAAATTACTTGTGTATGAAAAGTTTAAAACATGCTGAAACCAGATAATATTTCTTGTAATACCTAGTGTCAATAGGACACTTCTAAAAATACTGGCATATTTTTAATAAATGTCAGACCCACATTTTTTTCCCCTGTAATTTTTAAGATTTCATGGATACTTTGTAAGCAGTAATAGCTACAATTCATTCAGGCAAGACATTTTGATGAGTGTTTATTTTACTTAATATCCTTTACTTGACATCCTTAAGATCCTGAATGTCTGTAAGAGTTTGTACAAGGAGTGCAGAGTCATATGTAGGACTGGGTCACCTGTAAAGAAGAGTAGCTTTAACGTACGTTGTAAGTATAAGGCTCCTGCTTCCCTTACTAGAAATACTTGTGGAGTCACATACTCCAACCCAATGCTTGACTCAGTTTAAGCAGGGGTGGTTTTTATGATGTGTTATTTCAGTTTGGTCTGTTGCAGTGTCATTTAGCAATCTCATCTGGAAGTCATATTACAGAAGTCATCTTGAAATTAATCCATACCGTGCAAACAGGAAGTTGTCCCATAACAAGTTAAAATCAATATCTTGCTTCTTTAATTGCAGAAAGAAGAATAGACAACTCTTCTCTGTCACTAATGATCAATCACAGTTAAACCTTGCAGGACTCTGAAGTGTGCTATTGGTATTGACATGCTGTACATTCTCAGGAGTTGTCTTACTGTAAAAACAGGAGATGAGAAGTCAAATCCCGAAGGGGAAAATAAAAAGAAAAGCAAAGATTGCAAAAATAAATGTTGTTTTTAATTTAAGGAAACCTGACAGATTGATAGTAAGGCATTGGAAGGGTGAGATTGGATAGAAATGGGATGAATGAAGAGCATAATCAAGAATGAAAAGGAAGAAATTACCATTTATGGGAAAAGAAACGAGGGCAGGTAAAGACTTTTGAAAATCGTTGGTGTTCCAGTCGAAGTACAGCATATAACTCTGAATATACTCATTTGAATACATTCTTCAAAAGGATCTGCATTATTCTTACGTTCATGTCAAGCTGACTTTTTGAACAGATTATTAGATTTCACTGCACTATTTGTTAGCTGTAACTAATTTGCTAGCTGTAAATCATCTAGGCCTGAATCTTCACTTCTCAAAGTTTGTCTCGTAAAAAGTAAAAAACTTTGTAAGTCTGGGCCGGCAGTGACAGCAGCACGTGAGAATTTTGTATGGCTGATTTTCCCTGTTTAGGAACAATACTGGAAGGCTTAAACAACAAGGACTTTCTGTCACCACAGAGGCTTAATAATGCTGCAGTGGTATTTCTTCCCTAATCTAAGCACAGCAAGCAAAATGACTATGACCATTTACAGTAGTCTCATTAGAACAGTGGCAGGTGCCCTTCAGAACAAAAATTATTATTTTATTTTGCTTTTGTGGTTCCTAAAATGCTTACTAATGTTGTATCTTGTTGGAAAACGCTGCTATCGTGCTGTCATAAAAGGATGAGAGAACAGTTGCCTGTATATTTAGCCCTGACTGTTGCCTTGGGTCAGACTGAATGTTTCTGTAAGGGGGAGAGAAGGTCAGTCACTCTCAAAGAAGCTGTGATCCAACTGGAGCAGCTTCTGAGGTGTAATGAGGAGGAAGGAGTGAGCGAATCAGAAGGTGCTGGTAAAGTTTGGGAGATGGAGAATGTGTCTACCTCCAGCAGAAGTCAGTCCTCAGTGGCTGCAGCTGCACCTCTATGTCTGCAGGTCCAGACCTGGACGTGTTGCTAAGCTGAGCTCAGCCTGGAGCAGCTCTGTTGTACAGAGAATTAATTAGATCCAAGGACAAGCTGAGTGGTGAACAGTGTAAGGAGTTGGGGTTTGGTGCTCAGGATGGCTTCTTGTTCTCTGGTAAAAGATTTTTAGGGAGCTAAAGCTGTATATAGGCATATGGAAATACCAAATTCTTACTGATGTTACTTAGAACAAGTTGTTCTAAATTATTTATTAGTCCTTGGAGGAGACTTTGTAGATATTCTTTGGCTGAGGAAGTGGCTGAAGATTGCTGGGCTGGAAATAAGGTCCAGAGGAAGCCCTGTTTCCCACAGGGGCATAGCTATGGGTTAGATTTGGTTTTGAGCTTTTTTTAATGGTGTTAACTGGCAACAAACCAGCTTTAATTCTTGTTGTGTGCAGTTACATTGCTTAAGGTTTGTATTTTTCTATTGTAATTAAATACAACTTCAGAGCCCAAAAGCTGTGGTTTGAGGGGTTCTTTTCTTCTTACTTTCTGTTTTAGGGGGGATGGGGAAGAAAGACTGTTTTAATCTGAATTCTGCATTAGGTTTCAACTACAAATGCTAATTCAATTTACACAAATACAAAGCCAAAAGGTACAGTCAAGAACATATTCTTATCTCTGGCAGATTACACAGTGCACAAAGTTCTTTGTAAATACAGGTATTTAATATGATGACATGATTGACTTTTGCCAGCTTTCCACTGAATTTTTTGAGTGAATTTACAATTTAAATTCATAAGCATATTTAAAGAGTGGGGGCGGGTTTAATGCATTTATTATAAACAATGGAAAAGACTAATATTTCCTTAGTTCGTACAAAGTTATCAGTGGAGAGAAACACTGTGGAAAGCAAAGGTTGCTGTAGCTGGCTATTTTTCATTGTCTTTAGAGGGATTTCTGTGCTGTCCTTTTCCTATCACTATTTCCTTTCTTCTGCCTTGTAAGTATTGCTGTGGAGTCTTCCCATAATAATTCTGGTCTAGTAATTCACATGCTAATACCTAGCTTTGAGGTATATAGTAACAGGATCTACAGTCCCACTATTCACAAATGAGTCTTCATTCTTTGAACAATCTGATTATGTTCCCCATCCCTTGGGAGAATCCACTGTGCTGCCTTCAGGACTCTAGAACAATTTGTGACTGATGAAAGTCTTGTGGTCCATAGGCCAGTGGATTCACATGAGAAGGAGCAGTATTCAAATGATATCTGAAGCATTCTGTAATATTATTACTCTTCTTCTCATTTCTGCTACTATTAAAAAGTGAGGGAAAGGAGGAAATGGCTGATCTGGTTGTATGTTGTTTTTCAAAGATTTGCATAAATCACAGAGGTAGTTTGTCATTTCTTTTCCCCTTTGGGAGATGGGGAAGAATAGATATATCCTTAGTATGCCATGTAAGCCCTATGTGAGCATTGCTGTGGCAAGTAGTTCTTTGTATACAGTTTGTGTTATTATTACAGTAGTAGTTAGAGTAGGTCAAAACTATAGATTAGCATTTTGTTCTCATAATAAAAACTGTGTTTGAAAAAGAGTGCAAAAGGCAACAGTTAAACTGCTACCTATTGATTGAGTACTGTGCGGGGTGAAAAGTTAACATCAATATGCTTGAGGCTGGCAGATTTCCTTGCTTAGTGGAAATTACAGAAGTCTGAATAAGTTTGTGTTGTGTGAATTTCAGTGTTGACATATATTGGGTTTTACTTTGTTGAAAAAGGGAGTGAAATAAAATACATATACATCACTGGGGCATCAGAGTAAATATTCCTCTGTGTTGATGGCTTGATAGATTTTTTCCTGACCCAACCAGAAAAGACATGAGTCTTTGTGAGCAAAGACATGGAGATCTTTGTTTATATGAAGCCTTTTGCAGTCAAGAAAGAGAGTAGAAATTGAAGCTGGAGATTGGCAGCAATGATAAATAGGCTTTGGAAAACCTTCCATATAAGGCAAGATTAAGAAGATGGGCACTTTTCAACTTTTTCCACTTAGAACTATGTGTGGAATACTTGCCTTTATGAGTAGAGGGAATTGTGTGTTCTGTGTATCCTTTTTGATGAAAGGCTAAAGTCTGTGTAATAAACTAAAAAAAATTCAAGTATGCAAAAACTTCTTTTTGGAAGGTATGTCATTAGTTATGTAATTAACTGACAAAAATATCCGAGCTGTGAAAAGATGCTATTATTTCTACAACAAAAGATTACATGCTTAAATGTAATATATGCATACAATATATAAATTATTTCAGTATTCTTGAAGTCCTTTCCTCTGTAAATCCTTGCACTTCCAAAATATAAGCAAACTACTTGGGGCAACTAAAGAGACACTTTCCCCATCCAGAATTGTCTGCTGACGAATTTCTTGCACCTTCTGTCAAACCATCTGCTACAGGCTAATGAACAGACAGCGTGCTGGATTAGATGTAGCACTTGTATGAGCTATTTTGATAGCTCCTGTGTTCCTTTCAGTGGGAACTCTGTGATTAATGAAGCTTAGAGTTAAATTTTTGAGGGCAGGGGTGGGCAAAGTGTTCTTTCTAGGAGCTTCCTCACTGCAGGATGCTGTTGACAGAGGGGAGTGACAAACCCCCGTCGCTGGTTTTGAAGCATATTTCAATGTTTTCTTATAAGCCTTCATTTAGGAAAAGAACTTCTTAGCAATCTGTGTCACATGCCCATGGGAAGTAATGACTGAACTGAGAGGACTGCAGAGTTATTCCCCTTCTTCATAATTCCAGGCACCAAGCATCACTCCGTAGTACAAAGCAGATACCAGAGGTGGAGCTACAGCCCAGCTACAACAAATATCGGCTTCATTTTAGACCTCTGTCTCTGAGGAATCACCACCATGACCTTTTAGAGTTTCTTCCTGCTGTGTCTCTGGGCAAGATACCACATTGTGTGAGCTGACACTGGCAGACAGTGCAATAAGCACAAATTTGCAGCTAGAACACAAAGAGAAAATTCATTTCCTTTACCTCACTAACTGAGGGATCCCCCAGCAATACTCAGGCAGAGGCACACAAGAAGAAATGCAGACACTGTTAAGTTTTGGTCCAATGCTAGAGAATCACTGGCCTGCTGTTCACAAAGGTTTATCAAGAGCTGTTGCAGCTGCAAGGTCATTTGAGCAATTTACAGTCCCCCTCACCACTCTTTGACTTTTTAACACATTCCTCCCAGCACACACAAGTATTTTTTCCAGTGGCAGACACAGATCTTGTGTTTGAAGCTCTCTCTATACAGCCTAGCAGAGAAAGTATTCATTTATTTAATTAATTCCAGCATATGCCCTTTTGAAGTATTCTTAGATATGCTTCATAGATGTATTTGTGAGGGATCCAGTTTTACTTTGTAAGTCAATCATTCTTGCATTTGCCAGGATTAAAAACAGGTTAATGATGCTGTTTGGTCACTCATTAGTGATTTCTATGATTACTGTTGAAGTAGGAGCCGCTCATAAACGTCAAAGATCCAGTACAACAACAGTAGGTGGAAGTGACTGGCAGTACCATCAAAGTTGTCAGCGCTGCTGGTGAGTTTCCAGTCTCTAGACCTGCTCATGATAAAAGCAGAAGAACATCACTGAACACAGGTGGGCTGGTCTGATGTCAGAGGAGCAGTGAACCAAAGGATGCTCTTCATACAGTGTGGTAGCTGCGTTCCTAACATCCTTTTTGCCTGCTACACCATCCTTACAAGCAGCTGGACTGAATCTGTATTGGCCTGTCAAGAGGTCTTGCTGGAATCTTTTGCCATAATACATTTGCTCTCTATACAATAATGTTTGGCTCGTCATTGCTGGTATTTTGCATGTAGATCAACAATGCAATTTTTTTCTTTTGTTCAATTGTTGTTTTTCATTGAGGGTTCAAAGGGTTGAAGAGTGAGCATGCCCTGGTGTTGTTCCTCAGCACCACAGGAGCTTCTTTGCTAGCAACAATTCTGATGGCTTAATTGCAAAACTTTTTGCTAAATCAACTATGACTTTTCAATCATGCCACTGCAAGAAGATCCACAAAGTGAAAAACAGTCATGGTCCTATTGGAACAGTCTTTGCATTGTGCCTGCATGCATTTTGTTAATAACAAATCATTGGAACTAATTGATTTTTTTTGCCCAATCTGATATTTAACCCGTTATCTCTGATGTATTTAATGAACTCCTCTCATACAGTAAGTTGTATGTAGATAGTGCACAAACCAAAAAAAGCACCATGGGCATGTGACTATTTCAGTCCATGCTTTCTGTCCTGGCATAATTTGAGTGACTTCATGTTTTCAGTTTGCCTACTTTGAATAAACTGACCAGCTTAGTTTACATAACTGTCAGAGAGGGCAAAAGTCATTGCAGTTCATTTGTTATTCCTCCTCTCCCCCAGCTGTGCATAAATCCATGGAAATTAAAAGTAGATTTGGGGGTTTACTGGGTTGTGATCTCCATTTCATACCTGAAAAGGCTCTGACATCTCTGTGTAAATACTTATTTTTATTCTTTTATATGTAGGGATGGCAATTAAACTCAGAAGCAAAAGTTGCTAATCATAGGCATTCTGGTGACCTACTAGGGCATAATATTGTGTAATGCAATTCTGTAGGGAGTCTTCTTAATTTTTACACAAGATATAGTTAAATGCGCTAAGACTAATGTGTTAAAATTCCTTTTTTTCCTCTCTCTCTCTCTGCCTGTTTATTTACCCGCTTAAATGCTTTAAAACCATTGTTGTTTCCTGAAGCATATTCAAATTTCTTCAGGATTTGGTGGGTGGGGAAGAGATTTAAGGGTCTGTCTCTTAGTTTTGTTTGTCCCAAGCAAGAATATGAAAGGGTAACTAATTTCACCCATGTGAGATCTGTATCCTGCCCAGCTGACTCCTGCAGCATCTCAAGCAGCACTGGACGCCTGTATGTTAAAGTAAATCAAGTCCCTAATGCCATATAAGAGGCGTAAAACTGTTACAGTTTCCAAGAGCTACAATATCCTAATAATTTCTGACATATATCCTCAGAAAGGCCTTGAGGAAAAATACTAAGGTCAGGAATTTTATGGCATTTGATACTCTAAGTGAGGCAAGGAGCATCATCAGATGTGGGCTGCTGTACTGTAACTCTTTTAAATTTGTCTGTATCCTCGCTGCTGCTGGAAGGAGCAATCCTGCTCAACATCACTGAGTGCATTAAACTTTAATAGCAATTTGGGTTGGGTCCAGTTATCATGACAAGTAATCTAATAGATCAAAATCATCTTAAAATTTGGAGTGTAGTCATATCTATCTTTGAATAGATAGTGTTGCTATTTTTAATTAAATTTGAACTATTTTATTTTGATTTAATTTCCACTTCATCAGTCATAACCAGAATGTAGTGCATCCAGTAACTGTCTGGCTTTTCTTTTCTAAAAGATCTGAAAACTCAATTTTAAGTTTTAATTAGTGTGTATAGTGCAGATTGTGGTGGGTGTGTTGTTAATATTTTTTTTGTTTGTTTTTAAGATTGAGAATAAATCCACTCTAGCTTGCCTTATATGACCTCACACTTCTGAATATCAGCTGTGGAATATTGCTCTACAATTCAAACCAAAAAATCCCAATAGTAAGTCTTCATCATCATCAGGCTACATATGATTCAGAAAGCCTTGTGGATTTTGCTGCTGGTCAGATGGAAGACTAGATTAAATAGGAAAATAACTCTTTCCAGCATAGTTTTATTTAATATTCATCATAGAAATTTTACTACTTAAACAAAGACATTATTGAGACTTAGCTGGTGGTCAGAGTGAAAGATAACAAACATAGCATTTTTTGCATAACAATGTCAAAATAGCCAGGGTTTTTCAAGGCAAGATTTTCAAATAGCAGTTTAGTTTACTTGCTGTTACTTGAAATAAACATTATCTCTGTCAAGAAGTATTTTCCTTTTTTTTTTAAATGAACTCCTAAATTTCATGCTAAGCTTAACAATAAGGTCTCATTTGAGGATGCTGATAGTTTTCAGTACTTCCAGTAGAAATTCTTTAATGTTACCATTTCCTGTGGTTAGGCTTTTATTTAAAAATCCTGCTTATTTGTATGAGTAGTTACTTTACCATTATGATTTAATTAGGAAGTATAATTTGTGTAGGTAGGCTTGTACATTTCTCCTTCTGGATCAAAGTTAGAACAGGAATCTAAACAATTCCTAGTTCAAGTTCCGAAACCTTATTGTCTTAGGTTTGTGTGACCTGTTTGCTGAGTGAGCTTGGCTGTCTGTGAGACCACCTCTTCAAAGTCTTGCAGTCATGGCAAATTGTGTTGTGATCTGACAGTACTGTGCTTCCTTGCTGGGCTTATAGTAAATAAATACTTCTAAATAGTGCAAATTGTATGGTAAGAAATGGCTCATAATGTCATTTGGTGCACCTGCTGTCTAGTGTGTGAATGAGGAGATTGAATAGAGAGCAGAAGTTTTGCCTTGTGTGTGGTGAGGATTGTGCAGTTCCTCGGCACAATCTTCCTCCTGAGGAGATCACTGAAGATTAGTGATTTAGTGTTGAAACAGGAGTAAGGAAGCTGAAGCTGGAGAAGTTTACAGTGTATAAGCTCAGCTGAACCGTAAGCGTAATCCCAGGGCCCTCTTGCTGGTGGAGGAGCTTCTGCACTCTGAAAGGCTCACAATGTAGTGGTTTATATCCACTGTGAATGTGTGCATCACTGAGGCTGGCTCAAAATATGGAGGTGTGGTGACCTTGTCACTGATACGTATGAAAAAGTATTTTAAAAAACATAACTACATGCATTTTTCAGTGGTGTTTTGAGTCTTCCCCCTAGAGCCAACTCCCCTAGTTTATATAGTGGTCATGATGTTCTATGGTATGGCATATCTCTTTAGCCCATTTGGGTCAGCTATCCCAGTCATGCTCCCTCCCAGCTTTTTGTGCACCTGCTGACTGGCAGAGTATGGGAAACTGAAAAATCCTTGACTTAGAGCGAGCACTACTTAGCAACAACCAAAACATCACAGCATTATCAATATTATTCGCGTACTGAATCAAAACCACAGCACTGTACCAGCTACTAAGAAGATAATTAACTCCATCTCAGCTGAAACCAAAGGGAAGCTGCCAACAGTTGAAGGTGACACAAAGAGTGTAGTCCCACACTTCCCAATCAAGAAGAGTGGAGCAGTCTTGACAGTATCCAGCATCAGCCAACCAACAGCCCCTTTGCTACACAGTATTGTACTCATGAAGCAACTTCCTTTTAACGGTGGTGAAGACAATGAATGTTTAAGGGAAATATCACACAGTTCATAATTTTAAGAACAGTATGGGAACAATATTAAGGACTTACTGGGAAGGGATATGAGCTCTTTGTGTATATCACAGTTTCTGTGCTGGTAATACTCTAGTTACAGTTGTTACATATTAGAGACACCTTAAGATTTTTATATATTATAAAAACCATAGAAATTGCTGCCAGGATGATAATGAGATGTTCAAAAGCATAACTTTATTCAGTGCTCCCTAGAGACCCCAGCAGAAGTATCACAAGTTGAGCAGCTTTGTGAAAAAGCAAGAGTGGGGAAACAAGAAATGTTGGCTATTCTCCTTTACAGAAGGTGAGGGGAAAAACCTTGCAGCATTAAAGCATTAAAGATGTCTCTTCTGGATTAATGAGCTACATGGACAATTTTCATGGTCTGGAGAGGAAAGGAAGCCCGATTGTGTGATGGAACAGCTAAAAGAAGACGAGAATTAGCAGGATCAAGAGTGTTGGAGAAACACAGGGGAAAGGGAGTGAAGAAAAAGCTAATTAGACACAAAGATGAGAGAAATTAGAAAGAAAAAATCACTAGAAGGGACAAAATATCTGGGCCCAAATGAGCTAGAAAAATATGCGTTTATATGTATATACATGTTTAATAATGCTGGAAAACATGAAGAATGGGAAAGAAACATTAAAATTGTATAATGCCAAGAAGACTAAGATATAACAGCATTTTTAAATTAAGGTCCTTGCTGAAAACAAGTGAAATTGTTCTAAAACTGAAGAGTAGTTTTAAAATGTATGGGTTTTGGAACCATTTCCAAACCACTTCCCAGTTTGTACAAAGACCATAGAAGAGGTATTGCATGCAGACATTAAAATCCATTCTGAATTTCGCTAGTGGCAGTTCAAAGCTACATATTTATATTTAGCAATAAGAGAGGAACTAGCTGGTTCCTAGAAAGTTACTATTCCAATATTGCTAAGCAAATGAAAATTTATTGATATCTTTATTGATATCTGGAAGCTGTGTAGCGTTCACGATGTAATAAGAGAGACATGTCTATGTTCATGGTGTAATAAGTAGAATATTAAGTAATGCAACAGCTAGGTCTAATACTAGTTTACAGATTCACTGATTAAGGCTAGGAAGGGAAGAATAGTGTTGCCATGGTGAAGTCTATACGATAAAGCACAAGAAGAACAAGCTAGTGAATAATTGATACATGTCTAAGATTAGAAACGATCATTTGCAGCGTGTGCTTTGATGTTCATGCATGCTTTTTACTTTAAAAAAACCTCTGAGAAACACATTAGCACAGACCGTGACAGATTTTTGCATGACCTTTTAGGTAAAGTACCAGTGGCTTATGTGTGGAAGAACACACAAATACACAGTTAATCTTGCAGTGCTAAGATTGAAAATTTGGGCGTAAGCCAAAAAGTTCCAAAATGGAAAGCTGTTCATGTGGGATATATTTGGCCAGACTACATGTATTAATACTATATTTCTTTAACACAGAACAGAAATAAATAAGGATATTTATCATAAAATTCAGTAAGGTAAGGTGTAACTTTGTATGTGTGTCCTTATCTCCTTCTGGGTTTAGTCATATAATTTTTAAAGCTTTAGTTTAGAAGTAATTTAGTAAGATATCCTAGGCCATCTTGAATTAAGGAACCATAGTTCTGAGAGAAGCTTAAAAGTCCTGATAAAGCTTAAAAACCAACATTTTCAAAACAGATAAAAATTTGACTGCTGTCGCAAAGGTATCTGACTAAAGCAATGAAATGTGTTTTTCTGGGATAAACATGTAGATCTGCTAGAGCAAAGAACTGCAGGCATCGTGCCTTTATAAACAGTTTTGCTTAATAAATGTGTCATTTAGTTTTATAAATGTATGATGGAAATCAGTGAATATACACAATAGTTCTAAATACAGTCCAGCTGCCCTGTAGCAAACTTTACTTCTCATAAATTCCTTTTTAGAAATCTCAGTAGGAAGAGCTATTTTTCCTTATTGATTAGCCCCTTAAAATAAATAATATACATGAAGTTGGCTTGTATAGAACAGTCCTGAGTCTGTTGTTTTTTCTGCTTGCAAGCTGAATGAAATTACTTAGGGTGGAAAAAACAATCAGTATGGATTAATCTTGGTATAAATACTGCATTAATAATTTTTATTATTTTTTCACTTTTTTGATGTCTCAGGTTTGCAGATTACTCTTAATCATTAAAGGAAACATTTTCATGTTCTCTAGTGTAAGTTATAAGTTAGGTTAATCTCTAGTGAAGTTATAAGCAGGTTGTCACCATATATCAAAACTAGTTCAGTAGTTATTGTGAAATAGCGATGGCAATTGTCAAAGGATAGAATTGAGAAATACTTTAAAGAATGATGGCAAATGTCACTGTTGGGTTCATTTTTAGTTCATTTACTGCCTAGAATAAGTAGGGAGTAGCATACAGTACATAACAAAAAGTTTGCATTTGTATTACATGATGAGGCACTTGATTTCCTTCATTAACTTCTAAAACTGCATAGGCTTCCTGTGCAGTTTTCTGCTGAAAAATAGACAAACTGGCACTACTGATTATAAATGAATCAAGACATAAAAGCTGAAAGGAAAAGGAGAGGATTTGAATTCTTAAACATAGTACGGATAGAGGATCATCGAGGTACTTGATACATAGAAAAGTGATCAGCATTTTTTGGTCAGCTGATTTGTGGTATGCCTAAATATTCTTATTTTCAACAGAACTATGTATTTAAAGATTGGGGTTTCAGACTAGATTTTTGCTGCCTGTTCCAGAACTGAGTCAAGTACACTGGTGTTTCATATATTGAATGTTTTATACAGACCAGCCATGGTCTGTGTAGAAGAAACTATTCCAAACTTGCATGCTTTTCATACTTGTGTGCATACTTACCTGCACAGTGCCTTAAAAATGGATTTATACTGAAAAGGAAAGAATCTTTGTGTCTGAAGCAACAATCCATGTAGATGTAATAATAATACTTTGTGGTGTCCTCTTCAAAAAATCTTGATGTAGAATGGTTGTGTTTCCTCCTGCATTCTTCAGTCAGTGTTATACTTGATCTTTGTAAACAGCCTTATTAATTGCTAAAAAAGGGTAGGATTTTCCAGTACCTTGAAGGTCTCGGATATACATGTCATTGGGGAACATGAAATTGATAAATATACCTTTGAGAAGAGACTTGAGAAGGTTACTTTCTGAGAGAAGGCAGTTCTAGCTCAGCAATTAAAATAGAAGTGAAAATGATACAGGTCAAAAGCTAGTAACTGTAATTATCCTCAAAATTAAAAAGCACTTATCTTTTAGCATGGCCCCATCGTTGATGGGAGACTCTTCAGTGAATGGCAGCTGTTGTCTGGTCCCTGCCTTCCTGTTCTTCCCTTTGAAAAGTAAGTCTGAGCACTGCAAAGGTTCCCCTCCAGATGTTGCAGTCGGCAGTTCCTCGTGTGCTGCACCGAGCTGGGGTCACTTTCTGGGACCAGTCCCACCCTGTCTTGTGAGGCACTGATGAGTGGAGCTGGTGTGGGCTGGGTTTTGAGGTCTACTGGTCAGTTAAAAGTTATGTTGCAAAACTACACACAATGAAGGAAAGCTGTGTAATTCCATAAACACTAGAGATGCCATTATTTTCCTTCATTAGCTTTTTAAAAGTTTCAAAGTAATATCTTGAAAAAATGGTAGCATCGAAATCTGTCTGGTTTCCCCAACAAAGCAAAGGGGGTATCCTCTTTTTAATAGATGAGTGAAGGGTTAGGCCTATATTTCTGCTACCTGCTAGTTACTCTTTTTCTGTTAGATAGTTCCATCAAATTTAGATATTTTTCCTTATGCCTTATTTCCCATATAGGTTGCTAAGCATCAATAAATGAATTCTGTATATGTTACTATCTGTTATTTGAATACAGGGGAACATTATGACAGAAGTTGCATGCATTTGTTAATATTTGTTTACATTATTTCATTATAAGTGGTGGTTTGGTTTGATTTGGGTTATTTTTCAGAAGAGCAGATAGTACTGAGTATTGCAAATCATGGATATTCTCAACCTTCTCTCTCAAAACTTGAAACTGTATTTAGTTTTCCCACCTTTTTTATGATAGAGTAGTAGACATTTATCAGAGGCTTCAGTGTCAGAGACAAGCAGGTCTGGATCTTCTGAGCATGGTGGAGGAGAAAAACACATTAAGGACTCTGATCACTATTAATACTTTTGAGAAAAGGATCTTTAGTCAAGATATATTCATCTCGTTTTGTTAGTGTAAGTTTTGAATAAAATGTTCTCTGCTTTATTCTGAAGCAGTTTGCTGGCAGCATGATTAATAGTGGTTTATTGTACAAACAAAAAAAAAGCAATATTGATGGCAAATATAAAGGCGTCCTTACAGATATTTTCTGAATTGTTTAATTTTCCTAAATGAAGTAATTTAAAAAGGAATTCTAGAACTGAATGTCTTTTAAATTTATCTGTTGTTTTGGAAATCTGTATGATTCTGCTTCTGATTTCATTTTTGAGATTTTCATCTGCATGACAGCTAGAAAGTGCACTCTCTAAAGGGGTTATTCAGAACACTGATAATATCAAGTCTGGGCACCTGGAGTTTGGTTTTGTATTTTTTTTTTGGTCTTTTTGTCTTTAATAAGTAAGTGGGCTGTAAACTGATTGGTATTACAACAAAAAGTGATTTACATGCTATTTTTATTAGGCTTTCTTCTTGATTATTCACTGTAAAGGAGTGTACATTATATGTAAAGACATAACAGATGGATAAGTCAAGTACAAGCCAAGGGAAGGCCTTATTTGGTTGTTATTTAGATTTATTAGTCAATTTTTACTTTTTTATATCTAAAATGCTGAAGAGCTACTTGAGATGGAAGAAAAAAAGAATTTGCCTATTAGTTAGATAAAGGAAATTTAAATTAAAGAGATGGCTAATTTTATGATATGAAGAGAAAGTACTGGCTGAAGTGGGTGTTTTGTTTGTTTCTTTACTTAAACTACTTAACTGCTGACAAAATATTTGCAGATCGTGAAAGGGTCTCTGTAAAATAGGTTTCTGTTCTATTCTTTTTGGTACCCTTAACTAACCTTTCAAATTGTTCTTCATGCTTGTGAAAGTAAATCTGGAAAAGTTCAGATCTTGATCTTGTTCAGGGTGTTGTACAGACTGCGTAAGAGTTTACTGTTAACTCATCCACAGTTTACTTACTGAAAACGGAGTGACATGTCACTGAAGTTGCTGGGTCACTGAAGTTGCTTCCATATCTGATTTATCAAAACAGAGTAGGTAGGAAGATCAGAAAAAGGACAGTTACTTAATGAATTGCAATTTTAGAGACTGAATTTAATTAAACCAGCAAAACAAAAGTAGTAGTTCCTATCTGAATACCATTGCCAACCACATCACAGAAGGCTAGTAAAATAATTATCAAATTTTTGTCTCCAATTAAAAATCAGAGTTTTTTTATAAGAGGATTGTTTTTCATGTTTTTGTTCAAATGGGCCTTCACTCTTGCTGTAATGACCAAACCAGCATCTGATGCACCATTAGAGATGCTTGCAGTAGGATGCCTTTTGGTCACATGTAGAAAATTCCTTACCTTTTGAGCAATTAAGTGTTTTCTTTTTATTACTTTGAGCCCATGGGTTATGTGATCCCTTTCACCAGGAGGAAATCAGGCCTGGTGCTGGAAAACTAGATTCCTTCATCCTGCATTCTTCTCTGTGCCACTAGCTCTCTTGTGTCTCCTGTGCTGAAGTTTTCCCAGTGAAAGTTAATGTGAAGTGGAGGGAGGGTTGGGGTTTTTTGTTTGTGGTTTGTTTAATCCTCTGTCATAGACATTAGGACCCTTTTAGAATGCTGTCTGATTCAGTCCTTTTCACTTCTGAAATCCTTGACAAATGCAAGTTATTCAAGACTGACAGGCAGTTTTGAGGTGAAATGTATCTAGAACTGTTGGGTTATGAAATGTTCTCTTACAAAACAGTCATGAGAGTTTAAAACTAGAAAGAGACGGCATTTTTCGATGCTAACTCTCAAGGTATTTATCAATGTGGAGCTCTTCCCAGAGCTGGCTTGAAGCTGTCAGTCACCACAGTGGGAGACAATAATCCATGTTCTGCCACCCTGCTGGCAGTGAAGGTTCATCCAGCCTTCACTTACCAGTTTTTCATAGTTGAGGTGCTTCTTTTTTATCACTCTTATCTTTTTTTCTACCAGTGAATTAAGTGAATGTCTTTAGGACCACGGAATGTTTAGCAAACTGCCTTTGCTAATAGTAATGAGTATACAGTAAGGTGAGCATTTTGTCACAAATTAGGTGAATGTTAAGGAAACCCATGACCTTATTAAGTGCCTGCCAAGTTGAGCTCTAGAGACTGTGTAATAACACATCAGAGAATAGTGCCTTCCTGCTAATGTGTTTATCAGTCTGTTTCACAGCATGAGTGATGCATCTCAACTCTTCATTTAGTGTATTTACTAAATGAGTAGTTAATACTAAATAAGCATTTACTTACTGTGTGAAGCGATGTAGTTACCTGAGAAGACTCCTGTGTAAGAGACCAGTGTGTTGGGATGAGAGGTGAAGTAAAAGTAAAGAGCAGTACCAGCTGTCTGTGAAAGCATGGGGAGAAAGCTTGCATGCTGGAGCTGCATGTCCGGCATGAGCTGGAGCAGCAGAACTGCTCACGCTGCCTTTCTGAGCTCTTTTGCACCAGGTCAGAGCTGCAGGCTGTCCGGGCCTGGCCAGGCCAAACCAGACACTCAGAAGAGCAGCTGTTGGGTGGATGTGTGTGGGGGCCCTGGTAGGGTCCCACAAAGGTGGTTCGTGTCCTATATGCTGTTCTTCTCAATCTCTCATCTCAGGGACAAAATAACAAACGACTTCAGGGCTGCTTCAGGTTGTTTATTCTAAAGTTATCAAAAGTTCTGGAACACAGTGTTACCACTGATTCCAGGTGCCGAAAATGGCCGAAGTTGAACAGAGGGTTTATATAAGGTTTATCAACAAATAGAATGATTCTACGTACATTATTATGTTTATAAGTCCAATAACTATTACCATTATTAACAGGTCTTTTCTAAACTAAATTCTCTCAACCAATCGCTACCTGATAGGAACTGAGGTCATAGAAAAAGGGAAGAAGAAGGGGAGCAGGGAACATAGGGAAGAAGAAAGGGCCAACTCCCTAAAATCTCCATCTTGGTCCCATATTAACATATGAGGCAATTTTTAAACTACAAGCCTATCTTTCTAAAACACTTCAGACATTCAGTTTCTCATTTCTTTGGTGTTTGCTGTTCACCCAGGAGTGGGGGCAGTTTTTCCCAAGGGCTCATCTCAATGGCAAAGCCTTCTTGTGGGGCTTTGGGGGTGACCCTGGACCCCAGGAGAACAGGCAAAGCCCTGGAGCTTTGCTGATCCCCAACAGATGTGGGCACCTGATAGAGCTCTGCTCCTTCCAGCCCCCAGACCAAAGGCTTTACATTGTGCAGTGCAGCAGCAGCTGCTCTGAAGCAAGCATGGATGTTCCTGGTGTGGCTTTGCACTCCATGGGCTGGCTGAGTGCATCCCTGCTGCTCAGGAGGTGTGCTTCTCCCCTCAGCATTAAATACTTTAAAAAATGAAAAATGTAAGTTCTATATGAATATAAGTGGTCAACATCCCCAGCTAAGCTTATTCTATCTGTGATACATAACCAGTTTCTGGTCAAGTAGAGAAAGGGAAAGACTTTGAAATTGTTGAGCATGGGAAAATCATTAACTGGAACAATTTTTTACAAACAGTAAATTAATACATGGCCAAATAGTTTTGTGGGGGGTTTTATTTAGGGTTTTTTTAATACACTAATATTTGAAGTACTAATTTCATTGATTCTTTCACAAAATATTTATTTATAAGTCTTCAAAATAATGTGTTTTATCTTGTAATTATTCTTATTGTTAACCAGCACAAACATAGTAAATTAAATTAACAGTTAATTTTCTTCCTAAGTTTGTCAATAGTATCTTTAAAGTTTGCCTTCACTTCTTTTTTTAAATTTAACATCTTGACACAATGATACTAATGCTGAACCTTTCTCTGTAAGTATTCTACATGCTCAGCTATTTAACCAGGAACATTTTTAACAGGATTTTATTGTAAGTGAAGATAGTTTAAACATTCAGTGGAAAGGGAAGATTAGTGCAAGAATAGCAAAGTATTTACATGATCTTTTGCAGGGATTAACATGTCTTTGCATGAACTATTTCTCTTAAGAATCATTATCATATTATGATCTCAGAACTAATTACCACTCTGAGTGAGAAATAGTTTAGCTGCTTTTGATTCATTCTTCCATGTTGTTTGTTGCTTTCTTTTCTTAGAAAGTTACATTTCTCATGAAGAAAAGTGGTATTTCCCCTTGCACTTCCCATTCCTGCCTCTCTTTTTTCTTTTTTCTCCTCCACGTTTAGTTGCAAAGTGTGACTGGTGCAGTTGCTGTTTTGGACCCCACCCGTGGGGTTGCTAAGCAGAGGAACCAGGTTGTTGCGTAAGTAACCTGTTACTGAACAGGCTACTGCAGCCCTAATCAGCCACCTCATGACAGCCAAGTCCTAAAGGAAGTAACTCCTGCCATTTACTGTTTGGATCCAGACCTTTTAAACATGGAAAAAATGAAGCACTGAATTTGTTTTAAAATAACAAAACAGATAAAGAAATCTACTGGCAGAAACTAGTACAAGGCAAGAATATAAATGCCTGAAAAATAACTGTCAGAATAGTAACTCCTGAAAATGGAAAATGAAAGTGCTCTATTATTTTTTTTCAGTTTTGAGGTTTGGGGATGTGGATTCAGTTTGGGTCCACCTCTGGCTTCTTGGATTCTTTAGTCAGTGACCTCAAATGAACTGCCTAGATTTTGTGAGGTAGTTTCTAGTTTGTTCTGTGCAATAAATATGACTCTAATAACTCAGATCTTGACATTCCAAATCAAACTGATTTCTCCATCCCATGTAAGTGGTATAATATAAATCACCCAAAGCAGAAGCATGTGTATAAATATTTGAAATAGGGTAGAATGCTTTCTGACAAATAGAATTACAGATTTGTTTGGTAGAAGTTTGTATGCATTTCTGCATGTTCTGGAGATTGTTATCAAACGAATCAGTGTTTATTAGCACCATCTTAAATTGATAAACATGGAAATATTAGGAGATAAACATGTGAAGCTGCATGTGGGAAAGAAGAGAAGCAGAGAGCAGAGCCTGTAAGGGTGGTGAGACAGGGAATGAATTTCAGATGAGCAGACAGGATGCTCTGAAAACAAAACTAAGGCGATACAAAACTGTGGAGAGGTTAAAGGTGCAAAGTTAAGAGGCAGTGAAAGGAGCAGGTTTGCAATAGCTGATGACATTTTTGAGACTAAATTTTTCCCTGTCAGTAAGATCAGCCAAGAAAAGCTCTTTTGTTGGTTTTTGGGTTCTGGCCAGTGTTGGCTTAGCAGCAGGGAGATAAAGTAGGCAGTTACTCAACTGCTCGGTTGGTGGAAGCAGACAGACAGCTCAGTAAGATCTACTTGTGTCTTGCCTCTCCTCTGCTTGTGGCTTTTCTTGAGTGGTGGTTCAAGGACTCTGAGATCGCCAGCTGAGGTCTTTGCTTCCTTCTGCACAGCGAGGCATAAGCTGCTTTCCCCTGTTCTCACACGCTGAGGGGCCAGAAAGGACAAGGCAGCCCTGATAACCACCCTGGGTGGTTTTTCTCAGAAGCAGCCCCTACCACCTCCCCCAGCACCATGAGAGCACACCCACTTCTCCATCTCAGCCCTCATGCTTCCTCCTCCCTCTTCCTCTCCACTCCCCAGTGAAACTTCACATCTGCCTTTGCAAAGCTCTGAGCCGGCTTTGCGAAGCAGCTGCTGAGCTCACTGGGCTACGGGCCTTTGCTTCTGGAAATTACACCATCTGGCTGTGCACAGTGTATGGAGTTTATATTTAGATCACCTTGTATCTGGCATCTGGACTTTATTTCTGTGTGCTTGATGAGACCTGGTTGGAGCACTTTCTTTTGTGGATGATATTCTGCCTAATGTATGCACTGTTAGTTCTCAGTAGCCACAGTGAATAATGTTCCATAAAAAGTGTTGTTCTTTCTGTAGAGTGATTGTTTCTATTGGTGAGAACTGCATGCAGAGTACCGTTTATTATTGGTGTTTTTCAGAAATATCAGACACAGACGGAGCTTGTATAGAACATTTTGCCTTTGAAATTAGATCAATTATAAATATCTGAAAAGATGAACTAATGCACAACAGATCTAGCAATACTGAGTAATCTGATATTAAACTATGTTGTGGTATATAGCTGACAATTTATGCACAGGAATGGGTAGCACAGTAGGTTTGCTTTTCAGGTAAAGGAATCTTTGCCATAGCTTTGGGACCCCACAAATGACTTACTAAATGAGTGCACAAAGTACCATGCTGCCAGCAGGCCAACAGAGGGTGCTGGAGTGATGCAGCTCTTACCTTCACTCGTTTTTGTTCGTTTCTGGAGAACAATGTGCATTTTGACAAACCTCTTATTTGGGATGTCTTACTGTACAGCTACGAAGTTACTGCATTTTTTTTGTACATTTAATGTCATAATTTTGATACTTCTAGAGATTATTATATGCTATTATTTCAGAAAGGCACGTTTGGCAATAATATTTACAAGAACAATACGTACCTACTTAGGGCATGTTAAAGTTTACTGCTAAAAAAGATACAAATCAAAATTCTCCTTTTTCAGAAGAAAAAGTGGGAGTATCCAGTGGAAGTATCAATTATTTCTGTTACTTGTGTATATATATTATTGTATATATATATATTATATAATGAGGCTGATGTAGCAAACCACAGATCTATGAAAGTCATGGTTTGGTGTAAATAATACCTGGGTAGAAATAGCATGCTTAAAATGGAATTGTTCAAGGGGGATGAATAAAAAGTTAGATAACATGACAAATCATTGTGCAACACTTCACAGTTAAACAAATAATTTCCATACAGTACTTTATTTCAGGTTCCTCATTTTTATCCTTGTCCAGGATCTGGTTTTCCTCTGTTTGTAGAGGAGACTGTGCCCTTTGTATGCTGGACTGAAAAGGTGGTGTGTCTGCAAAGGGTTGTAATGTTTGGCTTGAGACTGCCTGCTTCAGGTTGTCACTGTTCTTTGAAGTAATGTCCATGGACATCAGTATTTACGCTGTATTACACAGAGTTGGGTATGGAAAGCCCTCCCTCCTTCTCCTCCTGACCATCCTCCTCCCCCTAGGGCAAAGGATAATGGCTTCAGGTTACCAGAGATTGAAAAGTGCAATTTGTCACAGGGATGTGCAAAATTAGGTGATTACTTCTAACATGCAATAACATGAAGTCTAACATACTTCTCTCCTTACTGCACAGAAGTGATGTATGATGCCTAAATCTGCTCTCTTGTACTGACGATGATAACCTGAAGTATTCCATGCAACTGGGATTTCCTTTTATGAGTTTAAAACTTGACAACCCATTTTTGTCCAAAAATCTTTTGTCTCTAACAGCACCTCACAGACATTAGCAGCCTTCTCAGCAGAATGATGCAAATAGGGTGGTTTCAATAACCTATCAGATCTACTGTCTGTCATTTCTTATATTACAAAATCAAAAAGCATCTAAACAGTGGAGCCTTATCTTTAAAATGCATCTGGAGTATAACATAGAATAAAATACCCAAATTTGCAGAAATTTTGAAGGAGCAGAACTTACCTATGACTACCCTGTCTCTCAGTGGCTTTACTCAGATGCCACAGTTTGATACTCTCTTAATGTTCAGGAAACCTGAACTCCTGCATAAACATGCTAGAAGAGAATTATCTAGACTTAGAGTAGTGCTACTTTAAGTGTGGACAGAAGTATTATTCTGTTTTTATAGACATCAGCTGCAAAGGGCTACCCAGAAGGATAAAGGCTCTGAAAAGAGGAATCAAAATGTATAAGCCCTTAATAATGCATGCTGAAGTGGCAAGGGTGGTTCCTATTGTCAGGGGAAGGGAGGGGAGAGGAGACAGGTTGTAAAACACCCCCTTATGTGATAGGTGACTACTCAGTATCATTTGTTAACATCAACTCAGTAGATATTTTATTTATATGTCCTGTCAAACATCTCATGGAGCTGAACAAGTCGAGGTGGAGATGGACTTGTCCTATTTGCTGCCATGGATCTGGAGTATTCAGGTGGAGATACACTGTTCAAGAGGCTGCTCTGACAGCACTGTGGTTGTCCAGACAGGTGTGTCTCTGACCTTGGAGGTATTCAACGCTTTGGTTGGACAAGGCCCTGAGTAACTGCGCTTCGTGTTCACATTAGCAAACAAGGTCTCTTACTCATGTCACCGATCTAGATAGCATCATTACTCCTTGAGCTCACAGAGAATATTCAAACTCACAGTAATCCAAGATTCAACTTGGATTTAGTAATCCACCATTAGTGGGCCTCTGGGCATACCTATCATGGGACACTGCTCTCCCTCCAAAGTGCAGTATCTGCATCTGCTGCCCCAGTGGGTTTGCAGGTGGTAGTCTCAGTTTCAGAGCCTTTTGGCAGCCAGGTGCGTGTATTTGCACCAAATAGGGATATAATATTTCCTGTTCTAATAGGGACTTGCAGTTATACCGAAATTGATACCGAAGCAGATTCCTACTTTCATCACTTTTTTTTCCTCATAGGCACCATTCTGTTTACTTCTGCTTAAGGAATTACAGCATAACTCAGTTTTTGCTGTGGCTTATAGCTTCTGACCAAAAACTTACAAAAAAAGAGTCTAGTTTATAGTTCATATTGTCAGTGTAAAGACAAATTGTAATTTAAAGAATTTATGACATTTGTATATAAATTTTTCTCTCTTGTTTTATGTCTCTATCCAAGAACATGAATTCCTGGTAAGAAAGCATGCAATAATTCTTTCAATGGCATCTGTTATGAAATGTTTGGTAGATTAATACAAATTTTAACATCATGTTTTAAGACTTGGATTTCTTTTAAATCTTTTGTTTAATCTGGGAGCAGTAATATATCACATTGTCCAGGTGACTGAGGGTTGGCTGTTATTTTTCCTAGGTAGTTGTGATGGCTCACAAAGCAAAACAGTGATCTCCAGGAAGCAAGCAAGATAGCATCCAGACTGCTTGCAGGTAAACCATCTCTGCCTGAACTAGAAAACTATTTGTGAAAATTACACTGCAGAATTAAAGCATTAAGAAAGATCACTGCTGGAAACTGTTGCTTCAGGGAAAGGTAAGACTTTGCATTACTTATCCATTCATTATGGATTTACATGAGATTTTTCTGGTAAGACTGATAATAAATTCTATGTATTAATGTGTTTCTTTATTGAATAGATTTGGCAACTATTATAATATTTTTAGTAAATAGTTAAAAGTCTTTTGCCTAGGTGAAGAATATAAAACATGCAGATTGGTATTTGGAAGCTAACGTATATGTGGTTCTTAGTGAAAAAGATTGTGAGCATAAATTTAAATATTTGGCAATGACGAGTTTTGGATTCTTATGGCCTGAGTTTAAATATGAATTGCAAAGCTATATTAAGACCATCACATGTGACATGAGACTGTGCATACTTTACTATAGATATTTGTGGATTCTTTGTCTTAATGTTATTGAAAGCTGGCAAGCCATTACCAGGAGCTGAAGAAACTTGTGGGCTTTTGCTAATCTGATCCAGTGCAAGTGTTCAGTTAAAGCCTTCCTCGGGCTGAAATGACTTATAGGAAAGAGTTGGCTATATTTGGCTTTGTAAATGCTGATATGTTGCCTGAAAACAGATGAACAAGCATTTTGCATGTGTACTAACTAAAGGATGCAAAATAGCTGCAATTGCTACCATGCATTTATATATCAAGGGGCCAGGGGAAGTATGTACAGCAACATGAGCACATCAGTGTCCTCTTGAACAAAACAAGCCTTTCTTTTCCTACTAGAAAGAAGGTTGTATTGGTTTTAAACTACTGTTAGGCTGTATTTAGTCCTTCTGTCATGAAAATAAGATTTCTTCGAGACAATTAATTTTGCTGTGTAATTGGCTATAAGCCACATCAGATTATATTGTTAACAGAATTTCTCCTGGAGTACTGGCTTCTATAGTGCTCCTAATTCTTCTCCCATGGGGAGTGAAATATTTTCTTTTGCTTTTAAAGAGCAGTACTATAAAGATTCTTGACAGGGTCACAGCCTTTTTAATCCAAATAGTTAGGTTGTTTTCTTTGTTGATTGCTTAAATACAGCTATTTCTGCTTCAGCTTTTCTAGATTTTTGGGTGATGGTTTTCAGTACACTGGGTCAGTTATTATAAAGTAATTTTTTATTCAGTGCTTATTTTATTTCAATGTAGTGTGGTTTTTATCCAAGACAGTGCAGATCAAAACAAGTAAAAGGATGCATTTATGCTGTAGAGCACAGAGATCTGTAAATGTGTGGTACGTGTTCTGGACCTTTATGATCACCGTGAAGATGGTGATTTTCATTGCCTAGAGATCAGGTGTTCTGTACACCAGAGATGTGTATCTTACAGCTGACATGAAAAGGTCTCCATTTGGCCGAGTCTGTAAGTTCACTTCGGCTTGAGGTGGGGCTCTAGGACACATCTCCACAGCAGCATGTCCACCTCAACCTGGTGCATTGTTGGAATATGCGGAAATTCCCGTGACAGTCACTGAAGGGTGTGAGGGTGATGTGTGCCCCTTGTAGAGCAGTGCAGCCCCAGGAGTCCAGAGCATGATCTCCAGTGCTACAGACACGAGATTGAGCATTGCACCACGTGAGCCAGGAGGGAATGCCTTATGACTCTGGTCTGGAAAAGTACAACTTACTGGAATAACAGGCTGTAAGCTGGGAAATGCGGGAGCTGTTTCCTAGACGACCTTGCTATGGTAATTGTAGGACCTCCCATGTCCAGGTTTAAGCAAGCTCAGAAAATACTAGATCTGGCCACTTCTGGATTGGCTTACCTGTTTTACTGTGCCTTCAAGGATCTGATTATATTAAAGTTTCTCCTTCATGAAGCAGTTTGAGAAGATACAACCTCTCAGCAGTTAAGCTAATGGCTTCTGAGTGGAAATGGTATCTCATGGCAGCAGGCTTCCCACTCCAATGAATACAAATTTGGTGTGTTAGCAGGTGTCTTGCAAGTGTCCTTGGAGTTAGAGATGGAATTATGTGAATATGCAAATGTATTTTTGGGCTTTTATTTTCTAAAGGGAGATTGGACCAAAGGATACAATAAGCTATTGTGAAATCTCTTTTACACTTTAGAAAAAATCCCAGGGAACTGAGGGACTAATTTAGTTCCATTTAACTAGAGCAGTTTTGTTTTTTAATTACACTGGTTGCATGTCAGAAAAATTAGCAATACTGAAGCCTGATGAACGCGTGACCTGTCATCTTCCCACAGATCTCTCAGGTTTTGGAGGATGACAGTGCTGGCCTCAACAAGAGAGTGCTAGAGAGAGGGGAGATAATATCTGTTCCTACTCAAAAATACAACTGCCTTATTTTCTCTTATTTATTTTAATACATCACTGTAAATCTATGCTATTTGTTTTATTTGATCTGATGATATTTTAGTAGTATATTTGTCCAGCTGTAGACTGAACTCACTGTGCCTTTGGCTTTTAGGAGTAACAAATGAAAACTGTGTATTTAGAGCCAGCAAGGCATGTGACAAGCTATCTGCCAGTAATCTAGGAATGCAATTAATTGTGTATAATTATGCATTTTATTTGCTGGGCTAGAGTTTTAAAATTTTGTAAGGTGGAGACCTCACAGACATAAAAATTCAACCATTTTATTTTTTTTTTTGCTACTTAAACTTCATTTATCAGAGTTTGAGAAACTCCCTCATTTCTTCACTCAGTTAATTGTGAAGCCTGTGTTACCTAGGAAGGTCCTGATTTTTACTTAAGTTCTGATAGCAAGCACTGGTTTACTGAGTGTCAGAGAAAATTACAGATTCCAGCAGCTGTAGGTTCAGGAAGTTGTTCTCCATTTTGACTTCCCTTGTTGGAAGGCCTGGCTCTGTGGAAGATCCAGTTCTGTAACTGCCTAAACTATGTACATATATACATGGATTATAGTACTTCACAAACTGGAGAATGAGATATTTTAAAAAATCTGACTGATAGAGAAAAATAAATGAGAGCTAAGTGTCCAAGAATTGACATGGAACACAAAGCAAGGAAAAAAAAAACAACCCCTAAAATGAAGAACTAAAAATAGACTTGTTTTGTTATATTTAGGAATTCCTGCTGGTTGCATAGAAATCACTGAACTTAAAAGGTCATGCTACCAATGCTCAGTACCTTTCAAGCATTCATTTTAATCTAGTGCAGAGATCCAAATGAAGACTGACACTTGGAATTTGAGGGAGCCAATATAATTTTTTCCTAATTAAATATATCAGTGTTCTAGCTTGAAATCTGTTCTGGGAAACAGATCAACGTCATGCATCATGTTGAAGCCGACAGTATTGATATTGACTTGAATCAGGTTCTATTTTAGAGCTGATAAGCATTATTTAATATTGCCTAAGAGTGGATTTTGGCTTTCCTTTCATGTTAAGGAACTGTAATAGTTCAGGAAAGGAGTTTGTCGATAATAATTCCAGAAGAATTCTTAAGAATCTCCGTAGCTATTAGATGTGTGAGTGCTTAAATAATTTGGTTTTCGCTTTACCTTTTTGGTTTCTTAAAAATGGGAGTGGGTGAGGAGGGGAATAAATAAAGAAAATATTTTTCATTAAGAGTATGCCTAGCATGAAAGATATCACAAAATAGGCATGAACTATTATTGCAACAGCAAATACTCAAAAAAAATCCCCCAAAACCTCAACATTAATAACAAAATCACAGACAGTATGCTGTTATTTCCAAAGTAAATATTTTACCAAATAGGTTTTTGATACGAGGAACAAGATGTGCAAGGAACAGGATGTGATACATATCCAGTACAGCATTTTAAACACATTTTAAACATCCTGGCTTTTCCCTTGGTTATATTTAGATAAAGCTTAAATGGTTCCACTCAATGTTGTTTTGCTTTGATTAAAACAGACAACATTTTACCCATGCAGGTGGCTTATTTGGGGGCTTTTTTAAGTGTAAGAAATTTTTTCTCATACATATTGTAGAATAAGAAAACAGCTTTCATCCTCTGTTTCCCCCTACAGAGAGATGAGCTAAAAAGTCCAAAGGTACAGATATACTACTTTTTCTTTCAGTGCTGATGTGCTATTTTGGAATATGTGCTGACCTACTTTCTGTGTTTCCAGAAAGCGAGCTGAAAAATTTTAGCTTAGGCTGCAGACTTCGATTTATTTTTCAGTGTATTTTTGTATATACTTTCACACAGATATGCACACACACATTGGCTAATGTGGGGGTTGATGTACAATAGCAAATCAAGATTGCTGATTTTGGTACAATTTCAAACAGAAATCTGCTGCTAGACACCTTCCTTAAAGGGATTGACAAGAGGATATTTCCAATATAGTGGTGCCATTATTTAGAGTTACATCATAAGATGGAAAGTTTTCAGGTCCCAACTTTCAAAATTTGATACCTCAATAGAATAATCCAAAATCACAGTGAAAATTGCTGTAAGAATCTCATTATTATATTTTTTACAGTTTCTTCAGCATTGTTTTAGACACTGGAATATAAAACCCCTTTGAATTGTTTGCTTTGACTCCATGCATCTCTTTATACAGCGCTCTGACCATCAAAGAAAGTTCAGCCCATTAGTTTGCCATTCCCAATTAAAATAATGATACATAAAGCTTTCGAATTGTATGAACAAATTAGGAGAAAACAAGTAATGACAGATGAAGCCCTGCTCCTGCCCTCGGCTTAGGGCAGAAAAAATTTATCAGTCTTGGCAACTCTGTGCTCACATCTGAGCTCTCCCCAGCAGAGTAGCTCTGCTGGTAGAGGAGAATTCTTTTTAGTGTATTGTACTTCACTCACAATTACTGTAGTGCACAAGGTCTTGGTGTGGCATTCATCTCATCTAACCTGTGTGAGAATTCAAAGGGTAAGCATCTGTAAGTCTCAGTAAAAGGCTGCAGTTAAGGAGAAAAGACAATTTCCCTTCTTCTATAGACAAAGAAGATGAATTCTGCCTTGCAAAGGTACATCTCTGTTTAAACTACAGTTGGAGTTTAGACTTTGACAACTTATTCTTTGAATGTCTGCAGCTAGGTGAGAGAAATGCAGTCTCTTTTCTTTGTATATACCACAGTGCCCTGATGTTCTGCAGAGAAAGGCAAGACAGTGTACATGAGGCCTCAAAACATCATGAGTGGTAGGTCTGAATCATCCAATGATTGTCAGACATCTTACTTCTCTGGAAAGTATTATGGCCTCCTTAAGCTAGCAGTGGATATGTTGTGTTTTTCTAAGACATTTGAATTGCTTCTTCTCTTTTTTAAATTGGCATTTTCTACCTTAAAGGCTATATACAGTACTTTTAAAAAACCTGTCTCTTAAATCTTCATTTCTAGTTAATAACTGAGATGAGTTTTAGCTCTGTGTGAGAGTTAAGAATCCTACAGTTTCGAAGCTTTTTAGTATTTTTTGAAGTATTTGGATGATGTAAAATTTTCACTTGGTAAGTACCCTCAGCAGTTCTACTATTTTGCATAGTGTCTAAAATTGGTGCAATATTAGTTAATAATCAAGTTGAATCAGTATTACATCCTGATAGTCATATGTGAATTGCCTGGTTAAGTGCTCATGGTAGAACAAAACATGTTCTTAATGCTGTTAAATGGAAGGTAACTGGGCATAGATAGGTTGCAAATACAAAACTGTTCAGGGTAGTAACTTGAAGGGAAGTAAAGGGACAATTTAAGAAGCTTCTTCAGCTTGGCTGTCAGTGTGATGCGTGTGGTGCCAAAATATTGTACCCAGTGCATTAATATGTCCACTTAACAAAGAGGTATAAATAAGGGAGAAAGTTCAAAAAAGAGGCCTGTGGAATTTTTGAAGGACTGGAGAGGAAAAAAGAAAGAAAATCTTTTATATTGTGAGGCTTCAAGAAATCAGTTGTGTAAATTATAGAACAGAATTTTGCACAGAGTTGATCATCATCTACAAATTCTTGCATTTTAAAAAGCCATCTCAAAACAAGGAATTTCTCAGCTTTATAAATAAAGGCACCCGAATGTTGAAGCTGAACTAGCTTCATACAAACCCAATTTTTCTCACAAGAAGGAAATACTAACATTGAAATAGATGAGTTGTAGCACCTTCTAGCAAAGAAGGAGGGATAATCCTATGACTGTGGGACAGCCGCTCCCAAAAGCTAACTTTACCCTTGCCACTATTCAGTGTAGTTAGGGGAGAGGCAAAGATTATTCCCAGCCCTGAATCAATGGCTCTATGCATGGGCTGTAAAACAGGTATGGGAGAATAGGCTCTCAGGCTGAAATTAGGCTTTGTGATTTAATTCCTGTGAGTCCCCAGTACTTTCCAAAAGCCTGTCCTTAGCTAGCAGGAAAAACTCTGCAGCCTTCTGTATGCAGTTGGTCAGACACTCATTTACACTGATGTCTTTGTTTCTGTGTTCCTGTGCTGTCTTCTTCCCCATGCAAGATGTGTCCTGCTTGTTAGACTAGAGAAACATAGCTGGAAATCTCATTTCTGCCCAAGTGTGATCTGAACCTCACCCATTTCTCCATGTGCTTCCAATCTCTGTAGGATGCATGGGAAATCTCAGGTTACTTAGGTCCCCTCAGACCCCTTATTATTTTTCTCCCTCCCCAAAATTATTTGTTACATTTGCACACTGCGCCAAAAGAGCTGTTGCCATTTGGTGTCACGACTTGGAAAGATAGCCCACAAATAATTCTCTTCACCTAAGAAAGATAGAAATTATGTGACCAGCCGTGCAAAGTGCCATGGGTAGGTCTGACCCCTGCTCTGGTACTTTTCCACTCCCATACCTGTAATATGTTCTCAATGCAGAGTCACTTAGTCAGCTGAATTTATAGTGCTAACATGACAGTAGTGCTTAACTACAGAAATGTAAGGGTAGTGATTCCTAACAAAAACTGATTGAAGGACTTATCTTACTGATAAATGTCTCCCTGAAAAGAATTAATTTACATAGTATTAGAACTTTTTCTTGGATGTTTGCATAATTGCAGAAGTCTTCAAGAATGTATTTGCCTATTCTAGAGACTGGTAACAACTTGACTTCCCAGGGATAAGCCACATCGCAGTGTTCTATGCTATCACAGGCATTAGTTCTTCAAATTCCTCTTGAAACTAATCTGAAATGTCAGGTAATTATTGTTTATCCAAACTATATGTTTGAGTATCTTTGCATGTGGATTAATTTCAGGATTGTCATTCTGAGTCTAAAACCCCTAATTAATTAGCCAACAGTCTAGCTGAAAAATTTATTGCTCCTCGATATTTGGCCCCCCTCTTAATTTCAGGGTTATGAAGCCTGGAGCTGATCTTGGAAGAAGGATGATGATGATGGTGTTTCATGCACATCCCTGGACTGCGGAATGAATTACTGGAAAAGTTCAGTAGGAGTCTCATTAAGTTTTGGGAGCGTTTCAGGGTTTCTCTCTCTTGGAAATCTTTTTTACTCTCTAACTAAGCTCTTAATTAACTTTGGGTGAAAAACATTCCCTGTTTCTGCAGTGCTGTATAAAAATAACAGTAGAAGACATTAAGGAGTGAAGGGTTTCCTTATCTTGACAGTGCTGATACTTGTATGGATTAAAAGTCAGTGGGAAACAGGTATCTCAAAATATGTACTTGGTACAGTGAGTGTCTGACTTGAACTAGATTATTGCACAGTTTCATTTTACACTAACACTGTGTTTTTCTCAGTTGTTTTCATTCGTGTTACTACTTAAAATAAGGTTGTCTTAGTTTCAAGTTTACCAGTTGCAGAGCGGACATTCAGAAAAGTAACTCTCCTTTTCCATTCTGTTGTTGCAAGAGTGATCTTTGTTTCTGATTTCCATTGTGTACTATTTTGTGTGTGTGTGTGTGTGTATATTTGATGTTTATCTGGAAAGCCTTTGGTCACTGCAGCACTTTGAGAAGCACAACCCCTAAGGGAGCATCTGTTAAGCACATAATCTCTCTTATCATTTCTAGTGTATTAGGGGGCTTGCAAAGGGGACACAACTACCCTCTTCTGCTAATACTGTTTTGAATGCATTCACTGTTAATCTTGCAAATTAATTGTCAAATTAGTCTAACTTGTAGTTGTCTGAGGCCTGTACAGAGTGACAGGTAATCCGATCCAAGTTTTAAAATATTTTTCTAATTTGTTCTTGTTCTGCTTGTATTAGTTGTAACTATGTCCACTGAGGGTCTTAATATGAATGTTAATGAAGAAATTGAATAATCAGTAGACATATGTAAGGATTCATTAGACATGTTAAGTATCTACATATTTATATATAAAATGCACAGGCACATTGCTTTAAATCTAACATTGTCATACAGCCTATATAAATTGTGTCATATTTATAGCAGGGTAATAGAACATGATGCTTTTCCATTCCTGTCTAGGAATAATGTTTCGGGCACGATTTGGAAGCCATCTTATCATGCAGATGATTCTTTAAGAAGTCGGAGGAAAATAATCAGTAAAATTGGGAGTTTTAATGTCATTGTTTAAAATGGTGATCCTCTTTAACTAGTTAGGTTCTCAAACATCTCTAGGAAACAGGGTGGATGAGAGAGTATCTTAAATATACTTTAAAGTATCTCTGGCACTTTATTCTCTTATTTATCTCTTATTCTTCTTTCCATCTTTTGTTGATTTTTTCTCTCCTTTTCAATCTTCAAGCTCTTGGAATTTTTCACTTACCATAGAGCTTGCTTTAGGGGTCAGCCCCTGCCTGAGCTTGGTGTGCAGTGCATGCTGTTGCTCTGTGGCAATGCTGTGTGTCAGTTACTTGCCATTGGCCACTGCTTCCTGTGGTTTGGAGACCCTGAGTTTCCTCACATCCTTTCCGTTTCCTGATTCTTTTCACATGTGTACTGGTTTTCATTTTTTATCTCTGTGTATGGCGTATACACTGTTCAGGTAGCTGTTCCTTTCCTTGCCCTTTCCTTTCCATGACACTGCGAGAGAAGCTCCAGTCTGCTTCTAAATCCGCATTTATGAACTTGTGTAGGGAAACTTTCCCTCAGCCATTCTCATTTTGCCCAGGCAATGCTTTGTTTACTGCAGATGGGAGAAGGAAAAGGGGAGAAGAGAGGCATGCAGAGAGGAGTAAGCCGGTGCACAGAAAATGCTAATATTATAACTGACGTATCCTGTTGTATTGCAGTGTTAGGTGCAATAAAATAAATACTTATAATAAAAGTAGTGAACTTTAATATTGTACAATTAAATATGGACAAATGTTCAGCTGTGGGATTTTTGTTTCTGTAACTGGAGGTTTTAGAGATCATTTACACATCTTGCTTTATGATGCTGTAGCAATGTCACAGAGATTCTTGAATACTGCTGACTCCTGTAGCAAAAGGTGAAACTCATGTTGGGGTTGTGTGTCAGTCAGACATTTAGAGTTGTTTAGGATGTGTTCTGGTGTTTCTGAGCTCTGGCCTTAGGTGGAGTGCCTTCATTTTCATATTGATTGCTCTTGCACTTGTGATGGTGATCCTCCCCAAGAAGTACTTTCAAGTTCCAAACATGGTGATTTTTTTTTTTCCTCTATATCTGTAACACTTTTTTTTTTACAGAAGCTGAAATGCTGTTATAATCTCACACATATGTGCTAACAAAATTTATTCTATGTAGAATACTGAACACTCAGAAGTGGTTTTAAATAGAAAATTGACTCTGAAATCTGTAACCTTCATATCCATAGTTTGCTCACAGAATTCACTTTCCACATCGAAGGCAAGAGGAAAACCATCTGCCGTGGTTATTCAGGATTAATACTACCTCTTACTGAGTAAAATTCCCACAGAGCCTCAGGTCTTTCTCTTACCACTGTACCCAGAGCATAGGCCTAGTGTCCCAGATGGCAGTGGAATAATATCAAGCATGATTTTGTGCTTGCAAGTGTTACTGTTGTGCAGATTCTGCAAGTTCCACCCTCAGCCTTTGGGCTTTGGAAGATGTCCAGCCGCTGCCACTTGGGCAAAGCCTCGTGTGTCGACAGCTCTGAGGCCATCTGCAAGGAGCCCTGTCGGCTTGCTGGGTGCCTGTGCTGTGCCTCTACACTCTACCCTGCCAGAAAAATGCCTGTTTCCTGGGTTTGCACTGCTTTTCTGTTGGAGTCCTGCTTTCGAGTCCTCAGGAAAATAAGGCTGCGACAGCTATCGTGTAATGGGAACATCAGCATGAAGTGAAATTATTACAAATGGACATTAGCATATGAATTGTTCTGCCTATGAAATGCTGTGATATAAATCAGCTTTCATTTTTAATAGGGGAAGTGCACATTATAGTTCAAACAGTAAAGGACTAACAGAATCAGATTATTATAGCTTTAACTATATATTTTGTTTGGTAACAGGCAAGAATATGACTTCGGATTAAAGATGTTTATCTTCTTTCAGCTGAAGGACAATGCATTTGAAACACTTGGCCAAATCTCTTATCAATATTCATCTATTAAAACCAACACTCCACAATAGAAAGCAACTCTGTAAAAGCTCTGTTCTTTTCTTCATGTTTTATCTGTTAGTATTTGATAATTTGAAGAACTGTCTGGGCTGAAAGCCTACTCCTCTTTTCTGTGACTGTAATTCAATGTTATCTGTCACAAATTAAAACCATAAATGTAGTGCATGATATGACGAATATCTAATACTCTTATTTAGCTCCTTGAAGGTTAGGTGTAGCCTGGCAACTAAGTCCTATTTGCACAGTTCTATGAGTCAGTGTTTGCTGCAAGGTAGAAATTATTGTGAACCTAAAATGATCTCTTTGCTGTATTTAAGACTATGACCATGACTGATTATTTGCTGACCTTTTCCTCTAATACTCAGTTCTGGAAAATGATGCTTGACTGAAGAGAGATTTTTTGGATGCTAAGGCTGTACCTAGTCCAGGCTCTGCTTATAACAGCATTAAACTGGAAGAAATAGGTTAATTCAAGCAAAGAATGTGTCAGATGTTCACATCCTATGGATTAAGACAACCAGGATATTCCAGAAAATTAAACAAATAATTTTTTGAGCAACAGTTGGAGGATTTGAACAACTGTATATTTCCCTCATTCCTTATTTTTTGATACCCTATTTCTTCTTCCTTTGTTTAGCTTTTCTATTTGAAATGCAAAGCAAAAGAAGTTAGAGACTTCATGGAATAGATAACTTTGCAGGTCTGTGACTGTTCTGCTATGTACATGTGATGAGACCTGAGTAATAAGTGCTTATGGGGAAAAAAAGAACAAGATTGGTTTGCTAAATTGGTGTGTACTTTTAAACAGTCCCCTGGGCAAGCAGCTACCCCAGGAATATTCAACTTGATTGGTAGCAACTTCATTTCTTTAAATTCTAACACCTGTAAAATGCGCTCAAATTAATTAGTGTAGGCTGACCATTGCCTTTATAACCTTATTTTTACTAATATTTTAAGGGGTAATGCTTAAAATTTTCTGGGGGTAACCTGGCACAGTCATTAAAAGAAACAATTCCTGTCCTGGACACTTACTCTTGTCTTTTTGTCCTTTGTGGCAGCATGACTACAAATATATAAATAACCAAAGGTAACCTAGGTTTGTGCCATAGTTCGCTGTGCAGCATCACAAAATGGGTGCTAATGCAACAAGTAGGGAAGCTCTGTGGGCCACAGGCAAGAAGGATGAGGTTTGGTTGATTAAACTGTGCTGGTTTAAAATGTTAGTAAAGCTCAGATTTTCCCTTCCTGCCTTTGCAGTTCCTGCAATATATATGGCTTAGAGGCCTCGTCCTCCCTTGAGGTACCATTCTGTTCTGGTGTGTGTAGCGTGGTGGAAATGTACACTGATACAGAAGTTACTTTGCCAAACCAGACAGGAGCTCATTGCAGAGTTCGTTTTCCTCTTCCATAATACAGATTTTCTGTGCCAGCCTGCACAAGATGACACACTGAGAACACTTTTTCTTGCTTCTGCTGTTGATAAGCCCAAATATTTCCTCAGCTGAAAATGAGAATGGCAGCTCTAATGCAGTCATAATAACAATTGGCCTACTGCACATGAAATATAACATGATTTGCTGCTGTATTATTTTTAAAATGCTAATGATAATTTCCCCTGTGAGAATTTTTTTTATTATTTTTTAGACCAGGCTAATTTTGTAACCTCAAATCGGTATTTCTGCAGTACAGAGTACCATCCAAACGGAAATCAAACATCAGTTACCTTTAGCACCTATTTACTGAACTTGAATCAAAATAATTAGTGGTAGAAACTGCAGCCACTACAACTGACTAATTTGCCAAAGGCAAGGGGTAAGGATGTTCTGTTTTAGCCTTTGACTGTAATGGATAAACCAAATGGTTATTATACTGACCTTTTTAAAATCACAAGAAAGTACTCAACTTCACTGAACCTTCCAGGGAACTGATAGGCCTTACAAACCTTTGCCAGCCTGAAAATGTAGCCCAATTATGATTGCTGGTATTTGTTTTTCATAATTTGGGCACTTCCGTGATTCAGTTCTGAATGTAACAGAGTGATTACTTTCTTGTAGTAATCTCTTCTGAACGATCTTGTGTAAACCTTTGACAGGATAAATAATAGAGCTAAGCTACTAAAATGGCACTTAGGCATCTCATTCTAAACAACTTTTAGACACCACCAGAATTCTGCTTGTGTTTTACCGCTGCATATTCCTTTGCTTTACCTGCTCAGGATTTTCAGTTTTCAGAACAAGTATTTGCCTGTCTTGATTTTAAGTTCTGTATGAATTTTCAAGAATGTGCTCTAGAGCAGATCCTATAAAAGGCAATTTGAAACCCCCTCAGGATTAAACTGTTCTTGGATTCCTGGGTACTCTTGGTGGATCAGGGGTTTGTGCCCTTGAAAAATTTTCCCTATCTGAAAGAATATGACCACTACACACATTTGAGTGTCCCAGCAGCAATTTCTCCTGTTGGAAATGTTGCACTTGGCATGAATATTCATTGGACTGGAGAAGGTAAGATTGTATGGTGCAGCAATTGTATCACTTAGTGAGAATATGGGACACTCACTTTCAAGTCACTCTTCTAATGAACATTTAATTATTTATTTGTGTTGCAGTTTTTTAAGCAGGAAAAGTTAAGAGCTGTTTTCAGAATATCCTGTAGCCTCCTGCTGAGATCACTTACTGAAGATGCTGAAATTTTATTTAAAGCTTCTATCAAATTTCAGTTTATAGCTCCTCAAAAGTTAATTCCTGCATTTTTTATTTCTCAATCACACCTGGTTCAAATATATTTATTTGCTCAGATTTAAGCATTTTCTGTTGTTTTGAAAAGCATTTGATGAATTTACTTTGGTTTAGTTGGGCTATTAGGAATGGACTGAATGGTTTTATGGTTCAGTCAAAGCTGAAAAAACAAATGGTGTTGGAAGAGAAGGGGAATCAAGGAAAACTTCTAGGGCCTATTTTTTGTGGGTTTTTTAATTAACTGGGAAAAACAGGATTTGATCCACTGATGCTAGAGGTTTGAAGGACATGATTAAGTATTTTGGTCTCTAATGATGAAGACCAGTGTGTAGAAAATTTTTAAAATGCAACTGAGCAATTTAGACACACAGTTCCCTTTGGTTATAACCTAATTCTCACCACCCAACCTCTTTTGGAATCCAGTGGAATTTTGAAAAGCTTATTTCCACGTGTGAAAAGAACTCATGAGCCCTAGAATACTCAGCAAGATCAGAAATAGTCCATTTACTATCTGCATTTAATGTTCATTTGATTTAAGTGATCAGTTTGTTCTGAATGCAGGGTATGATTTCTGAGTCCAGTGTATTTAAGGCTGGATCCTTCCATTCATAATTTCAGCTTTCAGACCACTGTAATATAATTCCCAGAGGAACAAGACAGAATCTAGCTGACTATTTGCATCATTCTGCATTTGTGACACAATAAAATACTTAAAAATCCACACACTTTATACGTATATATATAATTTCCCCTCTTCCCTTCCAAAAGCATATAGATGAACAATTTACTTTTTGTCAACAATAATAACAGTTGGAGTGAATTTCACAGAAAAACTATGTTTGGAACAGCCACCCTTGTCATCATTGCACCAATCATACAATGTACCCTATCTTTAGGGAAGTAATTAAAGCATTTGTGGTTTAAGTGTTTTTAAAATATTGGAGAAATCAAGTTCTATCTTCAGGTGTTAAAATAACTTTTCCTTTGATATCCATAGTTGGAACATTACTCTTCCTTTGAATCACCATTCTGCTTACTCACTTTGCCATGTTAAGTGCTGGTTTTTAAAAGCAAAATGCATGTAGTCAGAAGATGTGTTAGTTTTAATTTACTAATTCATTTTGCCTCATTTACTATAGGATTCAATAAGGAAATGAGCAAGTTCATAGAAAATGTTTCCATTTGTCTTTCCTTCTTTCTGAACATTTGAGAAAGGACGATCATATCCTTGGGGGATAAAGATTAAAAGATTTCATTGGGATAACTGGAATAGAACAAGAAAAGTGCCTGGAGTTTTAGTTAAATAGACAATTTACAGACCATCTTTGTCATACATGTATTTAAATGTCTTATTTTTATTAGTCAGCAGTTACATAGAGAGAGAAATTAGTCACACCATCACATCTTTGATTTCTGCAGTAGGAAATCACATTATTGCTCCTTGAGAAAAGAAGCCCCAAACGGATAGTTGTGGCCATAAAACCCTTTGTGATTTGGACTGTTTATCAATCTTCAAAATGTAGTTTTGTGAAACAAGAGGACTAAAATCCCAAACATATGATTTGGATTATGCCTTTCCCCAGACAGGTCCCTAGGCTGGCATGTGGAGTTTGGTTGTTTGTTTGGTTATTGTTTTGTCATTGTTTATTTGGTTTGTGTGTGTTATTTTTGCTTTTTTCTGGATTGGGTTTTTGAGTTTTGGTTTGTTTGTTTTTCTCTCACACTATTTTCTTTTTGTAAGGTTAAACAGCAGCTGTTTAACTTGCCAAGTTAATGAACTATTAATGAACTGATCTGAGAAATGCTGTGGGTATTATATAAACCATACTAGCCCTTGACAGTGCCTCATATTAAACCGTATTTTCCACTTTGCAGAGATTGCACTGCTGAGCTCAGGTTTGCTAAACTTCCTAATTACCTCAAAACTTTGAAATGAATTATTTCAGCCTGCCTCCTCCCTGTGCTGTTTCACTGATGCAAGGAGGGGCGATGCAGTAACTCTACACCTGTCCTAGCACACGCCTATCAACCTGCTCAACTTCCCCAGCGAGTGAGTTGAGCCTGAGAACATCTGAGATTGCTGGGTCTGTAACCACTAGTCCTGATACTTCAGGGCGCTGGGGTGGCTTCAGCACCTGGTGCTCCATGATGGCACTCAATGACAGCAGCTTGTACTCCAGGACTAAGAGTAAACTTAATCCCCATCAGACTCGGTACAAATCAACAAGACGGAGAAGCCTGCCACCAGACGTCCTGCTAGAAAATGATTTTAAAGGAAAATTTCAAAAAAATGTTAGGAATATAGACCCTATACACCCAAGGCGTACTAAGAAAAGACCTTCTATATTTTCAGGTAGGAAATGCTATTTCAATAATATGTTAGTGCAGTATCTTTTAACCTTTTTGGTAATTGAAGGGTTCAGCAGCTGATTACAGTCAGAACTTACTCTGTTTTAAAACCTAAGATGGTTTTCATGGGTGGATTTAATCAAGTACCATTTATGTTAAATTATGTCAGCCATTAGAGTTAAAATGATGGAACCAAAAATAGAGTCTTCATGTTTTTGATTACATGTTGCTTGCTTGAGGGGATTTTTTTAATACTTAGCATTTAAAGAAAGCCAGTTGTTTCTCCAGAGTTTTAAGCTGCATTTTGCTTAACCCCACTTACAAGCAATACAGTCAACAGCAGTATAAGAATCTCTCTTGCTGCTCTAATGCTGTATCTCATTGTTTTTATGGAAGAGAGTGGTTTGGGGAGTTTGTCAGTCTAGCAGACTTTTTTGTGCATGTAGCCAGAAATTTAACATCACTAAATAATCAAATGCATGCTTTAAATTCCTGGTTTAAACTGGAGCCTGTTATGTCAGGAGTTAATAATTTAGTTTAACTCTCTAGTTGTTAAGGTATGTGTGCATGGATTTCAGTCATGCTAATGGCAAGTCTGGAATATTTTGTTGTGTTGTGCTTTTAAATTATTTTAAATGTGCCTAAAAATAGGCAACAGATTATTACTAGCACAAAGGATTTGTTGGAAAACAATCAGGTCATCTTTACGAGGAGGACTTAAAAGGTTCTAGGGGGGAAAAATCAATACCAGTTCATCCCTGCTGAAACTGAAAATGTGTTTCTGTGAGGCGATCAGAGGAAATTAAATCCTTTATAGAAACAAAACTCCTTTATATTAAAGTACCTCCTTTTTCAGATGAAAATTAGGATTTTCACATTTCTAGGAGAATTAGTACAATCATACAGATGTTTGAAGGGTTGTGAAGTATATGAAATTATTTAAATATTAATTTCATATTGCTTAGTGACAGCTAAACTTACATGGTAAGCTTTCCAAGAGCTGAAACAATGGCAAAGGAATGGGAGCACAATGTTAAAAGCTAACATTGGGTAGCATTGTTTGTGTGAGATTTATATTCTCTACTGTAGCCTAAGGTAGTTGTCCTCTAATGTAGTTGAAAAAATTTAACACCTCAGGAAATAAAGTTTTTTTCCTCTTTCCCATTCTACTTCTCTAATTTAAAAAAATGCAGAAAAGCCTTAGCAGATCTCAAGTCAGATGACTCAGACATGCCCAAGGCTCCTGGGCTTCCCAGTGCCTGAACTGGCTCTTCTAAGGTCATGCATGTTGTTGACTCTCAAATCCCATTATTTTGGACAGAATAGACCCTCTGTGTCTTACCTGACTTTGTATCTTATCTGTATCTCAGTTGCCACTTTGTGTGTTTTACTTACTTTTTTGCTCCTTAATTACTCTGTGTTTGTGGGTTTTTTCTCCTGTAACTTTTCCGTTTTCTTCCTGTATATCGACATTTCTATTAGGAAAAAACATACTAAATATTAGCCTTGTGTTTAGTCTTCAAAACCCATACTCGTTGTGCTTACCCAGATTTCACCTTTTTTTAAAATGCAGTTGTTTCTCTCTGCTCTTTTTCCACCCTCCCAAATTACCTCATTAGCAGTAGTACTCAATTCTTTGAGCTGTGTCAGACATGAGCACTGTAATGCAGTTTGTGTGTCTGGAACACTGCCATTATGCTTATGAAATCCACTGCAGATGTGTTACTGTACACTCAAGGGCACTTAACTTAAAGGTAATGCAAATTGATTCCTATAAGCAATTGATGGAGCATGATGGAAAGATGGGTGTAGCCTTTCATTTGGTAGGTCAGCAGTATACATGGGAGAAGCTTTACTTGATTTGCTTTTGAAAACAGGTTAACAAAGTACATTTGAAATCCTCTAGACCATTGTCTTTCACAGTGTAAATGTAGGTTAGAATGGAAACAGAGCTGTATCATAGAATCAGGGAATGGACTGGGTTGGAAGGGGCTTCTAAAAGCCATGTAGTACAGCCACCTTACTGTGGGCAAGGACATGTTCCACTATTACTGGGTTGCTCAAGGCCCTGTCCAACCTGACCTTGAGCACTTGCAGTGGATGGATAGATAGATATTAAATATAAATAAATAGATAGACAGACTTGCTCTGCAGTCTTTTGGATGACTGCTGAAGTCATTTGAAGAATGTGGTAATTCCTACTTCCTTGTTTCAGCCTGGTCACCTATTAATATAAGTATTTTTAATTTATGTCTTTTTGAGTCTTCCACATTCGTCTAATCCCTGTATCTCTGCTAAGTCTTTCATAACACCTTTAGACTGTCTTGTGTTTAGGACGTTGTTGCAATTTAGTCCTAAGTCATGGACTTGTTTTCTTTTCTTTTATTCTATCTTACAGAGCTTTGCTAATACAGTAGTGAATAGTGACACACCAAGGCATCAAGCTGCAAGGAAATACGTCAGTCCATCTATTGGGACTCCCTGTCTTGGTGCAAACTCAGGGAGGGGTCTTGCATGCAATAGGCTTCTTTTACAATTTTTTCTTAACTGTAATAGGTAGAAGCTCACTCTTTAAAAACGAAAGCTGAAGCCTGAGAAAAGTGAGTTGTCTGTCTACCCTACCATCATGAAGTTAGTCTTTCATGTATGCTTAGGCAGGACTTTCCAGCCACTGGTATCATTGGGTTATTTTGTTTCATCCCCATACGGCATGGGGAAGACAGAAACTGTGCTGAGAAACCATGGCATTGCCCAATGGATACACTGCACGGTGTATTTTTCTTCTTTTACAAAGCACTTAATTTCTTCTTGTTCTTTAAACCTGAAATGTTTAGAGCTGCTATATACTTCAGGACGTGGTTAATATCAACTGCTGAAATAGAAATTTTAGTTTTTAACTGTTACATGGTTATGCTTTAAGAAAAAAGAAAATTACGCAGACACAAGGGAGCATAGTCAATATAACAGGGCCATTTATTGTCGGTAGAGATGTTCATCACCTTCATTAGTGGAGTTTATACGGATCTGCTGATACACTCTCATAGCCGTGACTGAACCTCACTCTGGCAGGACCATGCAAAAATGAACAGTGTTTTGTCTTAACCTGGAGATAAACCCCTCACTTGTTAAAGAGAGAAGAAAGAATTGTATAAAGACAGAGTGGGCAACGAAGGGACCTTTGGAAACCATACCTTGACAGAGCTACTCAGGAAAAGTAAATTGAACTAACTGAAGCAGCATAAAATTAGAATGGATTGGCTAAACATCATTAAACATGTGTGCTGACTTATGTTCAAAAGCACAATAGCCTGAAGAAATTTCGTCTGTATTTTTAAATTTTAATCTTAATTAATTTTATAAATTTATTTATAATTAATTTTTCTTCCCTTTAATTTTAAGGGAGGTGAAGGGTGAGTTTTTACTCCTTTTTATTTTTGAAAGAAGGTTTCTGATCTTGTTTGAGCTTTCTCTTTATGCATGCCAAAGACATGAGATTTTGGCTGAGAATGTTAAATTTCTGTAGAAAATAGAGTAAGACAAATCACAAAGGTCAAAGTGCTAGAAAAAATGCAATGGTCAAGTTCTACTTGGAAGCCATTTGTATTGAGAGCTAGGGATGTCTGTTTAACTAAATACCTTTGCAAATCCACTTCTAGTATTGTTATTAGTATCTTGCAGGCTTTTTTTCCTTCTACATCATCACTTTCATATGCAGGTAGCCTGTATCATTGTTGAATGATGCTTGTTCACTGATGTGTCAGTTTGGAAGAACAGAAGGTGATGCCTTAAATGGTGACCTAGAAACAGGGACTAGACAGGGATAAAGGAGGTATTTATTTGAAGGGCATTCAGATGTACACATTGGGCTCCAGAGGGTCCTGCCTCAGTGGATCCCAAACTGGACCACAGGTCATGAGTTCTTCACACTTTTATATCAGCATGAATTCACCAACCAGAACCCAGCCAATGATGTAATTTCCCCAAGCTTGCCCCCCTCTCCCCAAGATGATGGCTTACAGTTCTTGTTCTGGGTGTCCTTGGAGAGTTAGAGAGGTTTTGTTATGTCATAACATAAGAAAACAGCACTTAACAAGCTACAGGAAACTTCAGTTACACTAGCAGTACAGGATTTGAAAAATATAAAAGTTGAAACCTAAGGCATCAAAGGTGAGGAAAATACTTGGGGTTTTCTGCCTCTCCCAGGACCAGACACACATCCATTTCATGGCCGTATGCCGGTACCTCAGGTGCTTCCAGCCAAAATAAGTTCTCTGTATTCTGTGGGGCAACACATGATCTCTACTTTGGTAAAAGCAGTATGGTGTTTCTGTGAGTTAATGTAACGAGGGCCACTGGTTAACAGTACTTTACAGAGCTACTCAGAGAAAGAATGTAGGTTGCTAGTCTGTGATTTTGCAACGGAATAGCTAGTACTTTGTAAGAAATTCACTGCTTTTTCTTTTTTTTCCAGTGAAAACATTGTCGCAGTTAGAAGTCTTGAGGTACTCTATCAAAGCATTTCTGGAGTGCAGACCAGCATACAGTCTAGCAAAGTCACTTTCTAAAATAAGTAAGTTGATTTGACACCACATTTGCATGCAAATTATAATGATGAAAAATAATGAAAGAAAGGGTTTTATATAAGAAAAATTCTTAAAAGTTGTTTAACAGTGACATGAATAAATTATTCAATTTCTCATGAGCGTTTGTGCAGCTAAGACAGCCGGTACGTATGACTTACTTTTTACTTTTGACGGGCTGTGTTAATTGGGAAAGACTTGCCAAAATCTAATTACTTTTAATAAGGATGCTTAAAGTCATGGGTACAGTATGTGTCTTGATTCAAATGAGTAATAATGATCTGCGTTCAGTATTTTAATTTGGTTAAGATTTGAGTATCCTACCTCTTCTCTGAATAAATTGTACTGCATGTCGATAAGGTATGCTTGTGATCTGCATATGATAACTGCTGTTCACTTATGGTGCCCCTGTTTACATTTGGGAGATTGGTCCATGTTGGTGCTGCATTTTACAAGTATCCATCCAGTAGAACGGAGGGCAAGTCTGACTTGTCCCAAAGTTTTTCTCTTCCCTTCCTGACTTGAAAAAATTGGCTGGGTTTCCCATTAATACTCTTACCAAGACCTTCTGCTGTCTGAAAATGCAGGAGGAGGGAGGAGTAACATTTTTTGTTATTTGCTGTTCATGTTGTAAGCTGACATTAGTTTTGTGACATTGTTTTTTATTGAGCCTTATGGTAAGATATGCCTTTGGTGCCTTGCTGATTGCGTGTCCACCCAGTGATTTGGGTGAGTGGCCTCTGCTTTATTAACAGAAATTATATTATTGATAACATCTTGCTTTGATCTGACCTGCATTTTTGTGGTCTTATACATATTTATATATCTATTACCTAATATACTCTTCAGCATTTTATTTCTTGCATATTTCTATTAAAGTGACATTTTTTTCAGGAAGGATGGGTTGATGATTCAGAGGAAAGCTCTGGATTCCGTATGAAGTCTGATGTAATAGATGCATGTTGTCAGACTCGTTTTCTTCTTGGGTTCACTGGCATTATATGGAGTGGGGAGAATGATTTCCAAATGTTCTTGTAAGCAAGGGATGAAAATGCTGCCTCATCTTTAAGTTATATTTGGGACTTAAATCAGGTTCTCTGTGTCCATTGGAGAGTAACTTGGACATGGAAATGAGAGAGAAGGTTGGGAGGAAGGTGAAGTTAACATAAGGAAGGCTTCTTCTGCTATTATGGCTTGGAATTTTGTGTTTTGATTTATTGTTTGTTTGTTTGTTTTAAAAACTGTTTAGTTGTCTCCTAGATTTAAACTGCCACCATCAGTTGTTATAGATGTTAAAACTCCTCTTGAAAGCAAAAATTCCAGTGTTCAAATGAATGAATCCCATTGTATTACACAGTAATATACCTCAAATCTTAAATGTCTAAGGATTTGTAGACTTCATTGGGCTGAAAGACCTTGTTAAGCAATTACAGCTCTTGCATCCTGATTTCGGCATAGATTTCTGTGTGTGCTGCCTTAGAAATAGCATGTGAAAAAAGAATCTGGTTTAGTAACACAGTTTGCCAGTTTCACCCTTTGGCTCTCTGCTATGTCCTTTCTAGGGGAAAATGATTAAAGTGTAGAGGGAAATCTTTAAACTTGTGCCAAATGCTCACCTTCCGGGAAACGTAACGATTTTGGGGTTTTTGTATGTTTACATGGTTTTCAAGAAGAACCATTGAACTAATGTTCAAGTGGTTGTATCTCAAAAAAAGTATATCAATATAAAACATATAATATTTTAAAATAGAAGTCAGAGTCCTAGGAAATGTTAGCAAAATAGGAAACAGACAAAAGTATTTAAAAATATTTAAGAACAAGTCAGTCACTCACACATTTATATTGAATGGCAGTACAAGTAACTACATTTCATGTGCAGTAAATCCATGAGGGTTTGTTGACATTATTTCTAAGTAAATCTTTCTTTGGCCATCAAAAGGCAGTAGAACTTTTTATTTGTTTTATCTGATTTAAGATGCCCTGTGAACAGTGCAATCACCACAAAAATATACCCACCTTTGGCCCATAGAGATACATATTTGTGCTAATGGATTGGACAGATTGACAATAATTTTTTTCGTAGAGTTGTGAAATACATATTTTAATACATGGAAGACAGACATTATTTTTAGTCTTAGAGTAGTGCATCTGCAGTAATGAAAAACTTATCAGCCAAGTAAAGTGTTTTAAAAGAATTAAAGGTTGTCTTAATGGCTTTGATTTAGCCTTCTAGGTGATATTTTGTTCCTCTCCCGAGGAGCAATCTTCACAATAAGCGAGTGTAGATAATGACATTGAAGCTCTCTTGGCAATCTGATGGGTCTGTGGACTGCATACAAATCACTCAGAAGATATTTCTTCTCTAGTGCTTGTTTAATTTTAGATACTTTTGTTCACTTGTTGGGTGCACTTGGCAGGTAACTAACTTTCAGCTATTTATACTTTACACAGTTACACATTTAATTGGAGCATACTGTATCCAAGTTAAGTCACCTGATAATCTTGGAATCGCTGAAATAAAAAAATGCATTGTTTTCTTAATTTTCTTTTTATTGCTGTCTTACTGTACCTGAAGTTGAACTACAACAACAAGTTTAGGATTTTCTGAAAATACTTGCTTAATTTCAATAAGTATTTTTAAAAATCAATATTTTATTAATCTGTCTAGGTTATAGACTTTTGTGCCTGAAGATTGGTGTAAAAAGTAGAATTCATCATAGTTACAAAAGACTACCTAATGAAAAATCTTAGAACACAACTAAAGTGAGTTGAGAGATTTTTTTTTTACTGCTTCTCATGATAAAAGATGCCCTTATGGATGAAATCCTTATGGTACTTCTAGTAAACCAGCTGTAAGCAGATTGATGCTGAGTTCATATACTTAGGTTTTTGTAAAAAACGTAGCTCTCATATTAATTTTCTTTATTGTTATTAATTAAGAGCAGTTATTTTGGAATGTGGTTTTTTATGAATTTTGGGGGTTGGATCTCAAATTAGGAACCTGACATGAGTAGCTCGGGACATTCTTTACTATATCTGGGGGTTTTGGGAAATTGAATTTGCTGAGTTTTTCACAATATGATATCAATTTCAATTCCTTTGCAGTGGATATACCAATGTGTAGCTGCTGTGCAAAGCTAAAATGCAGTAATATGTTTAGATACAATTTCAAAGACCCATCAAATGTCTGTTCATGCATTTTAATAATATTTTATGCTGTACTTAAAATTTATTACAGTGAGAAATCTTTTCCATCTATTACTGGAAGAAATTTCCGTTTCAAGGAAAAAAATGTCTGTAGTTACGCAGTGTATGTTGTGTGTGACACAATCCCATGGCTCCTCTTACAAGGACCTGTTGTGTAGTGGGCTTTTTATTTATTTGATTGGTTTAGAACTGCCTGTGGGTATTGATGTTACTTTCCGTAGGGTTTTTCTCTGTGTCTTAGGAGTTGCTGTTTCATGTTGGCTGTAACAGCAACATGCTTTAGTTGCAGAATGTGTTAGAGACTGAGAGTCTATACAGTATCTGTGTGCTCAATTTGTTGTGAATTTTCTGCTCTCAGAGTGAACCTTTTCTGGGGTAATTTATGCTGCAAACTGTATGAGGCTGGCACAATAATTATTAAGCGTAATCTTAAGTCTTTGTTTTGGTAAGGAGAGGAACAGTTCGCAAGTGCCATCTTTCTAACTGTAATCTCATTTATCCTGTATTTCCTACTTTATTTAGGATCTTTGAAGCAGTCAGTCTCTTGCTGGCCTGTCCTCGCCTGTTCTTATGCAAGTCTGAGAAATCTCTCCCTAGCAAAGTTGCTCCATTTCTTCTGCATTTTGCCTGGATAACTCTCCTAGCAATTCTCAGGCCCAATTCACAAGTTGGCAAGAGCTGAAGAATCGAGAGAGAACTGGATGTTGCCACCAGCATTTAGATAATATTTTGCTGTACACTTGTAGGCTGCTTCATGGCACCTGGCCTCGTGGCAAGAGAATGGCCCCGTGTTAATGAAGGCATGGCATTCATGGTCCTACGTATTTGAATCACCTGTCTGTCCAGCAGGACATAACTTTAATTACCATAGAGCTTATATAAACTCAGCACCAGTTTGTTCAGTGTGTCACAATAAAGTACTTCTAGTAAGACCTGTTTAGATTTATCATGGACAGTTACTGACTGGTCTATAGAGAATCATTCAAGTATTAAATTTCTACTAGTTGCTGAGGCTCTGTTCCAAAGTAAAAAGTCTAATCTGCAGCAGAGGTTTTGCTGTTACAGAAAAATGCCAGAGTGAAAGAAGGATGACAAGAAAAGCAGAATACCAGAGACTAAATTAAGCTCACAAGATGGAATTTCAGGGTCTGAAATGTAATTTTCTGCCCAGTGAATTGAGGATAAACAAAACATATGTGTACAACTCCAATTTTAATTCTGTTCTGGAACTAGAAAATCAGCAGTTCTCTCTTTAGAAGCTAGTAATAATGTAATTTAAGTTTAGATTTGTCATACTAAATGTTGTTGAACTCTTAAGTAAGAGTAGTGCCACAGTTCGTCCTTTATCTGGTTTCAGGGTTAAGAATGTTTCTGCATAATCTATTGCAATATTTTTATTCTTCCCACTTGAAAGCCTATCCTAAAAGAGGTCTCAGTGACTGTGTAAACTTCGCTCCTCAGCAAGGAGAATGATGGTGATGGAGATGGAAAAGGCCTTTGCCTCAGTCTTTACCTTCAGGACATCTTCAGGAATCCCAGGGCCCAGAGACCAGTGGGAATACCTGAACTAAGGCCTTACCCTTGGTACAGGGATAACACGTTAGGGAACATTTGAAACAAGCTGGGCATCTGTGGGACCTGACAAGATGCAACCACAGGTGCTGAGGAAGCTGGCTGGCATCATGGTCCGGCCAGTCCTGATAGTCTTTGAAAGCTCATGGCTACTGGGGGAGGTTCCTGGGACTGGAACAGACCACAAGTGCCTCCTTTCTCCAGGAAGGGCGAGAAGGAGGATCTGGGAGCTGCTGGCTTGTAATCCACACCATAATCCCTGGGAAAGCGATGGGGCAAATAATCTTATAATCCATTTCCAAACATAAAAAATGCAGATTGGGGAGCAGTCAGCATGTTTGTATGAAGGGGAAGTCATGCTTTACGAACTCGATAGCCTTCTAAAGCAATAGATAGCCTTCTTGGTGGATGATGGAAGATCAAAGAATACTGTTTGTTTCAACTTTAGAAAGGCTTTCGACAGTATCTCCTTGAACATCATCATAGACAAAATGATGAAATACAAACTCCATGAATGAACAATGAGGTGAGTTGATGGCTGAGCTGCCAGGCTGACTGAGTTGTGCCTGGCAGCATGAAGGCTCATAGGATGTCAGTCACTGATAGGGTAGCCCAGGGGTTGATACTGGAGCCAGTACTGTTTAACAGGAATCTCACGGAGCTCAGTGAAAGGGAAAGTCAAGTTAATACATATTTAACATAGTTTTCTTCTGTATTTCCCCTACTACTCCTACAAGTACTTTGGTTCTCTCTGTATTACTGAAAATCTTAGCAATTCTCTTCTCTACTTTCCAAGATTATTATCATTGTTTAGGCATTTCCTGATTATTCTGTTCATTGACAACCTTTCTCACTAAATATTTCCAGAAAATAGAATCTACTTTTTTTTTCGTTGTTTTTGTGGAAGATAAATGTTAAAACTGTCAAGCAATCCTGTCGGGCTACTTCATTGTGTGTTGCCTATTAAGCAAGGCCCATTGCTTCAGGAGTTGCAGACAGCTTTCTTTTCTAAGCTCCCTTGCTTTCCTCCACTCCTGATACTTGCATAAGAAATAGTGGAAGGAACTTCCATGAGCATTAGCATTGCTTCTTTCTCACAGTAGAGGTCTAGAAGGAACAGATGCAGTAATTTTTAACAGATTTATCATCCTGTAAAGACTGATCATCACTGTACAATTCTGGCTTTTTAAATCTTCAAGCACATTTTCTGACCATACTTCTTGCAATTACAGCTAAAATGTATCTGTTCCTGCAACAGCCAAAGTTTAATATGGGCTCAGCCAGAAAAGTGGCTTGGAAGAATGTACTTACTATAAAACACAGTGCCTTTTACAGTGCTTTTTACAGTGCCTTTTATGTAAATGCATATGAGCAGTTGGGAAAGCTATTTAACTACGTAATCCCTCTCAAAAGCATGTCTCTGATTTTTTTAACAGGTTGGGTTTTTTTTTTAATTTAGGAGCATTACTTTCCTTTGCTTCTTTCCCCCACCTAAACACCTATCAGGCTCCATTCTGTTGACGTGTGGGGTACTCATAATCTCATTCACAACTGTAGGCAATGAAGGTAACACTGTAGCCCCAAGACACACACGCTATTCAAATCAAACTTCTGCTCCTAACTAGTGTTTCTAGCACAAGGAGACATGATGGAAATTATGGAGGAAAGGAAGAGTATGGAAGAATTCCACAGCTTTTTCAACAGTAGCACAATCTCAGGTTAGCTTAATCAAACAAGGAAACACCCTCTGGGTGAAATATGTCATATTATCAAATGGGGGAGAAGTATTCTTCTGTTCTTGGAGAAGTTTCTATTTTATAAAGGTCTCTGCCTGTGCTGATGTTTTTAGTTCACTGAATTAGTCAGTAGCTAGCAATGACCTCCCTTGATCTGTGGAAGAGTTCAGGCAAGGTTTGTGTGTTTGAGCCCGGTGTGAGTCAGGAGGATTTGGTGTCACTGAGCACCAGGACCCAACTGAGCATGAGCTCAGGTTCCACACTCAGCACTGCCTGCAGCTACACTGAAAGATTTCAAAGCAGGTGAATCCCAGTTATTTTTTTATGATCACCATTCCCTTTTGAATTAGGTTGCTATAAAAGTTAACTGGATTTTTTTCCAGATCTAAGCATCATATTCAAATAAAAGTGTTCTGTCTCAGTGGATTGTTTTCAGTTATATATCCTGTATTTTAAATCTCACTTCACAGCTGAGAAGCCAAACCAGAGATGAAAAAGAAAGCATTTTTTTCCTCTTCTGATCTAGAAAAAAAAGTGGGAGAGAATAAGATCTGTTAATTTCAATAAGTTTTAAAAAATTGAGTTTAGATTTTCAAAGCCTTTAATGATACATTGGACAAACAAGTACATGGGAGTTTGATCCTTAACCAGATGAGACACTTAATAATATACAAAGCAACTGTTAGATGCTTCAGAAGCTAAATGCCTTTGAAAATCTAGGCTCTGGTGACTCAAAATCATTAATCATTTTAAGTGTAGTTAAAGCAACTGTAATTACTACTGCCTTTTCTAGGAAACTCTTCAGTTTAAAATGTGACATCTTTTTGTGCTTTATTCCTTGTGTACTAAGCCGAAAGTTCGTTCTTTTTTCTTTTAGTTAATAAAAAAAGATTGCATATTTTGTTTTGTATATTCTTTTTCTAAATTTTCTAATTTAAGTTTCTATTCAAATGAAGCATGCAAGAAACCTTGAGTAACATAACCCTCTTAAATAGGAAGAAGGTAATTTACCTTTTTCCAACATAAGCAGGGCAGCTGTATTAGATCTCATATCTCTGGGACAATCAAGACATTTTGTAGTTTAGTGAGAAGGGATGGACTCTGAAGGATATAAAAGACCCAGTTAAAAAGACTGCTTGCATATTTAACTTGGCTGCAGTGAGGACACTTGTGCTTCTGTAGAACAGCAGCAAGTTGGAGGGTGCTGGAGCTCTTCTATGGCCTGTGCCCAGACCAAAGCGTTGCTGTTGCAAAACCTTCACCAAAGCAAGGCAGAGCCCTCAAACAAGTGCTCATCAGTGAAAAAGTACTATGTTCAGGGGGGGAAAAAGCAGCAAAGAAAGGCTCTCACTGAAATTGAGATCTCTCCTGGCACAGATTACGCCACAAGATGATACAATACATACTTACAGATAATGTTCTAATTAAAAAAAAAAGTCTTGCTTCCCAGTACTTAAAAAAAAATCATAGAAAAAATGTTGCAAGTCAGAACATGTGTTCTTATGTAAGATCAGTAAGATTTTTTTTTAACCAGATTGTTGTCTCCTATCTAGCCAGCATCTAAACACACTGTTGTGCAAGTTGAGGGTGATACATGGTAAACTCCAGATGCTGTGTCTCACCAGTGCTTGCCTAGGAGGGTTATGTGGAGAATGAATTCAAAACTACATAAAACAAGACATATTCCCTTCAACAACTGATTAGGATTGAAATAGTTTACTGCCATCAGTTCTTGAAAGAATGGAGAAAATAATTTTGAATAATAACAGGAGAGCACTAAGGCGGAAGCTGTGACTGAAGGGTATGCACATAATGAGAAATGTGAGGGAAAAGCAACCATGAGAAACAGAAGTTTCACTGTAAAATCACATGGCCTGATTTTTCCTGACAGTACCTCACAGCAGTCGTTTATGTAAAGTTGCTGTAAAGTAGCCAGTGGCTTGAGTCATGAAGATTTTTGCTGATAGTTATTTATGTTTACTTTGGAAATTCAGAAATATTTTCAAAGAGATGAAGGGCATGGTGACAGCGTAGCTATTAAAGGTATCAAGCGAGCTTAGAAGTGTATGTGCATGTCCTGTTTATAACGTACAGATAGGGAAAGAAAACTTTTTTTTTGGTCTACCACCTGGCATGACTTCTTGGGCAATCCTGATTTTTGAAGTATTTGTTCTTCCCAACTTGAAACAAAAAATTTTTAATACTTGTAGATGTTATCTAGCTTAGTCACTAGGTCCCTGGTCTAACTGGAGGTAGCACTGATCTGAGCTCCCTGAACTTGAACTTTCTATTAGCAGCTCTGAGTAAAATGAGAGAAAAGCTCTTACACTATAATGAGCCAGGCTCTAGCTATTCCAAGCACTTCACTCACAGCAGGGGCCTGTGTCCTACTCTGGAGGATGTACAGTCTTGTTTGTGGCAGTACATGTCAAGGAAGGAAAACTGATGACAGTGATACGAACAGATTGATACTTCATTATTTGAAAAACTGGTGGATAAGGTATGGCAGGCTAAATCTGATGGTGCTCAGTTTCCCTGTTTCAGCCACATAATTCTTACACAGCTGTTGCAAGAGGTAGTGTTTTTTGGAATCATTCAGAGTGGACACTGTATAAACCCATCTGAGGAGACTGGAGGTGTTTACATTACAGAGGCGTGTGTGCCAGCTCAGACCCAGTGCCTGGCTGGTCTGGCCCTCTCTCTCTCTCTCTGATAGCAGGGGCAGCCTGATACCTGATAGGAAGGTGTAAGAGGCAGCAAATGTAGTACAATCTGATCCCATGTCCATCTCATCTTGATCTATAGTAGATGGAAGCTGGTTGAAATCCTTCCAACATCTTTGTTCTCATTTTATGAGAGAAGTAAAAAATTGACTTACCTTCTAAGGTTGATGCTTCTAGTGAGGCAATGGGACATAAGCAGAAGGGTGCCTTTCTATCAAATAGTGTAAACACTGAGGCATAAGTATCCAAATAGGTCAGTCAGAAAGGAAGAAGTGTTAATAATTAAAGACAGAATGAGAGAATGGAAAGGAAAGTTTAAAAAAAGAACACGTAAGCAAGTAGCCTGTCACCGGACCATCGTATTTAAAGTCAGGGGAAACTTCAAGAACTACTCTGGCAGAATTAAGAGAAAGAAAACGTATCTTTAAATGTCTTTGTGATTCAAGAAAATGTGTGTTAAAAATCACATTCAGGAAATGCATACATTGAGATAAGATCTGTCTGAGGGATCGATTAGTATTAGAGAACAAATTAGAGCTACTGCACTGAAAATTCCACCTCCTAGTTAGATAATCAGTGAAAACATCATACATGTGCAACATGTTGCAGGGAGGTGTCTTGTGGAAAATGAATGTTTTGAACATGTTATTCTACAAGGGGGATAAAACTGAAGTGTGTGATATGGTTTGTGTGTGGGTCAGGGGTGCCTTGCTTTTGCTATCAGCTCACCACTCTGAGTGGGTACACCCCCCCTTGTCTGTCTTGCTGTGCTTTCCATCCCATCTCGAGCAGCTCTCTGAAAAGGTGGGAGCTTTTCCTTTCCCAGGGCAGGTTCCCAGCTGCCTCCCACATGCCTGGGGAAGAAAGGGAAAGGAGAGTTTACCCCAGCTCAATGGCCCTGGCAGAACAAGGGGGGAAGCTTTGCTTGGAATCTCAGGGTGTGTCTGTGAGCACAAGAATGAGGAGAAACAAAGCCGAGAACTCTTACGATCTCAGCTACAGTAACATGCAGCAATTGTGAGCCATCCTTAGAGACCCTGTAGGAGCAAACAGGTTGCTTTGAACAACGCCGTGTAATGGAAGGTGTCCTTGCCCATGGCAGGGGTTTGGAACAGTCAATCTTCAAAGGTCCCATCCAACCCCAACCATTCTGTGACTCTGAATATCTAGCAATGGGCATGCTCCAGCCCTTCCCTTTCCTGGCTGCCACCTCTCTGCCCTCCCACCGAGTTTCCTGGAGGGTAGAAGCATGACAGAAGGGAAGTGGAAAAGGGAATTTAGCTCTTATTACGGCCCTAAACTTTGCAGTATTTGGAGGTTCAGTCTATTCATTGTGTAATGAGGAAATACGTGTGATAACTTGAGAAAAAGAGGGACAGCCACAAAGTCTGGATTCCCTCTGTCCTACACCTGGTACTTGTAATCTCTTATGAGTAAATTAGCAAATACAAATTATACTTCAAGTGCGTGGGTGGGATTCAGTTACTCCATCTCATCTCTGAAACAAGTACCCAGAATCAGTCACCTTCAGTGGCAGTTTGGAAATTTCCTGCTATGAGGAAGTTCTGACACGTCATGCTAGGATGTTTGGAGACTTTGATATATAACCTTGTGTCTAAAATACAGATAAGGGTTTGCTGCAAAAATGAGAAGGGAATAAGTTTATAGGATTCCAGTAATGGAAAACAGCTTGTTAAGGAATGGTTCCTGGGACCTTCAGCTGAAAAGCAGGAAGAAAATGCTGCTCAAAAGATATTCCTCATGCCTGCTGATGCCTCTGGGCTGTGCTTCTGGGACACGGGCTGCATTTTGACATGCACAGCAGTATTTCTTGCATCAGCGTTGCCTGAGTCTGGGCCATGGTGGTAGTGGTGCAGATTTCCTAATGGCTTATAGGATGGTGTGTTTTTAGCACTTGTATGCTAGGTCTGGGCAGACAAAATTTGTTCCTGTCTGGCTGCTGCTTCTAGACACTGTTCAGCAAGGGAGAAACTAGAGGTAAATAACAGAGTCCTAAGAGGACAAGTCAGTTTGACAGCTCCAGAGAAAAGTCAAGGGAAGGATAACAGTACTTTGAATCTTGAAGGCATAATTCCAACACTAACCAATTAATCCTCAGCAAAATGCCTAGTTTTCATTTTTTATTTATAGATAATGCACAAACTCCTTACAACCTATTTAATTACTCTGATGCATTCATTAAACAAGCTGAGGATGAGAGCTGGGTAATGTGTGAATCTATGAATTCATATTCATGTATCTATGAAAATATGTTATTTTATTCTATTCAATACCATTTAATAGGTTTCTATTTAAATATTTTATATAACTGTACCCAAATTGCCTGATGTCCTTGCTTCAGAAATAGAAACATGTGCTTCATTTCAAAGCTGCTCTCTTCCATTTTGACACAGTTTATGATGTAAACATGCATTCCCTATGCATTATTTACCATTCTCTTGTTTCTGCCTGTTTTGCTTCCCATCACTAGGTGGCAATAGCTGAACAGTCACTTGCAAACAGGAAACAAAACAAAATGGTGCAGCAAAACTAATGAGACATAAACTAAGAAGGATTTCTATTGCTTTATTTAGAGATTATAACATTAAATGAGATTTCCTTAATGAAATCTTACTTTGTGCAGAACTTTCTGTCACTCTGTACTTTTAATTTGGATCATAGCAAGATGTTTGTTTCACCTTGTTAAGACATAGGACCTCCAAGTACCTAAAATTTGGTTGATTTAGATACTACAATTTTGATCTTTGTTTTGGCAGAGGACATTAGTAAACCTGTGGATCTGATGTACGTGTTATGTCATATCTGCCAGTCTCTGTGAATAGCTCCCATACCTTAGGGTATCTATAATCATGCTAGACATCTATATTTAGGCACTGGAATACCATTGAACTATGACCAGTATCCATCTGAAAGCTAGTGCAGTCTTTCAAGAGCAGGGCAGAAAGAGCTTCCCTGAGAAGGGAATGTGAAATCATGACTGCAATGCAGCCTACCCCAGGACATGACAATATCCTTTTTGTTTTCCTCTGTTAGGTATGTTCTGCGCTGAAATAAAATAAATCTGGGAATCCCTCTTTGTAGGGTTGCTTTATTTTGCCCAGGAGGACTAGACTGTATCAAAACCACAAAGACCCTAATAAGCAGCCCTTACTTATTCCTGAGGTGAAAACCTCCAGACAGCCAAACTCTTATACAGACTGTACCGGTGTGATTCCAATCTGATTCCATGGAAATCAGAGAGAGGGGTATAAGTCAACATATAGTATCATTGGACTAAAAGGGCACAGTATTTGACACAAAATAAGGAGGAAAAGCTATATGAAGCCATAGAAAATAATAATAATAATAATCATCATGTTAAAGCCTTTTTCACCAGAGCTTGAGATCTGTGTCCATGTCACTTCTTGGAAGACAAAATTTCAATCTATATTTGCTTTGTTACTGTTGTCATCCCTCAGAGGCTTTCAGCTACTCTTTGCATTTAGCTTCAGATTCTGAAGAGTTAAGATTGCAAAATCCACATAGGCCCTTTCATACCAAGCTAAAATGAGCCCTAGAAGATTGCGCAAGACTTCTATATTCAAATATGCATGTGCTTTTTTAAGGATTCCTGCAAGCATTGCTGAAAACATAGCGGACTAAACTGCCTGAATGACTGTAATAAACAGCAGTCACTAAAACTGTAAACAAAATTGGTACCTTTGCTACTAAATATTAAGAATCTAAAAATCCAGTTTACAAAAGTAGTTACCCTAAGTATCATGTGTATACAGTGAGGAGAAACAGGCTGCTTTGAACAAATAATTGCACTCTTTACAGAAACTCTTTGGAACTATTGTGTCATGCTGAAGGCGCTCACCTCCCAGTGTAGGCATCTGAGCTGGATGCCTCAAGATAGATATTGTGAATACCTCCAGCAGAATGCAGTTTTGTTATTCTTGTTCCTTTACTGAGTGAAAACTTTGCAAGTCTGTTTTTCATATCTTTTGCAGTGACAATAGCTGTTAGTGCAGCATTCTGCTCACAAGAACACTTCTGACCATGCTGATGGACAGCATCTCCCAAAGTCTTCTTTTTCCCAAAGTTTGGGCATGGAAGCTCCATAGATCTTTGTTGAGACAGAGAAGGGTATGAGCCAGGTAACCAAGGTTATGTGTTACCGCTGATCTCAGAAAACAGTGAGATAACAGAAGGTGCTCTGTGTGCCACAAATGTGGAGTGTATGTTACACACAAACATTCGTAGTTTAAACAAGTCTTATGGTAAGCAGCAGGTATTTCATCATGGCAGACACATGAAAAACCTTATATTTTGAATCTGTTGTTTCTTATGGTGGAAAAACAAACCCTGACATTGTTATTGTCAATTCCCATGTAGTAATATCATGAAAAAGAAGCCTACTGTACTTGTAAATATCTAAGTTTGTAATACCCCTCATCAGACAATTTACTTTCACTGACAGATTTCATATGCTCATGCCTGTCTATCTTTCACAGCCTGGAATATGGAATTAAATTGTGAATATTGCAAAGTCAACAAGAATGAAAGCGGAAGTTATGTAACTTCAAAACTTCTTAGTCTTGTGAGCCTCCCAAAGAATAAATTCAGAACACTAAATTAGAGTGCTGATGTTTTTGCCATTTCAGTGTGTTATTCCTTTTTTAGGACTGTTTCCAAAATGTGAATAAAATCATTATGTATGGAAGATGTCTTACCTGAAAATTTGGACTGGCAAATATTTGAATTTAATTTAGCATTTAAATTTTTAGAAAATATTTTGTGACTAATACTAGAAATTAGTACGCTTTTAATTGATTATACTTTTAATTTTAAAGAAGCTGTTAGAACAAAAGTTAAATTCTGAAGCATTTATGTTATGGATGATACTTTTGAAAGCAGAACCAATAATGGAGGAGTATGAAACCTGAAATAAATCTTAACAATTACCATTCTGTATGAACTCATTCATATGATGTCAAAAATATAGACTGTAAGAGTGATGACATTTTTCCTTAATATGCTTTGTCTTAATATCTCCATTAAGCTTTTCGGTATTTTAGTATAACATCATACTGTCAGTAGAAGCATACAATAGGTAGGCATGTTCTTCAGTAAGAATCCTAAATGGTGAGAGCAGTGAGGTTCTTCATTAGTGTTGTGATGCAATGCTTAAAAAAGACCTACTGTACATAAAATTGAATAACTTTGGCTCCATATCACTTTGGAGAAAGTCAGTAAAAAAGATGCTTGAGATCTGCCACTCATAGACAGATAGCTGAATGTAGCTGTAACCTTTTTAATGTTACTCCAGAGGGAAGTGCAAGTAGGCATTAGATGATACTTGAACATCCCAGACACACTACACCCATGGTAGTCAAATCCAGGTATCCTTGGATGTGATAGCCCATTTATTTCTTCACCAAATGATCACAAAGTCAAGAAAAGATTGTTAGACTGGTTAGACTGGTTAGACTTGATAACGGATGAAGGCCAAGTGGCAGGAACATTACTGGATCCTGTTCGTACAAGCTGATTCAGAATAAGCAAGGATAGATTTGAAAATACAAGCTTGAGAAATAAAAAGGGACTGGATAGTGACAATTAAGAAAACTGCCTGTGCGGGATGTCTGAAATTTCTTGAATTTGAAAGCACCAAAACCAACCAACCAACAAAACCCTGAACTTTTCATTTTGCTTGTGATGGAAACATGAGACCCTCAGGAGCATCCTGTGGGGCCAACAGGTCTCCCGTGTCACCTGGTATTCTCCAGACAGCAGCAGCACAAAAAATGAGCTGAGTAAGACTATGTGAAGGAATTAAAAGCAAATGGTTAAACATCCTTGCTCCTTTACAATTTTGAAACAAGAACATTAATTTTTAGAGTCCAATATCCAGTGAAGATGAGAAATGGAGTAAGAATAAGGTTTGACCACTACTATGTGAATGCTTTTGCCTTTAGTTTTCATTTTGCCTTGTAGATGAACAGAGGAAGGAGGAGTAATACAAACAGAACAAAAAATCGATTGTGAGGTGGAAAGAAACCTCAAATATCTTCAAATTCACATTACAAAAACCAGTTAACTTCCCATTCATTCACTCATTTCCAAGGAAGAGAAGGCATATGAAGTTGTAGCTTGAGTAATAAATTTTTCGTTGAGCGTATCAAAAGAGAAATTCTGCCCTGTAAATATAAAGCACTGATTTTATGGGGGGGAAATGATCTGCATCCACAGAGAGGCTGCTTGATACTCAAGACTGAAACAAAATTTGGTGGGGGATTATATTTAAAGATGTGGATTTAATTTAAAATTGGACAAAATCTAATATGGATTTAGGAAATACAACTACTTGCAACTTAACCTCCTAGTTTTATTTTCAATGAGAGAGTTGCAATAAAATTAATATATCAGTCATCTCCAGAAAAACATTTGATATAGCACAGGGGAAAATGCTACTTGAATCCTTGAACACAGGAATTAATGCAGTATTTGTGATGGTGAATAAGGACTTCCAAACCTACTTGGCATTGTTTCTGCTGAAAAATCAATTAGTGGGATGGTAGGAAGTTATCAGTCCTAGATCTTGGAACTTCCCTTATTTTGGAGTTGAATTTAACTTCAGTTGTAAAAAGCTGGAGTGTGCCGGCTAAAACAGGATGGCAAGAAGAGGAGGCTTTGTCAGTGGAGGGGTAGGGGAGGAGGTACAAATGGGACGGCAGGGTCTCAATATAAGTTAGGGATACACAGTGGCAGCAATGGGATGACAATTAACAGCATGGGGAGGAGCTAATTAGCTCTCACTGGCATAGTTAGTGAAATCAAACATGAGATACTCTGAACATTTCTGGTTGTTCATGTCCGTGAAAGGGTGTAAACAGGTTTTGAGTGCAGTTCATTTAGGAACTGAAAGAAGGTTTACAAAGTGAATTTCTACAACAGCCTTTCATCAGTGAGGACACAAAACCTTATCTCTAGATGAGGGATGTGTACAGAAGACATTTAGCATATTTTTGGTGAGAACCAGGGGAGCTTGGTCTCAATGACCCTTGTGTTCCTCAGTTTCCTATCCAAACATCAAATCTTCTGCATACTGAAACTAAAAATAATGTGTGAATGTAATTGCTGACAAAGTTTTTAGAAGAATCAGCAGCAGACAAGCTCTATTTTGTCTCAGATACTATAATTATGAAATGCTGCAGGAAATTTATTCCACTAAGTGAGAAAAAAAAGTACTGTTATTCCCAGGAAATAATATCTGGAAGGATGATACCAAGAACATGTGAAACAAAAAGTATTTTGGAAACTGATTCTTATTTTTCTTCATTACCATTAAAATATGCATAGTGATGTAGTGTGATTATATGAAATAAAACCTTAGGAATATGGAAATTGTACCTAGCAATTAAGAATTTCGTAGAAAATACAGAGAGATTAACAAGCAGTGAATTGCTTCTGCCTCATTTTTCTTATGTGAATTCAGTTCCTTTTTAGAAACCATTATTCAAGATAAAAATGATATCAAACTGAGTTTTCTGGGGCTCTTTCAGAGGTGAATACAAAGCGGTGAGCTCTGTGGCTTATTTGCCGTTATGAATTCAGCTTGCTGCCTCTCATCTTTGTTAAGGCGGGGGGGGAGGAAAAAGTGTCAAGAAAAAATGACAACACGTTTTTCTGTGGCAGCGAAAGAAAAGCAGGAGCAGCCAGTCTGAATGCCGTGGGTTTAGTGCTCTGGAAGCGTTTCTCTTGTGCAACTGGGCTGAGGGAGAGCCTTTTTTCCTTCCCAGCGTCACTGCAATCAGATATATGGGTGCAGCTCTGCTTTACCGCAGCATGATGCAGTTGTGTACAGTTCAGCGTGCTCTTCTTGGAAACAGGCGGAAGGAGAGCAGCTGACCAGAGCAGGCAGAGGATGTTCATTAGAGGGTGCTTTTTTCCCCCTAAAGCTAAACAGTACGTGTGAGATTCCTGCAGCTGCAGAAGAGATGGTTTCAGTGGGGCTTCAAGTTGATACTCGGTTTGCCAGAGGAGGTGCATGCGCTCGGGCTGACAGCTTCTGATGGGAAAAAAGCTTCAGACAGGCAGACTGCGCGTTATTAAAAGCACGGCTCAGACACCCTTCGGGAAGATACTCTAACTGTGCTTATGGAACAAGTGCTGTGGTGCTACATATGCCTTAACAGACCAGAAGAAATTTGCCCGGTTGCGGAATGGAATAAATGAGAATACGTACTGAGGGGGCGAGGGAATAAAATACTCTTCAGATAGAATTAAGTACAAGTCCCGAAGGAAGAGCAAAGGACAAAAATCTCATGGTGTGTTTTTGTTGTTGTTGTTGAGCTTTTTTTATTTTTTTTTTTAATGAGCTTACCTACCATGAACGGAAGAAGTGGATCTGCGGAGACTTCATTTCCTCCTCTGACCCCTCGTTTACATCACTGACTGGTGACAGTCACATCTACATACATAGTACCTGCCACTTCAGCTGCTCAGAATTATAGAAGCCTCTTTGTATGCAGCAGACATGGCTAGCCAGCAGGATTCAGGCTTCTTTGAAATCAGTATCAAATATTTACTGAAATCCTGGAGCAATAGTGAGTAACAGAAGAGTAATCTTTTCATATTATGCATTGCTTGGTAAATAGCTAGGATAACCTAAAGGATAGAATCTTATCTTTCTGTATGTCTGTGTTATATAAACCAAGTAATTTTTGCTTTTGTCAGCTCTAAAAATCAAAATGTCAGAGATTTAAATAGGTTTCATTAGCTGCAAAGGCTGTAATAAGATTATACTAGATTTTGCTTGATTGAATTCTGAAGTTAGGCTGCTTTCTGGGTCTAACAGTACATTGCAGGGAGTGCATTCCAAACAGCATTTCCTGCCTGAATGTTTGTTTGATTTGTTCAGACTTTATCTAAATATTTTTTTAAATGCTGTTTAATCATAAGGGTGTGGCATTGCTCAGAAGTTGGTTTTTATTAATTGTGCACTGAGGACAAAAATATAATTATTCTACTTCAGGTCCAAAAGTCATTTTAATGTGATGGGAAGCAAAACATCAGTTGCTTATAGCTGCACTTCCCACCCTCTATGCTTAATTTCAGAATCTTATGCAATATTTCTGTCCAGAAAGAATCCATCTGTTTATCTGATCCAGGCTGGGTTTTGCAGAATGTAAACAAATAGCATTTTAGTCTTCCTTAGTCTTTTCAGTACTGCTGTTCCTGATTTCCATTGCTGTTTAAATCAATTAATCTATAGATGTTTTAGCAATATTATATAATGAAGATGTCTGAATAAAATTTAGTGCTTGCTAATAGATTCAGATTAGGTAAGGCGATGAGATAACACTGGCAGAATTTTGCTTTTTAAGTTAAAATACATGAACAGTGTATTCCTTCTCTGTAGGAGCTTTTATTAACAGTACTAAATCTCCATATTTAACTGTTTTTAAAAGATAGAACACAATGTCTCTGGAAAAATCCAGCTTGGCTACGTGTGCAATAAGGTTCTGATCATCCTACTATCTATAATTTAATAATTTCTGCATAAAAGAGAAGTATTTTAAAATTCTGTGGTATAAAATAATTGCAAAATCTGCTTAATATAAGGAGAGTGCCTTATACCAGCAAAGAAATGTACAAAACACAATATTAGATGTGTGACATGCGAGACTTGTCTTCATTAAATGATATCCATAGAAACTGTATTTTTCCAGGTCATTTGTAACCTCAGTAACACTGTAGTGCTTGTTTGAATCTGTTTTTCTACCACAAGTGTGAAGCCACCAGGGAATAATAGTATTACCTAAACAGCATTGCTTATCTGCCCTCCTACCAAAATATTTAGTGCATATTCATTCAAATAAGTGATCCCACAAGGACTAGGAGGGAATTTTATGATTCAGTTACCTTCTTGTACTAATATTAATCAAATACTGAGAACCTAAGTGTGTACTGTGACAACACATATTTTATAACAAGCTAGGCACAGCTTATGACAGAAGAAAAACAAGTCAGTTTATAGTGCAGAAATCAAATCAGTTCTGGCATTATTTTTGTAATAGTCTACTGTAACTTGAAGTAAAACTAGCACTTAAGAATATAAAACCAACTACATTATATAATTAAATATAAAGTGGTTTTTTTCTTTTTCCTTTGTCTTGAAGTATATTTGTAAGTATTTCAATATAGGAAAGATATTTCTGGCCTGAAATTAGAAGTCTGTAAGTTCTAGTTTAGGGAAATGCAAACAGTATATGAATAATTGATAATTTCTGACATTCTTTATATCTTTAGTGGATAAACACCCCTCCTACTGTATCTGAAGAAACAGTAAGAGGAAATAGAGAAAATGAACCCAGTTTGCCTTAAACTTGTTGCCACTTGGGGGTTTTTTTGCTTTCATACTGGAAGGGTATGTTCATAAATCTGAACATATCCTCTCTAGCTGAAAAACAAATGATTTGATAAGAGGACAGTAGGGAGTTCAGAAGACCTAGGGCTTTCTTCAGCTCTGTTATGTGATGGGTGGAGCAGAGGAAAACACTTCCCTTGCTTGAGAAACTGCTGGGAAGCCTGCACATGCATGCACGGGGAGCATGTTTTTCAGAGACTAGGTGCTGTGTCTGTCTGCACACCCAAGACGAGAAGTGAGCCATAAATTATGCTGGGGCATTTACGTAGCAGCAAGAGGTCTAATACAGAGTTTTAAAAGAAAAATTACTTTGGTTCCTACAGTATGTATTTTGCTTCAATGTTAACAGTGTAGAGGTGCTGTCCATGTATGTTTCTGCAAACTGACACTTTAAAACATCAGCTTAAGTAGCATTTATCCTTCCCAGGCTTTTTAGTCCCACCAAAACCAGGTCTTTCCATTAATTTGTGTTTTGGCTTACACAGAACATTAGCATTTTCTAGCAGGTTGCCATTCATGTCTGTTGCCCAAACCATGAAATATACTCAGTTATTCTGCTTGGGTGACAGTTTTCTCTAATTTTGCTGTCTGAGGTGTTTAACAAACTAGCATTCTTGACCTGCCAGGCAGGATTTCAGTTCAGTGTCACACAGCACTCGCTGAGGTGTTCCCCTAGCATGCTGTTGTATTTGCGTGTTCATCAGCCAGCTAAGGAGGCAGGTAATTTATGGGCAATGGGGTCAGTTCATTTTAACTGTTGCAGTCAGGATGATACAGTCAGATAGTCCCTGGTGTGTTCCCCCTGGGCCTGCGCTCTTCTTCCTGGGGGATAAAAGAGCCAAGTCACTCTGGCCTTCAAATCATCCCATCAAATCGAGACCTCAGAATACTCCTCTGTGCAGTTCCCAAGACAGGTTTCTGCTCTGCACATGTCCATAAGCTACTGTGCATGTCATGTTGTCTGGACGATACTCCTATTGTGTTGGAGATGGAATCAGAACTGGGAGTCTCTGGTTGGAAAATAAGAATAATCTAAGGGGCTTTTTTAACATCTGTGTTATGTTTTCTTAAATATTTGAGTGTTTTTGATCAGTGCTGCATTAGTCAACAACTACATTAATAATTTGTATTACTTCTTTTTGAAAGTACTGCTGAAATGGCTATGCCTGCATGAGGTGAGTGGTGCTCGCTTGGCTCACTGAGGTCAATAAGCTAACAAGAATAAAATAGGGCTTACCAAAAGTAGGACAATTAAGAGTCTTTTCCTCAGATTTGTTATGGAAATATTGCAAATTCTTTTTTGTAAATAAACATTTGTAATTTATTCAAGTCATAATACAAGGATACAAATGTTAAGAATTTGAAGCCTGATCTTTCCTTAGATTTTTTTCTACTTTTTTGAATAAGGTAGATTTATTCTGCATTTAATTTCCAAATGTCTTTTTCAAATTCATAGTTTAAAAAAAAAATTGACAAAAATTTTGGAATCAAGCTACAAGAACCTAGAGTACCATCATTATAAACTGCAGAAAAGTCTGTAATAAATTCTGCCTTTTGCAGTTCCTAGATCTGATCAGCAATTAAGTTTATTGGAGGAAAGGATTCTGTAGAAGGGTCTAAATGGCACAGGTAGATGGCTCACTCGTGCTCTCTCAAGTCAGCTCCTGTGTGGGCTTGTAGAAGCTGCATTTCATTGTCTCACATTTACCAGAGATAGGTTTTAAGGTTTCTTTCTGTGTAATGAAATTGCATATTTTGCATAGGGAATATTATATTTGGCACTTCTCACAGAACAGAGTTATCTGCAGGGCCTGATTTTAAGGATTGCAATGGTTGTTTATCTACCTTTGAATAGCAAGGGGGTTTTCTGCAGATTTGTGTTTAATGCAGACTCAGAATACGGACTTTTCTAGTATCAGGATTTCAGGTCTCTTTTCCCATGGCCCATACTTCCTTGCCTTCTTCCAGAGTAGCCAACATCCACATCAAAATCCTCATGTCATCATCTTCTTCACCTTTGTGCTGTACAAAGCCTATTGCTCAGTCCTCCTGCCACACAGTGTTCTCTGTCTCTGTGCCCCTGTCAGCCCAGTCTCTGTTAGCCATGGTTGTCAAAAGCTGCTTCTTGTTCACCTGAGGTGGTAACATCAGAGACGCCCCAGGCCTGGGAGCACACAGACACTCACATCATGTCCTACAGTGCTCCCAGTAGGATCTCTGGCTCCTCCACAGCTTGCTGGTCGCATACTGATCCAAACAGAGGGCTAGCATCGAAACAAGCTCTGTGGTCAAGTCCCAGTGGCCAACATGAAGCCTGAAGGGTTGCTAGCTGCCATGTGGTCAGTCGTGTTCTGTTCTTCTCTTGAAGGTATGTTTGTACCCTGACAGGAAAAGAAATTGATGAAGAACATTTAGTCCTTCATTAAATGAATGTAATACACAAGGCAATAAAACTCAACCTTTTTACAGGGAATATTTATGAGGTCCTGTGTCGATGAGCAAGAGAAAAGGGGAAGGCCACAGACACTTTCCTAGCTGCAAGTCTCTGTTATGTCCAAGTCTGTGATGCACTAGTTTGGTCTTCTAGTAAGATTTTATTGTGCATAAGAGTGATAGCAGCTGTTTTGCAGGGTTCCCTTATCTGCAGTCAAACACAGACCTGTCTAAGGCTGAATATCTGAGCACACCATGCTATCAGACTTACTGATTTGTAGCAAGATACCAGTCAAGGAAAGAGGCTCCTTCGTGTTTCTCAGTGCCCGCTTAGACAAACACACTCACTGGACAATGAGAGCCTGTCCTTCCTTCCCATCTCTCTTGCTCTGCCGTCCACACTCCTGCAGGTCCAAGTAACCTGATTCCAGAAGCTGATGTGCTGCAAACTCACCCTGCAGGGAGAGGATCAGTTCTTGCCTGAAGCACCTGGGGAAGGGACAGGCCAGTGGCTGCAGAGCAGACCGAGAAACAGGGACCCTTGTGTCCTGCTGGCTGCTGAGGTCTCGCCCTGATACACCTGCAGAGAGCTGGAACTTCCACAGCCCTGCCTTTGGGGAGCCCTGGGCACGAAGGTTTAGCATTTACTCGAGTCTTGGCATCTGAGTCTGCCTGGGACAAGGGATGCCATTAATTCAAGCTGTTGTGCTGCATGAAGGGGATTGATTGCTCTGTCCATTGAGCCTGAAGGGAGGGTGCTTAGTGTCTTCTTCAGCTCTAAGTAGTCTGTGATTGTCAGCAGTAAAGTGTCTTGCTTGATAATGGTGACTGTTATCTCCCCGGAACTTTCTTTGTATTTGTCTGCAGGTCTGATCAGTAGGGCAAGGTAGTAAACCACACTGTTTAGGCTGTTTGTGTTCTGGTGGTACCCATTTTGACATGGTTCTTCTCAGAAGTAAGGGAAAGTGGAAGTTTTATGACTTCGGAAACCTGTGAACTCTTTAAAAAAAGATTTTTTTGTTTATTTTGATGTTTGCTACTCTGTTGAGGACATTCCAGAATTGTTTCTGCCATAGTGGGAGGAAAAAAAGGGTGAGAAAATCAGAAATGCTTTATTGCAAAATTCAGTTGATTTATAGAATGAGTTTTCTTGTCATTAAAAATTTTGAATTACTGCAGTAAAAATCTACAAATGCTTTGACTGCAATGTAGTACATAATTTTTTGTGGTAAAACTTCAAAACACTAAAATATAAGATGGTCTGGAAACTAGGCTTAGATAATTACTGGTATATATTCCATAAAGGTTCCAATTATTTAACTTGTGTTAAAAACAAAGCTATTCTGTTAAACTAGTTGTATTCACTTTGAGTGATTAATTTGTGATATCCTTGATTTTATCAAAATACCAGCAGTTTGGTTTCTTCAGTACTGATAGTTATTATTCAAAAGGATCAGGGAAAGAACTAGAAGGTCTTATGTTTTCTCTACTCATGTAAAATACTCTTGAATAAGCTGTGGTATCTTTTATTTTTATATGTTTGTATTGTTTCCATGATAAAATTTGGCCTGTGGAATAATTTCACAGAGACAAGTAGCTGAGTTATTTGTGAGTTGGTAATTTTTCAGTCACTGCAGTTACCTAAACTAGATTAGAATCAATTGTCCATGGAAGGAAAATCCCTTCTCCTCAAATACTTTCTTCTGAATCACTCAATCCTTTGTCTATTGCATTAGCTAAAAGGAATACTAAGCATAATGTTCAAACTTTGCAGTAGCTCTATGAGCGAGATACTTTAAGTTCATGGATGGTTTATATGTTTAAGAATGTAAATAGAAAGGTGTTCAATAGTGTGAGAAAGCAGGACAAAACATCTGCTGACTGGCTCATAATCCTGCTGAGAGCTGGAAACTAGGGGTGAGAGTGGAGGGGGATTACGACCCATGGTTCAGTTAGGTGGCAGTGAACAGGGATGGAAAGCAAAGGATAGAGGGCAGGGGGAATAAGAGACACATCAGGAGCTGTAAAACAGGATGAAGAGATGCCCTTTTATATATTGTTTGCATATCTTAAATGTATGTATACAAATATAAGCATTCTGGAAAACATTCAGGAAGAAGTAAGGTGTTACATTCAGTCACAGGTTACAACATCATAGCAGTAGCAAGCTGGGTGTTAAGAGCTCACAGAGTTGGAATGCTGTGATGAATGGATGGATACAAGCTCTTGAGGGAGGACATGCAGGGAAATAAGGAGTGGAAGTTGCTGTTTTTGTGAAGGAACTCTGTACAGTTATGGAACTCTTCTATGAGATGGATGGGTGACAGTGTGCTGGAGAGGTTGTGTGCCAGGATCGGAACAGATGACTTGAAGTCTTACAGGGTGATGGTGGGAATATGTTACAGGCCGTTGATCGGGGTGAGGAAGTGTAGAAAGTCTTCTCTGGACAACTTGAGGAAGTTCATTAATTGTTGATGTTGGTTCCCATGAGAGACTTGAACTTCCTGATGTCTGCTGCTGCAAGTGCAAAATAGTAGGATGTAAGCAGTCAAGATTTCTTGAGAGTATTGGAAGTAACTTCTTGAATTACAATGAAGTGCAACTGGGTCTGTTACCTATTAACATGGAAGACCTGACTGGAGCTCAAAATTCTGAGAAGAGTGGAGAAAGGGTGGTTGAGTACAGACCCTGGACTTCAGAAGAGTAGATTTCAGAAACTACCAGTGGGGATCTCATGAGGGGCAGCTCTAAAAGGCAAAAGAACTCAGGAAAGCTGACAGATATTTGAGGTCGGCATCTTCCAAGAACAAGAATGGACTCCCCATGCTTAAGGAAACAAGCAGAAATATGAGGAGACTGACTTGGCTTACCAGGGACCTCTTGGCTGAGCTCCACTGAGAAAAAGGTGATATATCTGAGGCGGAAGTGTGATTTGGCTGCAAAGAAAGAATTTATAGACATTGCCTGAGCATGCAGGGATGGCGCTTGGAAAGTCAAAATGCAACTGGAGGTGGGATTTGCAAGGAGTATCAAAGTAAAGAAGGAGAGTTACTCTTGCTTCCTTAGTGGTAAAAGGCTGAACAAGGGCAATGTGGACCTATCGCTGAATGGGGCAGGGAATTTAGTGACAGTGGACTGAAGTACTGAGTGACACTTCTGCCTCTGTCTTCAGCAAGACGGTCTCTCTGGCCTCTGTCTGACTGGTTCTGGAGTTCCACGTGATATGGCATGTCTCAAAGCGGGAAATGTAGAACTTGTTCAAGTTTAGAGTTCAGAAGTCTAGACTCTTCTTCTCAGGATCTACTGAGAAGCCTGGCAATGCCTTACATGTTTATGATCTTCTATATATTGCCAATTACAGTCACATTCAAAACCGAGGGATGGCAGAGTTTTTCTTTTCACAGCAGATAGCAGAGCCTGCTAAAACAAGCCACTGAATGAAGCACATCTGAGAAACACTGACTGCCTAGTTTGCTCTCAGCTCTCAGCAGTAGTTTCACTGAGTTACTGAATGCCACTTGCTTCCTCATCTGTGTGAGAGAGAGATCAAATATAGAGACATCCCCCAAAATATTGATGTTTGTGCATAATATAAGATCACGGATGCAACTGATATTAGAGGTGCCTGAGAGATTCATCTTTGTCATGTCTCAGAAGAGAGATTTTGGGGCTCTTTTCAGGACTCTGGTTTGAAGAGAAATCTGAGTGTTGTTTTGTAAATACTGTGGGATCACTATAGTGACTGTATCACGTTTCTCTAGGGTAATACATTGCTGATAAAGAGCTTAATTAGGTGATTGGAGCCTTAGCAGAGAAGTTGAACACATTAAAAAAAAAAAGGGAGGCCCTTTTGGGAGACATGCTATGCAATCTTTATCCTGGATAATTTCTATTCTTTCAGAAATTTACAGTCATCACATGTAGTGCTAATGCATGCAAGTTGAGAGACTGCTGTGGTTTTTCACTAGCAAGTGAAGAGGTGAGAAATCACAGTTTGTGTATGGCCAGAATGTGAAGATGTTAGATGGATTATATCAGACAAGGACTGGTCAACAGAATGCATTAGATCTTGATTTTATTTATAATCATGAAGTTGCAGATGGTTTTAGTTTTATTTTGAAAAGATTAAATTTGAAGAACTAATTTATATTCCCTTGAATTCTTGAGTAGTACATGGCTCAGCACAGAAGTCTGCCAAAGATGTTGTTTTGAAGGAATTCTCCTATAATTGAGTGATCATTATGCTAACATTTTTTCCTAATCTCAAGGTATCTCCCCTCTCTCTGTAACTTTGAACAGTCTCAACTTGTATGTGGACTAAATTTATCTTCAAAGGATGTCCATTTATAAATTTGTTTGTTCTGATACTGTTTTCCTGGAACAAGTTTTGTTGAACAAAATATACAGAATATTCTTTCTTACTGATTATTATTTATGAGTGCCTTTACATATGTGGATTAATTTGGTTTTGTAGTCAGAAGGTTACTTGAATAGAGTTCTTGCTGAAGAACTTCCTTGAGAAGTTTGCAGAGTTGGTTTCTGCATATACTCACAGCAATGCCTTGTTGTATGTTTTCATAATAAGGTTTATTCTTTCCACATTACTGAGAATCAAGTGCTGAAAGTAGTCATTCCCTTGTAACTGGAATTGTTTTAGATAGCTTTCCTGTGGAAGCAGAACTTACTCAGTCCGCCTGCCTGCCTGCCTTTTTTTGATGTTAAACATGTTAACGAAATTCAGAACAATTCAGAGAAGGGTAGAATTATTAAAGATACCTAAGTTTCCACGAATTTGTAAATTGAGGCTGTTAGGTAGTGAAGAGGGAATCTCAGCTGTTGAAAAATGGCTGCATAAGCCTCCTGCCTTCTTAGGCTGGGGGAGATCCTAGTTGTGACAGCCTTTGTAAATACCCCAGCTGCGAACCAAGCTTCAGTCACACCTTGGAGAGGATTGCACGCAAAGCTCATAGTGTTGCCTGTTTTAAAGTACATTCACAAGATGCAAGTTGACATTCATTAATTCAGGTGCAGGGAAACCACTGCAAATAACTTGGTTGTGATGGTCTCCATTATAATAATATTCATACAGTGCTTCCCATCTGGAAGCTTTACCGACTTAAATTCTTTCAGCATTATTACCTGAGTATGAAAGATTGCTTCATTGCTATTTCTGGGCAAATCAAAACAGAGAAATTAACTGAGAAACACATATCCTGTGTTAGATCTGGAAATGAAGCCCTGTCTCCTATTTTTGTACTGGAAGAACCCTTTTTCCTTCACATTCTTGGTAGCCAAGTGACACATTGTAAATCATGACTCACCCAGTTAACATATATAATGAGATTTTTAATTGACAGTAAGTAGTCATTTTCATATGGAAATGTCATTGGATTGCTTTAAATTCCACAGCATGCATATTTGTTGCTACCGATGTCTTAAATGAGGAGAAAATTACTTAACTGTATTTCTTTTTCTATGAAGGCAGATGTTTGAAACAAATAACCTCACCCCACCCTTTATCTGTGTGCCATTCCAACCAAAGCTAGGTGGTTATTTTGATTTTTGTTCTATTGCTCGTAGGCAGGAAAATGTGACAGAACAATGTTTGTATTCTTTACTGGGATGAATATTTGATCAAGAGCATTTCTGATTGTCTGGGAATGAGGAGTTGGAATGTATCACTTTTTGAAATTCAGAAGTCATCAGGGTTTGTAGTAGATTAAGCAAAGTCTCAGTGTGTCCATGGTGAATCTTTAACAAATATGTCATAGAAGAGGAAAATATTTTCAAAGGGAATGTGAAATTAAAAATTTTTATTGTTTTTACTCATTTGTCTGTCATGTATTCAAACAGTAAGGGATAGGACTGATAGAAGTGACTGTTTAGGGACCTGGAGATTGCCATAGCAATTGAAATTACTGAAATAATTGGAATTATTGTTTTAATGAACTTTTAAAAGTTGTTAATTATAGACAGATTGGAATCTTACTTTTTAAAAAGTATAAAAGAATTTAATGATTATGTGTGTATATTGCTGCGCCTACTTTTTTTTATGTAAACCCCCTCTTTTCCTGAGCTCTGCAGTTTGGAATATAGCACTTCCAAACATAATGTCCCTGAAGATCAATTTTAGAATTTTCTGCACAAATTGTTCTGCCCTCTCTAATAATGAGAAAACAACCCTCTTGTTTGTTCATATTAAAAAGTCTCTTATTGGGAATGGGTGGAGGACAGAGACCTTACAAGCCAACTACCTCTGTACAGTGACTGCACAAAGAAAGTGAGGGCAGAGAGGAATGAATCTCCAATAAAAGCCCGGGAAAGAGCCTGTGGGAATGAAGGGACAAGAGGCAGGGGAATAATTATGGGGAAGGAATCAGAAGCAGGGGAACTGATACTTCCCAAACAATAGGAGTGGAAATTGAGAGTGGCTGGTATGAGATGGAACCAAGGAGACACTGGAGGCGGGTGGGTGGAGGGATAGGGATGGCATGGGATTAAGAGGGCTGGAAGAGTAAGATGAGCAATGTTTAGATGGGCAAACAGTGCATGGGAGTGTGGAACTGGAATAGAGAGCCTGAAGTTGGGAAGACACAGCCACAAAGAGACACCAGATTGTGGTGATGGAGTGATGGAGTAAGAAGAGAGCAGCTGGAGAGATGGGGGAGGTGAGAGACTGAGAAATCCCCTCCCAAGAGCAGAATGCAGTGCAGGAGACCCGATTTCCATCCTACATCCTTGCTTTACAGCACATCCTTCCAGCACAGGGTATGCCTTCCTTTGCCTCAGTGGTTGGGTGGACAGAAATTGTTAAATGTTATCAGGTGAGGAGAACAGCAAGTGACTTGTGCATGCTGTTAAGGTAACTGGGTCAACAGTTGGTTCATTTGGCATCAGATTAATCATACATTCTCTATATTACCTCACTTCTGAAAGCCTGAGTCCAGTGAGGTAATGCAGCGCAGTGGAAAGCACACAGATGTACAAAGAAATGCCCTTTCAGATTATTATTCTGTTTATTATTACTTGTAATGCAGTAGCAGGTAACTTGCTAATGGGCTTCTCCTCCAATCTAGGAGGTAGTGTCTAAGCTAATAATAAAAGCTAGTCTGTAGTAGCATCTTCCAGGGGAGGGTGTCAGACAGATCTGGGCACTTTTGACAGAGTTCTCAGCTGAATGAAGAAACAAAGCTGAATGAAGAAACAAAGCATGTATTTGGGTATTAGGGAGTATTTGAGTGTCACTCAGCATACATTTAAACGTAATAGTTTATGAGCAATATTTTAAAAACTGACATGAGGCACTGTATATAAAAGTATCCTTGTCATCACATTATTTGTTTGTTGTCACATTAGATTGAGCTAAGTAGTTGTGTTCGGCAGGGATGGACTGTAGGCTTTGCTTTATCTCCTCATCACAGATTTGAAAGAAGGTAAATAGCATGTTGTGACGTTTAGGTATACTTATACACATTGAAGCGTACAAGTATTAGCAATGAAAAAAGACTAAAAAATCAAATTAAATAAGGAATTATTTAGAGTAAAAATCTGAAAATTTATTTACCGTGTTAATCTGTACATGTCTTTCAAGATAGAATTTGTTTTTAGAACATGAAAGAACAAGACTGGCTACATCCTTAAACTGCAGTGTATGGGTCAGCTCTTCACTGGAAGGGAGAAACAGGATTTCTCACTGCAGCTGCAGTGACAGAAGGTCCATGTATATGCATAGCTGCTCCTGGGCCAATTCCCACCTCTGTTTTGTCCAAAGTGGGAATTCCAGGTGACTAGCTGCTACAATGGAGCTCTGAGAGTGGCATTTACAAGCAAGGGTTTTTCATTTATTTGAGGACAAGGACTAGTTCTTCAAGGACTAAAATGAAAGCATCACACTGCTGGCAAGTTAGATATTTGTTTAAATTTGTCACATGTTTTGATATTAATAGATACTTAGAAGGACTATCTGCCTAATATTAATACCATTGTTTCTAGATCACCATAAAGTCTGTTACTAATTCTCATTACATAAAGGAATCTATCCCTGCAAGGTAATGAGATAGTTTTTTCAAGCTTGCTATCACTGATTTTAATCAAGCATTTTTCACAATTAAGTACAAAGAGGTGTATAGTGCTTTTCAGAACCTCTTGCACAGCTAGCACACTTATTTATCAAATTTCAACCTTATTGGTAAACTTTCCTAAAGCCTGTCTGACTGAGATGTCATGCATTTTAAAGATTACATCTGTACTGTGATGATATCCTTGGAGCATGACTTTGTTACAGAATTCTCAATTTTATAATATTAAATACGGAAAAGACATTCTAAGTTCATGGTGTTTACATTTATTATGTTGGCTATGTTTACCTGCTTTATAAGGAGCACAGTTTGAAACATTTGGCTGGAAGGTTCAAATCTCTACATTATTGTTATATGTATGTGTTTGTATGTAAATATAAATAACAAATTATATCTAATTAATACAGAAAATTATCTTCTTCTTTAACACAAGTGACCAGTGAACATTAAACTTCATTAAACACAAGTGATCAGTGTGATCAATGACAGTCTTTTTCAATCTCTTTTTTCTGTTTTGAATCATGCAATCATATGCATTTTTGATTCAAATGATAGCTATGATTTTCCATAAACTGTAAAAGAATTGGCACAGTGTCCTGAAAAATCTAATAAGTATCTGCACTGATAATTTAAGTAAGATATACTGAACAGCAATTTCAGAAAACTGAATATCGTTGTAAGGGTTTTTCATGAAAAACTAGAGAGTATTTACTGTTTACGTCAGTAGACTGATTTAATTTAAAAAAAAACTAAACATGAATTTTATTTTAAAATTACTGTATTAGTTACTCCAGATGAAGTTTTTTTAAAGGTTGGAGATGGGATTTCAAAACCTTGATGTTTAATTAAGCATTTAACCCCAGACTGCCACGTTCTGGGTGAGTTTTTTAGCCACTGAGCTATTACATAAAGAGCCGTTACAGCCGAATTGAAAAGGAAAGGAGCTTCTTCTCTGTTCTGCTTTGAACATTTGAAGTGGCCCAACAATGTGAGGTCACTGTGGGGATGTATCTAAGGCAGTGTTGGTTGTTGTGGATCCTGTTCTGAGATGCTGCTTTACCCAGTACATTTATCAGCAAATTTTATACAGATTTACCCAAGTGATTTATCATTTGGGTCATTTTTTATGGTTTCTGTTCCACAGGCTAATTTTAAGCACTCAACTTCCCAGTTGATGAGCCCTGAGTGAAAGTGTCCCGGAAATGCCACATCCCCACACAGGCCATGGCTGGCTGACAACAGGGGGAAAATTTCTTTTTATATACAGAAAGAAGTGTCAGTGCTGGTGTTTAAATTCCTAATATGTTAACAGCCTTATGTACCATTTCAGGTGCATAAGGTTCCTTCTTTGTATAGTTTTGTACATGCTTTCTTGCTGACAAAGGCATTCATTATCCTTGGGTTGCCATGGAGTACTCATCACATGGATCTGGGAATAATAACCCATTATGCTAATATAGCTTGTCATTGTTTTTGATGTGAAGTGATGTCCCATAACAACATCTGATGCTTGTAACTAATGGAATTTATGGAAAGATCACAGTTTATGGAACAGTGTTGGCAAAATTGCCTGCACTCTTTGCTTTGAATTGTCTGATTACATACCTATTACCAAAACCATTTGTGCATTTTTTAGTTTTAAAAATGGTTTTAATGTCTTTCTGCAGTGAGAATCAGGGGTTTCTAACAGAACAATTCTGTCATATTTGCTTAATGCTAGAAATATGTGTTTTTCTTCTGAGGTCTCCTGCCCCTTTTGGAGCCACAACTTTGTTACAAAATTCCCTTTGGGGTAGAGGCAAGACAATTGACTGGATTTGGTGAATTTCTTAGGTGCCACAAGGAAAGAATGAAAATAATTATGTCCAATAGTTAAAATACAAGATTCTGTAATGCATATGGCATTACCACATCCTTCCTTAATATACAGTTTTCTTAAGCCATTTTATTTAAGACTGTGCTACTATACAATAAAGCCTTGGATCTTTGTATTTATTCAGCTTAATTATGTGGCAGATGACCAGACATTTGTTGGTGATCTGTAACATGCACTGTAGCCTTTTCCAGAGTCTCAAGACAGTCTGCCTTCATGTGCATGTGGACATACTTTCAATAAGCATTTCAGCCATGGTTCTTCTCTATTCCTCAGACAGTGGAAGATGATTTTCCTGGAGCACATCACTGCACTTTCAGAGAGCTTCAGTTTTCTATAAAAGCATTCTCTTAAGGCAAACCATTGGTTTGTATAGTTATCACTTTTACTTACGAAGCATATTTATTCAGGCAGTGTACTCCTCCTTTTAAACATGAAAACCGAATCATCCCACTAAGTTGCCTTCACTTTTATGTTCTCTTGAAGTATTATATTATTAGTATTATTACAGTATTATTTATAAAAAAACCCTTAAAATCAGTCTCTGTTTTGGCAAAGCATGTTCAACAATCAAACCATCAGAGCAGGAAAGCACTACGTGTATCACAAAGATACTCTGATCATACTATATATTTGTACCTGGATGTACGAAGAGAAATCAAGTACTGATAGGAATTCAGACTTGTGCTTCTTGATATTATCAAGATTAGAGAAAGAAGAATCATTCTTGCAACATCTGCAGCCTAGTTTTACCAATGAGAGATTGTTCTCAGAACTATGTTTTCTACGAATATATTCAACAAGTCATAAATTATACAACCAGAAAAAACATTGTGTCATCCAATCTGTGCTCCTCATAGAACAGGCTTTATGGCTTCTCTGAATTAATTTGTGTTTGAGACAAAGCACATCTTAAAAAAAAAATCCTAATTTAAAATTTCCAGTATTGAAAAAAATCAACACCAGACTTAATAGCATTCTGGCTGTTAATTTTCTGCCCTTTGTGTTTAACATCTTTAATGAATTTGTCTAGTCTAAAATTCCAGACATTGGATGTTACTGAACAAAAAGCTGTTTCTTAGCAAATTTCAGTTCCGGATGTTCATGCTTAATGGGCATGGAAATAATCGCACCTAACTTTCAGGCATCCTTAGTGTTTGTATTTTGCATCTTACACAATCAAACCTGGTTTTCCTGATAGCCAGTGAAGAGGTGCAGGGGTACAATTCAGATGAGCTGCTTTAGACATGTTTGTTGTAATGAACCACACCTTGGACATGCCTCAGTGCTTGTGTTGACTAAAAAAGGCGTTCAGGGGTAAGAGGCTCCATGAAATATGTTTTGCAAATAGGTGCCATTGTAGGAACAATAAGTGCAAATTCCTGCCGTATACGACTGCATAACTTTCTCATGGTCAAACAAAATTAAATTTAAAGGCAACTTTCGCAGTCATGAGTTATAGTTGCCTTTCCCCAATGTCCTCTAGTTCACCAGCATCTTTTCTCAAGCTGCAGAGTGCCTGAGCATCCAGCAGTGATTGCAGAGCCACTGGCAGTGAAGCAGTAGAGCTTTTTGGCTTTTGCTTTTTTTCGTACTGCTTAAAAAGGCTCTCCATAGCTCTTCAGGTCACAAGAATAGCAGCCTGTTTTCAACACATTAGTCATCCTGGTCTTGGGCCTTTTTTCATCATCAGTGTTTCCCAGGAAGAGAAAGCCTTATTCTGTCTGTGCAGCCCTGTTTATGGCTATGCAATCCTCCATAGGTTAGGATTAGTATCTCGTGTGTTACTTACTTGTATTTAAGTTTCAAATGCTATTCAAACAGAGTAGAAGGACTTTTTTTTGCTATTTTTTCTGTCTATCACTCTTAATTTGTGTTTTGTCTGTAAACTTTCTAGAAAAGTTTTTCTTTTATGTCTTTAACAGTAAGGAGAAATAGTATAGAACCAAGAACTGGTCTCTGTACCTCCACTAGAAGTACATTCATTACAGTATAATTCTTCCTCAATCCATAGATGTTACCTATCTTTTAATCTATATTTGTTGTGAACGTTGATTTTAGAGTTTGGTAAAATACCAATCCAATTGCCAAGCAAAAATGTAAGACTACACTTTCAGCCTTGTTAACCAAATTTATAATCTCATAAAAAGATATAGTTTTTGCTGGCCAGCCTTCGCGTACGAAGATCCGGGGAAGGCCTCTTTTTCCTTTCAGACCTTCCAGCCTGCGCACTGGATTTTTTAGGTGAGACACAGGGCGCGCAGATCTGAGCCCACCCTTTAATCCCGAGGTTCAATCTGCCAGGCCAAAGCGATTCTGGACAGTGGCAGCTGAGTTCCTCCTCAGGACGTAGGCAGATTGCCCCCTTGCAGGGCTAACGAGCTCTGCCTGCCCGGGGAGCATCCCCGACCGGGACTTGAACCCGGGTCCTGGCAATTACTGTGCCGTATGCTTAACCACTAGACCACCAGGGCAAAAAGATATAGTTAATTTAATAAAATTTACTTTCCATAAACCTATGAATATGGCGTTGTGTTATCATACTTTGTTTCATCGTTAGTCAAATGCAGCCACACCAGGATGAGTATCTGGCCAGCTGTGCTGTGGTTGCCTGGATTGCCCTTGGTGACACTTGAGAAAATCTGATACAATATTAGTTTTGTCCCAGCCCTCAAGACTACTGAATTTTCCTTTGAATCTACTGTAAAAGCATATTTTTAGTATTTTCAGATTTGATTAAGCTCTTTGGTTTTTCTTATGACTGTTTTTGCAGGGTTTAAGCTGTTTATTTGAAAAATCCAGTGTGAACCTTAGGATTCTTTCTTTATTTTCATAATTAAATTGCACAGAGTTTGTCTCTATAGGTGCCTGTTCCTCTCCAAATTTAATAACATATTTCTGGCATTCCAAAATATTTAGACATTTCAATACATGGAAGGCGTTTTCTGTCATAGCCCACTGACCAGCATGAGGGCAATGTCCTGTCCATGTTGTAGCTGGTATTTGCAACTGACTTGTCATGCAGAAAGTCCCTTTGACAGCAGATAAATTCCATGCACTCCACTTATCTCTTCAAGTGAAAGTTTTTCAGTGGGCACCTGCACTTGGGCCAAATTTTCACAAACCTTCACTGAGTTCATGTGGATGGTAGAAGACATTATCTTGTATTTCAGTCACCGCAAAAAGTCTTTATGTCCGGGAGTAGCAGTCTATCAAAGCAGCAAACATTTGCATTTGCATTTAGGTTTGTGGCTAAGAAGCAAATGAACCCACTTGCAAAGAATTGTTAATGTAATGTAATAAAGTGTTATTAGATACTATGGCATCATGATGGTCTGTGGCTAATAAAAGACAGCTGTAAGCAAAGAGGCTAAAGAGCATTTAATATGGAAGATAGACAATGTTATGAGTGTGCTGCTGCAGCCAGTATTAAGTAATGATAATGATTCAATCAGACGTAGAGTAGGGCATTGATAATAAATCTTAATCCAGATTTTGGCTGCAAAATTTTTTCTTTCCTTTTTCTTTGTATAGATGTTACTTTATGTGCTCCACTGTAGAGGGAAATGTGAATTGATGTATCTCTCATGTTAGTCTTTATTCACAGAAGTCCCTCGTGTGGTGTCATCACAGGAGGCTTCACAAACTTTTGTGAAAGTCTTTTTGGTTTGTGAAGGTTTAACTTGCCAGTCCACAGATCCAGCCTGTGGCTTGGTTTACTCCTGGTGTTGTGCATTTTCCACCCGCATGAGCAAGGGCAAGAATTCTAGCCAGCAGCAGCTAAAACGCACCGCAGTGCAGTTTAATCCATACAAGGTGCTCTTGAAGAGTCTACAGATTTAAGAGTGAGAGTCATCACTAATAACTTCGGGATGTATATCTTTGTTGTCAGTTCTCTTTCAGTAACCACTGAATGAGCGATAGGCACCTCTAGAAAGTGATTTATTCGGTCTTAAGATAAGAATCTAAGAAGGATTTGATGGATCACCTAGAAATGTCAGTCTCAATTTACCCATAGCCTGAATGGCTAGATTAAGTTTGATATTTGGTTGGTAGGTGGCTAAATTTGTAACTTTCCCTAAAAAGCACCCATAGAGTAGATCAGGTGCACCAGAAGATGAGGTCAAGAAAGTAAGTTTTAAAGATTTTCCTTAGTAGTACTACACTTTGACATCTTTATTATGGCAAGAAATGAGCAAACCAAGGAAACGAAGTCTTAGGTGTTGAACAGTGTTATGTGACTAGAACTAGAAGCTATTTCTTTTTGTACATCAGTAATAAATGTGATGCACAAGTACGTCACAACACACTCAGGTTTTCATACACATGTGTACATTGCACAGAAGACACATCATCCACAAGCGATATGCTGTTTCCATTCCAGTGAAAGACAGGAGTTTTTAACAGCATTATCCAACATGTCAAGAGTTTGAAAGAGCAAGTGTGAACAAACAGACAACAAAAATTCAGGGACAGTTCCAGTTCTAACATCTGAGGTAGCTATTGAAATTGGAATAGGACTCAGATGCAAGCATTTAATGTCTCTCTCTGGTAAAAAATAAACAGTTTAGATGTATTTTCAAAATTCCATCTTACACAGACTTATAGTAGAATTGCAAAACATTTAAGTAGAAAGGAAAAGTATGTTGTCTCAAAGAGAAAATGTATAGATTGTCATAGTTTAAACCCAGCTGGCAACTGAGCACCACAAGGCCACTGGCTCACTCCCATGGGCAGGCAGGTGTTCAGCCATCCCCAGGAAAGCTGGCTCTCATTGAGCCTTGCAGTGACTTGGGAAGACAGACATTGTAACTCTGAATGACCCCTCTTCCTCCTTCCTCCAGCTTTATAAGCTGAGCGTGGTGCCACACGGTCTGGGATACCCCTTTGGTATCTGGGGATACCCCTTTGGAATCTGGGATCAGCTGTCCCCCACTCCCAGGTCGAGGGCACCCCCAGGCCGTCGCTGGTGGGGTGAGAAGCAGCGAAGGCCTTTGGCTCTGTGTAAGCCCTGTTCAGAAGCAACTGAAAAATCCCTGTGTTATCAATGCTGTTTCCAACACAAATCCAAAATACAGCCCCAGACCAGCTACTGTGGAGAAAATTAACTCTACCCCGACCCAAATCAGCACAGCAGTGAAGGGAGATACAGGTCACATCCTCCCTTCTTGCTAGTCAGTCCTCTTGTGGAAGTAACTATTCCTTCTCTTTTGGGCTCTTTAAGCCTTGTGCTTCCTCGGCCCTTTTCCAAATTCCCTAAAAATAATTCTTCTGCTAACACCCATCAACCACAAAATTACAGGAGTATCTTCATCTCCCTGTCTCTGAAAAGGAAAGCAAATGCAACAAAATGTCTGTCTAAAAATCTTATTGAAAGCTATTTTCTGATCCAACAAAACCAAAGTGGAACTTAGCCTTTTTGCCCTAGTACCTGAAAAAAGTGTAAAAGAAGAGTATGAATGTCTTTATTTAAAATAAAATGGTTTTTAAGGTCAGTTTGAGCCCAAAGAAATTCTGGTGTCGTTTCAGAAATAAACCTTGTCTCTGTTATAATTTTTCTTTAAGAAAAACTAACAATTACTCATCTGAAAATATCTTTTCACCCTTCTTTGGAGTTTTTTCTTTTTGAATAACTGGAAAGTGTAAAAAACAACCTTTTGAAGTTATGTAGAAAAGATACCAAGATTTTGAAATCTTTTGAAAGTATGTTGTTAATCTCAAGTCAGCCTTCAAAGAGGCAGCATGTCATTACCATATAAAACACAGAAACTGAGAAGTATTTTTGTTTGATTTGGATCTCATCAGAAGCAACAAAGATACTTCCTTTAGTGAGAAGTCACCCCTAAATAAAACACTCGAATCTGAAATTTGTTGTAGATTTTCCACAAGATTTTCCATGTCATTCAGCTTTTTCAGTCTTTAATCTCATAATAAACCAAGCAAATTCTAGAATTGGTGCAGTTAGAAATCTTTATGTTACATGCCTATATTCCCACATATCTTCAGCACAGTGGTATATGTAAAAAAGAAAGTAATGATTTAGAGAAAAAGAGGCAGAAAAATAAATGGTGAGAAAGAGAATGGGGGGGAAGGAGAATTACTTTCCTGCCTCACTCACGTCTTGCAAGGATCTGAGATAAGAACCTAGGGAACACTGTTAAGCTGCTCAACCCCTGACCTGCCACTTAGGAGAAAGAGAGAGGGAAAGGCTATGTCTTACAGGATCATAGTTACTAGGAGCTTAGCCAAGTCAGTGAAAAGGCCTTTAAAAAGTCGATGGACACATATGACAGGATTTCCTGTTTGTTTATTTGTTTTGGCAGTCATCGTTCTTGAATCCTCTGCATATGCAAGGGGAGAAAATGTGTTCCACTCACTGCTTTCCTCTACAGGCTCTCACATCAATTACCCCTCTCTTGCAGAGAATTGCAGTGCTCCTCTGAGGATTATAAAGCTTAAAACTTACCTGCCAGCAGCAGGGATGTGAGGGCCAGAAGGTTGCTAGTGCCTAATAAAGCCCAACCAACAGTTTTAGCCTTTCCAAAGTTCTGGGTTAAACAAGATCCTGTGGCTTCAAAGCTAACTTCACCACATCAATTTCAAATAAGACCTGTCTATATGTTACAGTCACATAAGGGCTAATGTTTCCCTGAGTTTGGGCAAAGATATCTGTATTAAACTGATTATTTCCTGGTGGGTTCCATCACGGAAGATGGCAGCTTCATAAGCGTCTCTGAGTGGAATGAACATACAAACTCTTCGTAGACATGCAGAGAAGAGCGTTCCCCACAAGTGATATTTTAGTACCCATAAGGCCTACTGAATGGCCATATATTTATTTTCATGGATGCTGCATTTTGTTTCTATCCTGCAGTGGATTGGATCTGATTGTTAAAAAATTACCACATCTGGGCCATGTTCTTAGGCTCCATTCTGCAAGTCATTGTCCATCCTTGAATTCAGGGCAGGGCTGAATGAGTTTGCTGCAAGGAGTTTGCCTTATGTCCCAAAATGTTCAGTCTCACTGAGGATATCATATAGTCTGTTTTAGGCATGTGTTTGTATAAGATACTGAAAATAAATTGAATGGCCAGCGGGTGCACATGCACACACACTAAACATTCATGCCTCCTTTTCCTTGGGTAGAGTAGTTGGGTTGGCCAAAGGTTACACTTCATTGGCAATTCTGCCACTTCTTAGTGAATGCACTAATTGATTAGTGTCCTGTCTTTGCTGTTCCTTGAGTTCACATGAAATTTTTGTTCTCCTATTATGCTAAAAGGAATAGGAAGAATCTACAGGATTTGGAGCTGTCTTTTGTAGCTCCACTGTGGAAAGAGTGGAATAAGTGTATCTAAAACTGGCAACAGCATTTTTTCACTACTTACTCAGACAGAAATAATTTAAAACGTTGGTCTTATCTTAGGTAAAATAGGTAAGCGAGTCCTGGAATGCCTTTATCGTGGAAGATATCTTCTTCCTTTCTCTTCCCCATGCCAGTTTACACAAATTGCTCTCCTGAGGCATGTCTCTTTAAAGAAATTAAGGAACCTGAAATGTATAAATTATCCTTTTCTCCCTTGTAGTTTTAGCATAATCGAGTATTTGAGGATATCAATTTTGGAGAGCTGAGGTCATCTCAAGACTTTATTGAATATCCTTCCAAATCTGTTCCCTTTGGACTTGTTTTCCGAATGAGCTGTTTTGCTCCAGAATCTTGAACTTCTTTTGTACTTTCCCCCACTGACCTCACTGTCTCTTCTCTATTTTATATTCTAGACTAGATAGGATTTCCTCTATAATAGGGATTTCCAGACTTTTGTTCTGCATGTAATTATTTGGGTTTTATCTTTGTTGCATTGCAGACTATCTCTGTAATTGGTCAACCAAAGAAACACTTCCTGAAGAGTCCTGTATTTGCATTAAATAGAATTTTGAAAGTCAGGATGAGCTGGGATAGTTTTATGTCATGTTCTTGTGTCAAGACAGCTGCACAAAATTACTGACTGATTGTCTTCTCCAACAGTTGCCCGAACAGTTTTAGAATACACATTTACTGAGATTTCCAATTTTTGCGGACAACCTTATTCTACTAACAGGGAAAATCTGTTTGAGATCTCTCATATATTCTTATTATCTGTATGTGCCTGTACCTTATGTCTGTGTCTACAAACAGCTGTCAGTGATGGAATTTTTTACTGAAAATAATTCCCTCACCTTGAGGGAAGTGATCCTTCACAGGGAATCAGTTTCATGTAATAAATATTTGCCTATGTGTTTTTACTGCTTATTTTACATTTTTTATTGAATAGAGGAAGCTTTGAAGCAGTATGTTCTGGTAAGTGTAATTTCAAAGCTCCACAGTTGATACTCTCTGCCTGGGACATGTATATGCAAAGGGTTATTACAGATCTCTCCATCCCTGGGCCAATGCAGGCCAGCCTTACTCCAGCTGGAAGTGTAAATAATTTCCTTCCTGTACTAGAGAAGGAAACTGTGTCTGCACAGCTGTTGCTTATGGTAGATTGGTACAGCAGCTTTTATGGACCTTAGAATCACTACAGGCCACACAATCTTGTTTTCTTACATCCATTTTAATAATTTGTTCACTATATTTAGGTAAGCATGCAGTTGAGAACAGAATCACAGAATATCAGAATCATTTCGTTTGGACCTCTGAGGTCATTGAGTCCAGTCTGTGACCAATCACCACCTTGTCAATCAGACCACGGCACTAAGTGCCACATCCAGTCTTTACTTAAACATCTCCAGGGACAGTGACTCCACCACCTCCCTGGGCAGTCCATTACAATTTAACAATCCTTTCTGTGAAGAAATTTCTCCTGATATCCACCCTGAACCTCTCCTGGAGCAGCTTGAGCCATATCCTCTATCCAGTCCTGTCACTGGTTGCGTGGGAGAAGAGGCTGACCTCCACTTGGCTGTGACCTTCATTCAGATGGTTGTAGAAGAGGTCAGAAGTATCTTAAAAAGGGTATATTTACTTCCTGATCTATCAGCTCTTCTAAGAATCAATGGAAAATAAGCCATAAACAAAACATGTAGGGGAATGTTTACATTGCATTAAGTTCATACTCTGTGGAGAGTAAGGCCAACACCAGTACCACCATAATTTACACTTTTACTTTCCAAATAGTCTGGACGTGGGACTTAGTGTCCACTGAATTCATCCTGGTCTTTCGTTTTTGACTGTAAGTCCTCCTAAGAAAGAGTCAGAAACACAAAAAGAGCAGACATTAGTACCATTAATTGTTTGTTGTAAAGTCCTGTACTTTAAATAAAGTTTCTTTTCTATCATAGGTATTTCAGGTCATTAGTACTATGTTTTATTGGTTAACTCTATACCTTTATGGTTATTTTTTTCTTGAAACATGCAAATTAATTATGAAAATAATGCTTACATTAAAATAGTGCTATTACTGCATCTTACTAATATGCTGGAATAACATTTTTCTTGGGAATCGTACAGTTTATTTCACCAAGATAAAAATGGATCTTCTAGACCTTTAGTATGGTTCTTTCAGCAAAAATTTCCTTTTTTTTTATTCTCTGCCTATCAAGCTGAATTAATTGGGAATGTTCTCGTTCAAAAGGTGAAAAAGCAACCTTTTGTGGCACATTAACCATATCCTTGTAAATTAAATTCTTCATGCTTTATTTAATGAGGTGTTTTCTTTTTAATATTATAATTCCAGTTTTAAAGGAAAGCAAATTTTCTCAAGAGCTACTGCAGCAGAAGTACAGTTATTCTTAAGGATATGTGGTTTCTCACTGATTCTTGGCATGGGAAAAGAAGAGATACTGGGTTGGTTTTATCGAAAGGAATTTAGACTGTATGTACTTTTGGCCAAAACACTTCAGTTACAGAACAGAACCCCTCCTGTGTTTTCTCTGTGCTTTGCATTTCTATACTAATTGCTTCCAGCTCGGATTGTGTGGTAATACCTGTGTTTGATATGTGTGGTTTGTTTGTGTCGAACTCCATTATCCTGTCTCATGTTCTTGGAGTGCCTGAAGTAGTTTCACTAATCTGTCAGCATAGTATGTACTTCTGGATAAATATAGACGTGCAGCCACTCTGTGAGTGGTCATCATCATATGCCGAAGCTAAAAATTACCCCTTTGGTTATGGAAAGGCTGAGCTGATCCGCAGGCCTGCTCTAGCTCACACATTGCAGGTCTTCGGCATTTGTCTATTGAAAAGCAATACCAAGAAACTGAAGGAAATGTCCTCCTCACAAGCAGTGAGGAAGTGTGAAACAGGATTATGAAACAACTAATTTATTTTTCAATTTTAGTTAGAAAAGGATTCTGACTTTTCTAACTGAAGGAGTGGAGCATTTCAGGTATTCACAGGCTCATGGATATTACAGTAGCATGTTGGAGAAAATCCAGCGTGATCGGCTTTATAAAGGGGCTCGGTAGGTATGAAAATACTGCAAATAGATGTTTGCGTTTGTCTTATTAGTTCATTCATTGTTGCTAAAGTGTAAATTTGACACAGTTTACTAAAAAAAATGCAACCTCTATTTTATTTGCTTAAAGATGCTGAAAAGTCAGTAACTCTTTATGGCTGGAATTATATCCAGTGTAGCAGAGATTCTTGGCTTGTGCATTATTATCATTCAGTTGTTTTGATTCCTATTACAGCTTTAAGAAAAATACCTGCAGTGCAGACCATAGCAGGGGCTCTCTTACAATAATTCAATTTGGTACTTGCCCCCAGTATCAGCTTTTGACCGTGTGTTGCACTAAAACTACAGTACTTTTTTACAAATGCTTTTCCAATCAATACATGGAAAAATCTAGCAGTGATTTTATGTTAGGAGGCCTTTCTGTGGCAATAGTATATGGTTGTGAGGACAACCATGTGTGATATTTCAGTGATACTTCCATATTTATTCCTTGTCTTTAATTTTTAAAAAATACATAACATTGAGAAAATAACATGGTTATAGCCTGCGCTAAATGAAAATACTCTGTAGGATAAGAGTATCATTTGAAATACAGCTTATTGCATGTTTAGTAGAAAAATAAGGGACTGTGTTGGAAACTAGAAAATGTGCTTCAGACAGAATTACCCCCCCAAATGCTACAGAGATTTTATAGTTGATCAAGAATGGTTAAACTTAGTTAGAGATTTTCATAGGATAGGAGCTTTAAATATATATACAATTTTCTAAACTGGATCTGTAGATTCTCTGCTCTTGCAGAGTCCTTGAGCATCAGGGTTACCATGGTCTCTTCCATGTGCATCACCATTCATTCTCCTGGAGAAAGAGCTACTTTTCTCTTGGTAAAGGGTTTAGATTAATGCAGTACTTGTGTGGTGCCAGTACTCTACAATATGTAGGCATTCAAACTAAATGCCTCTGTGGTCTGTACTGTGGTACTTCTCTTTGTATAACATTTATTATTTCAAAATTAGGCAGTAAAAACTAAATTCGTTAAGGAAATCAGTATCTCAAATTGAGTATAACTCCTTCCTTCCACCCAGCTCTCTTCAGCTATCTTGTGCATGAATCCATACAAACTATATGAGGTGATTTCTCATGTTAAAATTACGCCTTTTATTTAATTTGAGCAGTATTTCACTGGCATCAATGGCAAAACTGAGCATATCTATTTTATTGCTACTTTTAAAGATCACTTTATAGTGTGTCAACATACAGGGACCAATCAGGGATGACTTTAATGCAGCTATTTCCTAAATTTTGAGTCCTTGATTTCCAGTTTTATGTCTCAGAGGCAACTTTTTTTTAATGAGTTTTATAGGGCTAGGCGTAAGAGCTATATTCTGTTAATGCTCATACATTACGAGTATAGATGTCAGTGATAGTCTTGTCACTGGGCCAGATTTTTGCAATGCAAATATCAAGCATAAGCAAATACTGGACATAATGGAGCTGAAAAGATGCCTTAGAAAGCCAAACCTATATATGACCAACTCATGATCAACTCCAGACCCTCAGAGTGTTGGCAATGTTAGTTTTCACACTAAAGATGCTTAAATGGAGTTAACAGCTACAAAATGGTCTTTTAAAAAATTGAACTAAATCAATGTCATATGGCAGTCATTTCTGTAACTGCTGTAATTGCTGTAGTGATGATAGATGTTAATCCCCAGGATATGCTTTTCTGTATTTGGGAAAGGCTGTACAGTTCTATATTTCTGAGAAGAGCTAGAATAAAAATTTTGGTGCCCTGGCAAATCTCACAGGTAATTGCATTTCTCTATTACAGTGTGCAAATAAGTGATTTTTCAGTTAGATGTCTGGAAGAAAAAAATTAAATCCGCCTGTGTCACAAACCCAACAGAATCATTGTTAAAAGGCTTCCTACTAACGACGACTGTGTGGATTTAAGTTCCAGTCTCAGAATCCTGGCTGAATGCCACAGTGATTGAAGATTAGGGTGGCAGCTCCCAGGTAGCATGGCTAAGCTTTTTATAAACTTAATTTGGCCAGGATGTGAAGTGTACCTGATCTCACACACCGCCTGCGTGCTTGCCTGCCTCCCTTGAACCCCCGCTATGCTTTGAGCTCAGTAGCCAGGTTTAAAGTAAAACTGCCGGAGGAACAGAAGGCAAGTTTGTGTTTGATTAGATTGCCGCAGATTCCTTCCTGGCCCCAGCGAGGGGCGGCCCGGCCGGGGCGTGTTGTGCTTGGCAGGGCCTGGCTGGCGAGCAGCCTGCCCGCACAGCCTGGGCACAGGCCTCGGCGCGGGGCCTGGGAGCGGCGTGGGGAGCTCGGCATGGTGCGGGCACGGCCACGGACGGGGATTCGCTAAACAAAGGACACAAATCCTTAAGAAAATTTGTTTCGCAGCTCACCAAAACGTGTTCCCGACTGAGCATTTGCAAGCTGGTTTCATGGGTAGATTATAAGCCAGTCAAAACCACGCATTTGGCAAATATATTCCTAATTGTAAAAATATTGTCTGACTCAGTCCTAAAGCTATTTGCAGAGAGATTTCCATTGCTGAGTATATTTGATAGTCCATAAAAAATTGCATCTGATCGCTTGCATCCCACCTCCTTCGTGTTTAAATTTTAAGAGAGCCTAGGTGGTGACAGAAGAGCAGTAGCACTTACAGTCTTCTCTTGTGGCTCTTTTTTCAGTACTTTGAAGTAGATTATTATTGAGAACAACAGTGTATTTTTAGAAAAAGTTTTATGTAATATAAATGTAGGATTGCTTTATACACTTTTTTTTTTGCATAGAGTCATAATGCCAGGAAGATTCCATGATAATGCTTTTGCCCTCAAAAATCAAGTGAAACTTTGCAGGAAACAAATCTAGCAGGAAACATCTGTCACAGTGGGAGAAGTGCTGCTGCTGTGCTGAAGAGTGATGCTGTACCTTTTCAGTCAGGGGTTATTTTCAAAGAAAAGTATAGATGTGTTACACTTGCAGAAGAATAGCTACATGAAGAGAAGCATTTCTGTCTTCTATTGTAGTCATATAGGAACTTCTAAACTGATTTTTCTAATGGAACATATGTTCTCTTTTCTCCAATGGATCTTTTTTTATTTTTCAGTGTGTGATTTTGGGTTCTGATTCTGCTACGTTTTAAATACTCTCAAACCATAAACTTTCTTCTTTTAAACTTTTTTCCATTTTTGTTCAGCAGTGAAGTGTTAAAGTACATAGGAAAGGTCCAAAATCTCATTTCTTCCTAAAACACTCATATGTCACTAATAATTGACAATTAATTTCAGTAAGAGTTGCAATTCTGTTCCTCAAAGGAAAAGGCTAAAGGTATTAGATGAGAGGCAACCATCATTGTAGTTCATTCTTCTTTCTCTCTTTCTTTGCAACTTGGATGCGACATATAATGTAATGCTCTGGAATGCAATGCTGTGGGGAAGTGCTGTAACAGTTTTAGTTCTCAGTATTTCCATGGCTGTGTTGCATTAAAGCATCTCTGTCCCAATCCCCAGTACTGCTCCTGGACATTGCGACACTTGTGTTACATTCAGGGTGGATAATGGCTGATCTTGCCAGTGTTACTTATTCTGCTACTTTTAAAGTCTTTGGCAGAACTAACAAAGAAGCAGTGCTAACAGTACCTGCCTGAAGACCAAACCTGGCTTTTATTGCCAGTAAGAGCTGAGCTCTGACGATACTAGTTTGGAAATTTCATGTGTAAAATGGTAACATTTGAAGTGCTTCAATTTATTTTTCCTTCATTCACAGAAAAACAGTAAGTAGAGCTCAGTCTAGTATACAATATCTTGATAGTCGTTATGCGGAATTCAGTTCCAGGGTAATTTACATTGGAAGGTATCCTTGTGGATGATTAATCCAACCTCAGCTTGCTCACCAGCTAGGGAAGGTTTCTCAGGACCTTGTCCAGTCAAGTTTCAAGTGTCTGCAACAATGGAGTTTCTGCTGTATCTCTGGACAACATGTGTCCATGTTTGATCACCCCCTCACAGTGGAATTTCCATCTATCTAACTGAAATTTCCCACATTCAGAGTAGTGTCTGTTGCCTCTTGTCCTGTCATCCTGTGCTCAAAGAAGAGTCTAGTTCTGTGGCATCTTTGCTATACTCCATTAGATGGCTAAGGAGTGCAGTAAGATTCTCTTCTCAAGGTTGAATCAGTCCAGCACTCTCAGCCTTTACTAATCTAGCAAGCCCCTGATCATCCTCATGGTCCTCTCTTGGCCTTGTTTCACAATATCAATGTCATTCTTGTATGGGAGAGCACAAAACTGAACAACAATGCACCAGGTGTAATCTCAAAAGTGCGAAATGGAACTGTACGGTTTGGTACTTCCAGGACAGCTAGCACGTAATTAATATTTTTTGGCCATGGAAAACATTCCATGTCTGACTCTTCATGTAAGATATATAGTGGTAACATGTGTATTGGTTTTTGAGTCATTCTTGACTGACTTCAAAATAAAGTGCAGGAGAATAAGACCCTTTACAATTCACCGTAGTCAAAAGAGCAGACTCCTGACTTTTGCTAGGCTAAGCCAGTTTGGATAGCTATAAAGGATAAATTTTTGTTACTTGACAACTGAGTTACAGATCTGACCTGCATGCGAAAAGAAAGGAGGATGTTACTCAAACAGTTAGGTGTCAGCAAGTCTTACCATGTAAAAAAAAAAAAGAGGGTTGAGTATGCACTGCATAGTAAACACCACTCAATTTTAATATAAAAATAATTTCTTCTTTGATTTCTTGTTCCAGTTAGATAATGTGTATTTTACCTATGGTACCATGGAAGTTTTATTTATGTGTTGTGTATTTCTTTGATTAGCAGCTAGTCTCCAATTTTACTTTGACAGTGTAGCGGCCTGTTGGGGTGCTCTGTGAAAGTTAAAGCATGTTGAATTACCCAAAAGTAACTGTGTCTTTTCTGCTTTTCAGCTTCTCCAGTTGGTAACGGATATATCAAGCCACCTGTCCCACCTGTTTCTGGTACACAGAGAGAAAAAGGACCTCCAGCCATGCTGCCCATCAGCATCGACCCAGACAGTAAACCAGGCGAATACGTCCTGAAGAGCTTGTTTGTTAACTTTACTACTCAGGCTGAACGCAAGATTCGCATCATCATGGCAGAACCTCTTGTGAGTAGAAAGAAACTCTATATGTGTATATATATATATACTGTGCTTCAAATTTATTTTAAAATCAGGCTTGCTTGCTGTGCCATGAAGAATATTCTGCTTGTAATCTGTGTTGGAGTTTGATAGTGTTTCCCAAACTGTAAGATATGCTGCTACGGCAGTTAGAGCGTTGTGGGAGAGGGCAGAGGTATGCAAGATATGCCAAAGGGGTGACATGAAAGGGAATTAATATTTAATTTCTGTTTGCAATATGGGCACATGTTAATGGGATTGAGAGGCAGAAGGGGTGTCAGCCAGCATAGGTTTCACAGCTGGGAGAGCAGTCACTTGAGTCAAAATAGATTAGAAAATGCTGAAATATGATAAAAGCAGTATTTCTGAGCATTACGGGTTTTCAGCTAAGACGTGAAAATGGCTACCACTGCTGGCTCCTCTTTCAGTTCTGACAGTTGTAGGTTTCATAATCTAACAAAGAGCTATAACACCTATTTTCCAGATATGAAAAAGCATGCAGCATTTGAAAAAGGAGTTACATTACAAGGTCTTGCACAGTGCGAGAGCCATTGTTATTTGTATTTTAGGCAAATTTAGCGCATAAGTATGTCTGTTACAGTTTGTGTTATGTAACTGAACTTCTAGGACTCTGCTCATTTAACTTGAGACTACATTTTATATATATTTTTGCTATTTTGATTAAGGAAGAATATTTCTATAACTTATATTTTAGTTCTGATGAGGTAAAAAAAACCACTAAGACCTAAAAAAACTGAGAAATCTCTACTTTTGTACTATAAGGGAATTTTTATAAAATCTTAGAATATTTTTGTTATTAAATCCAATGTAGAATACTTAGTTCAGTTCCCTATTTTCAGGTCTGGATATTTTGAAGGGCAAAATTAAAATTTTCTTTATTCTGATGACATCTGTTTAGCTTTGATGTAGATTCAGAAGCATTTGATGCTTGGAAAGTTTTATCAAGCTTTCTTCTGAAACATTAGGTAGATGCAAGATGACAGAACTATCTTACATAATTTGGAAATAACACCAAAAAAAGCTAACAGTAAAGAGTATTTTGACAAAAATCCGTTTTTTTCTTCTTTGATGAGTCCCCTCCAAATCACAAAAAGTAGAATAAACTGACAGTCATAGTGTAGGTTCTTTTAAAAAATAAAATACCAGCAGCTATATATCACCATCCAGTCTTCATGTGATGCACAGTGAACATATTTAAAATTTTAAAACAAAATGTGTATAAAATTACTTGACAAGAGCAGGAAAACAACAAGAACACCAGGACTGAAGACACAATTTCCTTGCAGCACCTTTGTTACTCTTAAGCTTCTGCATTTTCCTGTATGGATTTATTCCCATTTCACCTTGTGTTAAGATGATTTTGAGTTGCTCTGTGGTAATATGTTGGTTTTGTCACTTTGAGAAACTATTATTATCTGAATGTTGATCTTATTCTCGAGGTTGTTCAATGGAATTTTACTCGGTAAAATGTAGAATGTAAAAATATGACGAGAGTGGAATGTCACCTTCTTTCCTGTGATCATTTTCAGAACGTATTTTTCACAGGGGTCTGACCATGAGACACTAACAATAATTCAATTACATACTCACATCTCATTAGTACTAACTAAAACTTACAAGTCATGGCATGCAGCTATTTGAGGGTGGCTGTGACCAGTGAGTAGGCAGGATTCTGTAGACATTCAGTCAAAATTATCTTGAAATAAATATAATAATAATAGTAGGTTGTAATGAAGGAAGTGACAAGGGAAAATGGCAAAAATTATTCTCAAATAACAGCAAAGAATTCAAGTCTACCCTTTTTGTGAGGTAGCTGCTGGATGTTTAGCAGCTTTGTTCCCGCATTTTACTCTACTGATTAGAATTGTGGCCAGCAAGTCCCAGGGCTTTGGGAGACGAAGTTTATAAATTAATGGTGAAAAGGTACCTTTTGGTCTTTTTTCCCAATAGGTAGTCAGATGGTGAGCTCTTTGAAGAGTCTGTTCTAATTAAATTCAAATGTACTTCAAAGAAAGTCAAACTTGCAAAGTGCTCAACACTGAGATATTTCTAGTTTGAATTCTCCAAGTCATTACAAGATATGACAGTTTAATTTTAAAATGAGTGATGAATACTTAGGGTATCTTTTAGAGAAGCTAAAATGATCTGTTTATAATATTGTTGCCTTTTCATCTCTTTTATCACAAAGTCTAGCTCACACTGAAGCTCTGAAGTTACTATGGTTAAATGAAATACTTACTTGATACCTTTCTCACTAGGTAATTTTTTTTATACACACATTTTGCCTGCTTATACTTTCTGATTATCATTACTGCTGTTTTTGTGAATTTTTCTCTCCATTTTTTTGGGTTCCATTTGCCCATGTGATATATCCATCTTTTTCATTTGTGATGTACACAGGGCCTAAGTGCAAATTACAGTGTACTGACAACTATGGAAACCCATGTTTGTGTCACACCATGAGTTGCAGGTGCTAGAAAGGCACTAGAAATTTTTGGTATTTTGTAGGGTGCCAGTGAAGGGTGCAGCACCCACCCTGTCCTGCAGCCCCATGAAGTCTCATCTGGGATAGCAATATGGCAGTGGCAGAGAGAGCAGAGGGCAGTGTCACTTACTCCTCCTGCTGCCTTGGAAGTATCATTTGACCAAGTATCGACCGAGTATCATTTGACATTTTGGTTACTGGATCTGGCAGTGATCATCATAAAAAACACACTCCCCAGTTAATGTATTTTCTAGGCATGAGTAAAATGTCAGCTATCCACTGCTAAGTCTTTAGCAAGTTAAAATGGAAAACTTCTGTTTCCAGATTTGATATTTTTTAACTTTGTCTGGAGAATATTTTATTCAGAATTTCAGGTCAATTTTTCCCCTTTTTAGGATCTCTGATATATAAAAAACCAATTCAATAATTACATTAAGTTCACAATCATGTAGCTAATTTTTAATGATTAACTACTGTACCCAGATTGTCAGATTATATTAATCAAAATTAAAGGTTTTTGACAGCAGGCTTAATTAAAGTGGATTGTCCAGTTTATAAAATGAAATTCCCATAAATGAAATGTAAATAATTTTTCTTGATAATCTTAATAATTTCCTGCTTATTTTCTGTAGATAAGTAACAAATACTAAGATTTTATTCTACAGACCTTTTTTCACAGCTGATTTGATTCATATTTAATTTTTATCAATTTATATTCTGGATCTTCTCTGCATTACTTCACTTAAAAACGCTATCTGATATTTTATTACTGCTAATTTTTTTCAAGCAGTGGTGACCTTGAAATGAAGCTAGGAAGAGAAAACCAGGGAAATATGAAAGAATGTGTTTCATAGCTCTGTAAGGAGAAAGCCCAGAAAAGAGTTTCCTTTTTAGGACTGTTGATTATCACTTTGGGTAATAATTCATCCTGTGCATACAGAGCAGGCTAATCTTTAAATACGGCTTTCAGCAGTAGTTACACACAGCTGTAGACATTGATAAAACATAGGGAGCTACAGGCATTGACAGTTGTTAATGGTTAATTTAGCTGTTGGTAAACTTTCATTATGCTTTTCTCCTGCAAGCATCTTCTTTTACTGAGCTTGTCTAAATTCGAGATCTCTCTGAATACTGAACTCAAGAAGAGAATTTACTCATTATAGGATTGCAACTATAAGCATATTCATGTATTCTGCGTGTAACATTTTCATTTTACTAAGCAGGTTTCATCTCACCATTAGAAAAAAAACCCTGAAAGGAGTGATGTGTTTAATGCTAGTATATTTACTACTTCCATTTCATTAGAAGCTTGAAGACATTAAAATAGAGATCTATTTCAAAACAGGCTGGTGATAACAGCCAAGCAGGTGACTAAAAAATGGAAGAATAATGCAAATTGCAGAGACTGGCCAACCAACACATATAATGGCACTGGTTTCTGATTAGCTTCAGTCTAGGCTTCACTTTCTCTAGGCAAGAGAAGAATATGCTAAGGACAGACTTGGGAGAAAAAGAAGGTTTTTTTTTTTGTTGTTTTCTGAGGACCAGGCTGTGATAACTGGTAAGATTTATGTAGTCTATGGTAATACCAAGCAGTTTTCTCCCACAGCTGTAGTGTAGAATTTCCTGGTTTACATGGACTAAAACTCCAGCTGCATCACAAAAGGTGAAAACTCCTTGGTTGTTGCCTGTAATGAGACACACTACCATTACACATATTTTACATTTAAAGTCCTCATTAATAGTTTGGCAAGCACAGAGACTTTGGACCCCTGTTTGTTCACAGTGAATAGATGTTACTGTAAGGAACAAGTAATTTCCTGGAAAAGAGGAAAGGCAAGCTGCCCTGCTCTGTTCTAGTTATTCACTCAGTATATCTGTGCCCAGACAAATTGATAATAACACAACTTTATTTGAATGCCTGTGTGCAGATATATATTGAAAATTCTGTTCTCTTTTCTCATACAAAAACTGTCTCCCTAGGACCTTTCTCTATGAATGCTACAAGCATGCCAGCTTCTCATTGTCATCTGTCCCTATCCACCTCTGTGTCACTGAAGGATTATGCCAATGATCGTTAATCTTTTATTCCATGAGTGTTTATGCTAGTCAAAATTCTGTAAAGCATGTGGCAATCCATCCCAGCTCTAAGGACCACATTATTCAAATACCACGACTCTGTATCTAATGTCTCATAATTCTTTATTTCTACTGTATCATTTATTTAGCATTTAAATGATATAAAGAAATAATACTATAGTAGCTTTTTTAGACCTAGTTGTGACAAATAATGTGTAGGACACTAAGAATAATTATTCTTAATTATTCTTTGAATAATTGTCTCTGAAGTACTAAAGATGCTTCTTTATAATAATTCTTTATTATACTGTACTGAGGACTGTTCTCTCACCTCCTTATAAGAAAGTGAAAGCATCTCCACAACCTCTAACTACTCTATATGTGACCTGAACATATATGATCCTTTTGCTGTAAGGAGCCCCACAGAGCTGTTACAGTGGATGTGTTAAGTGGCTTGTTGAATGGGCAAATCGATGTCAGTCTGACAGACAGTCAGAACTGTCACAGGACAGTCTGGGGGACCAAGAAGAGTCATTCACGTCAGGAGAGGATCTGTCTCCTAGTGCTCTAGAATGTGTCAGCTCAGCAGAGTTCCTTTCCTGCAAGTCATTGACTGAATCCTGGATCAACTTTTTAGACTTAGTAGCTGGTCTCGGTTTTTTATTCAACTTTTAGCCATATCTAAGGACTTCTTGTTGCCCATAGAAGTTGTAAGTGCCCAGTCCCTGGAAGCATTCAAGACCAGAATAGAGCAATCTGATCTAGTGGAAGGTAACCCTGCCCATGGCAGGGAGATTGGAGTTCCATGATCTTTAAGGTCCTTCCAACCCAAACCATTCCATGATTCTATGATTCTAAGTTTAATTTCTATGTGGATTGTCCCCTTGGTTCTGTTTCCTTTTACTCAGACTTTCCAGTAGCTAATTTCTCTGTTTCAAGAAATCAATAAAGAGGAACAATGGTCTCGGTCATCACTCTTCCCTCCTGCACTAATCAGCTTTCCTTGGGAGTTCACTGGCTTTCCAAGTATAGTCCAGTCACTAGTGATAACGAAGCCCAGGCTGTGCCAGGTCAGTGTTTTCAGTGCACCAGATTCTTTTCCCCAGCAGGAGGAAAGGCAGCTAAACCTGGGAGATCTCTTCTATGAATTAAGCAAGCTCGACTCATGAGCTCAAAGGATGTGAAGGCAGAAAATTATAGGAAAGATTGGCCTTTTGTACTAAAGATGGAGAGCAATCAAATATAACAAAGACAAGTCCAATGGCATAAAGATCCTTCACTTCCTCTTCCACTTCCACTTATTACCTCAGATATAATATCCTCCACCTGTTATCTCAGTATGTATCTCAGGCTGAAACCTGTAGCAGAAGCGAGGCACTGAACAGTATTGAGACCAGTCTTGAACCTTGGGATGATTATCTTGCAAAAAATTTAGAAAGGTTTGTGTGATTGAAGCAGTGGCCGTAGACCACCTATCTTCTGTGTAGTTCACGGGGACATCATAGAATCAAAACACTGAACTTGAGGGAAAAGAGTATGAAGGATGCAGCTGGGAAAAAAGAGGAAGAGACAAATGTAGGGTTTCAGAAATAATCAGAGGGGAATGCAGGAGAGCAGAGAGAGGATAGATTCCAACATTCACATGACACTGAGGTGAAACCTTCTTGCCATTTTAGCAGGTCAGGAAGGGAACAGACATGTTTTTGCATAGACATTGGCATTGGCATTTGCACTTAGAAACAGGTCCATAAAAACACTCACACATTTTAGTCTGGCAGTGTCAGCACACACTTTCTCAGTGCTCTTGGGGTTTCCATGAGTGAGTGTGTGGGCAGGATGCTGTTTGAAACATGAGCAGAGCTCATTCCAGTGGCAAGACTCCAGGATGCTCACTGTCCCTCAGCCTCATTACTGCATGGATATAGTTGGAGGATAATCAGTGGCGCATACAATGGTTCAAATCATTAAGAGAATTTAACATTGCAAGACAGATTCAATCCAAGGCCACTGAGGCTGTCACACTACATCACATGTTGGCCGATGCTTACAGATATAGCAGAGAACCTATCACATGCCCTTAATCACATTTTTGTGTCATTTAAGGATATTGGCTATTACCACTATTCAGAAAATGAAAGTTCTACTACAGTCATTTCAGGCCAGTCTTATCAGGTGTCTGTCACCATGAAGGACAGAAGAAAATCAAGTATACACTTTGGTAGCATTCTTGCCAGATAAGTAGCAATTCAATAAAGAGGTATCTTCCACTAGCTTCACAACAGCTTCATCCTTTTTAGTGCTTTCAGAGTCACTTTTGAAGTCAATGAGGTACTGCTTAATTTATGTGCTCTTTGCTGAGCCTGAATATGGCATGGCACAGTTTCTACATCAGACAGCTTGAATTATACCATATTTGACCCCGCCTACGTGTGGCACGAGAAATATGAAAAAACTTGAAATTCTTTACATAACTACCTTCCTAAATTGGAAATCCACCCAATAAGGTCTTATTTCACTAGCTGGGCATGCAGTACATGTGGCTTTTACAGAACATACGGCTTTTACAGCCAACATACTTGTAGCAAGAGAACAGTGAAGGCTAACATTAGTTCTGCAAGGGCACCTGGCATCCTCCTTGAAAGTCTGTCAAACCAGTACCAGTAACCAGGAGAAAAAGGCTTCAGATCAGATCACCTGGGGACACATCTCATATGGTGCAGTTACAGACTTTGAAATAAACACATAGCCAAGAAAGCCCCAAGTAAAGGAATTTTAAAGAAAACTACTGGCAGTAGTTCTCAAGTTCACTTTAAAAATACACTTTTACTCATCTCTTGTTCTGTGCTGTGAAAACAGGTGCACAGTTGGTGACAATAAGTATCTACCTGATGTTGCAGCAGCAGTGGACATCAGATAGCAGACCATGGCCAGGGTCATTTGCTGTCATTTGTTGTCCTTTATGCTGTCTGCATCTAGAGAGAAGTGTGGTTCCTGTTTACAGAGATCTCTGCTGTGCCTGGAGCAGCCCTGCAATTACAACTCTAAATTTATTCAAATGAACTGATAAGAGCTTCCTATGGGCTTTATTAAATTAGGTCACGTTATTCTGAGTGGGTAACCAGTGGTAAGGACACTGATAAGCCTTATGGCCTCCTCTGAGTCTCACCCACACCTGCCCACAGGCCAGGACCCATTCCCAGGTTCTGGAGCCATTAGTCCCTGCCACAACAGGGCTAGTCTCCTTCTCCCACAGCCCTGCCCCCTTCCCGTGGGCCTTGCTAAGCCAAGTCCACCTATATAAAATACCTTGAAAGAAGGAACCTCATGCACTGCTCAGAACACAGAGATCCTCTACATCCTCATAGCACTGCTCTCACCATGACGAGGAAGTTTGACTGAGGACAGCACTCTTGTAATAACTCAGGGAACCTGTCAAGCCCTGAGGGAAGCTGTGCTTTCCCCATTCTCAGCTTTCTTCATTTTTCATGTGTGTCCTTCTTGCTCAGAAGAAATAGCTTTGCTCATCATAAATCAGTTGGTGTAAAACTCTGTGTATAGGACTGAGGTGTCAGTTAAATTTCCATTTGGGAAACAAAGATGTACCCAATGATCAAGGTACTTCAAGGTCAGGGAAGAGCATCCTCTCAACCTCTTTACCAGCTCTCAAATTAATGTTAGAGATGAAAGAGAGGGAACAGCACTATTCAACTTTTAACTACAGTGACGTTGTCTCCTAAATCTATTTATTTCACCAGTATCTTTCAGTGTTTCTATTTCATAGCGGTTTGCTGTCACAAAGCCCTCTTCATATAAGTAATTACTGTATGCATACCTTTGTATTATTTATTTTAAATATATATATTGGCTGATGAAGATCACATAACTGAAAAACCTTAATAAACAGTTGAAACAAGACCTTGAATTTCATGCAAAGGTCTTAATATAGACTTAGAAGTCTAGATCTCCATCATCTATTGTTCTTATTGTTACATGGAAATCACTCTATCAAATATTTTTTTAGACCATCATACTTATTCCAGCAGGCTCATAAGTGAAAGGTCTTGGACTCTTAATACTGAGTCTTGACTGAGGCCTTATACATTCCTTGCCCTAGCAAATTCAGCTCCAATCAACAAAATTTTACCTTCTTATATTGGAGTTTTAAGATAGAATCATACAATCTACTAACACAAGTCTGTGATATAATTACAGTATCAACATTAAGTGTCCACACTTTGTCTCCAGGGGCTTTTTTTAATTTTATCATACTTACACGTTGCAAAATCTAGCTCTTTTTCTGTACACTGTAGTATTGGAATAAATAAAATCAGGGGAAATTGAGGGATAGTGTTATAATACTAACCAGGAGGATCCTATTAGACAGAGAATTTTTATGTGTTCATTAAGTTACAGTTTTGAAAAGACATTCCTGTCAAAGCTCTGAAAACAAACAAAATTTGCTTTCTCACTTGTGCTAGAGTGTACCTCAAATCTCAGTAAAATTACCCTAAATACTCTTTTCAACTTCCAGGTTTCACAAAAGCGTGGATTTAAAATATTTCTTTCAGGTTTCACAAAGGCATATCTTTAAAATACTTATTTCAGAACTGGTCCACAAGTAGCTATCAGCTTTTTTTGGCTTAAAATACGGTAGTAAAAGAAAGGTTTTACTGCCTGCCTACAATAAAGCATCTTACTTTGCAATGGAAAATAGAAATGCTGGGAGCAGTAGGTTTTTTGTTTGGATTTGTTGGGAGTTTTTTGTTTGGGTTGTTGTTTTTTGGGGTTGGTTTGTCTGTTGGGTTTTGGGGATTTTTGCTGTTATCTGTATATCTGTAACAACATTTAACCTTTTTAAAGTTTGCAACTGTTTGTTGTCTACACTGAGTTGAGGGAATATCTGGGAATTTTTGTATTGTTCAGGTACGAATGTTAGAGTTCTTGAGTTGTTTGCTAAAGGCTAGTGAAAGAAAATTGGTTTTGTTTGTTGGGAGTTGGTTTTTTTTTTTACATTTTATGTTATGTTGTGAAAGTAGCAGTGCTAATTTTTGTGCTGTGCATCCAATAGCAATCTCTAGTTCAGTGAGTTTGCTTCTCTTTTCAGGATGCTTGATATTTACTTCTGTAGAGTGTTACTTCTGAAAATCAATTTGGTATTTTTTCAGCCTGTTTGGCCATTTTTTTCTGACATATCAGTTACCTCAGACTAAACACTCACGACCAAAATTTCTGTGTCCACGTTTTTGTTTTCTTGGCAGACAGCCTAGGTAAAAGATGCCTTTTGCAGAGAATGTGGTGATCAGACAAAAATGAGCCTGCAATACCTGATGTGATGACATAGTCTATCATCGAATCAGAATAGTGCATGACAAGGATGCCAAAGAGCCAGAGCTGAGGCGTGAAAACCTGTATTTGAAGCTGAACTGATTTCTCCTTCGTTTTTGTATTCAACAGTACTGGGTACATCCTTTTCCACATGAATGAAACAGAAGAGCTGTTACAAAAAAACCTGAAGCAATTACAAGAAGAAAATAGACTCAGTTATACTGAGCTTGTCTTTTAAACATGCACCTTTCTCTTTTTTTGTGCATTAACTGTAATGACAAGTAGGTTTTTGACCTGAGCTTATTAAATAAATTAATTTTCGGAGATGTAGCATATTTTTACATATATTTCATGGCCACTTCAAATACATTTATTCCCACCATATGAAGTACCATGTACAATTAACATTGCTTTTTTACTTAATTTTTCACAGTTAAATGAAGTCCATCACAGTTTTTGTTAACATTTTGTGTATCTGTAATTATGTCTTATGTGAAGCTGTGGTGTTTCCTTGAAGCTGCTGTATTATCATAGCTTTTTTATTATGTTTGCTTTTAGAATCTCCAGTTGCTCTATGCTTAGAATTTCAAGGTTAATAAGGGAAATCTTTTCTGCTTATTTTACTCTCTGTGTACCATGGTCACTGACACAATTTCTTATTAGCAGTTAATTGAAGCTAAGAGAAGTCAAAGATTCTGTTGTCAGCCACTGAACAGGTGGTTTATGTGTTTATACACGAGGACCTGCTGAATTGCAAATAATCTTTAATGAAAACAGGACACTAATTTGCCTGTTTCATAGAACTTGCAGGTGGGAGACATTTGGGAGACTATCAGACTAAATAGATTATCCTTTTCAGTTAAAAAACTTGGCTCTCTTAATTGCTTAGGTATAAATTAATTAGACTCCTTGGGGTGGTGGTGGACATTCCCAAATAGTAAAAAGATACATAAGAGACAAAAATTACTTCCTGAGAAGTTCAGAGCTATTTTCAGTAGAAGAGCTTTTTTTGTGGGACCACAGACTGTTCCATGTCCATTTTTGAAAGGGCCAAGTGGAAGTAAATACTTGCAAGTTCCACTTCATGAACCTGCTCAGTGCAGGATCAGCACAGATCCATTCTGGGAGGGAGGAGGCAGGATCACACAGCTGGAGTGGAGAACATGGGTTACATATCACATGAGCACAGGGTTGACAGTGATGCACTTTCCTGGGTTCGTATGTACAAAATAATCAATGGTCAAAAAAAAAAATTGGCCTGTTTTGGTGCAGACCTTTTCCTGCAAACACCATTTCTCTTTCCTGCTGAAGAGTATGTAAAACAGAGATGTTCATTTGGGGAGGAGGGGGCTAATGGGGTGATTCATCATAAGAAGAAAGAGTTTCTCAAAAATTGGGTATTTTTGGGCTCTTAGGATTGTGCTTACATGCATTTTACATGTGTTGTAGCTGTAGCAGTTGAATGTGGTCTATGTCTACTCCATTTTACATGAAAAGGTCTGTTCTTTCTGTTTTTTGAGTCTTCCACCCCAGCAGAGCACTCAGTAGAGTATGTCTGGCTGCTTTTTAGTATGCAGTGCAAAAGTTAAAAGTTTGTGTAAAAATATCCTTTCACCATGCTTTTAGGAAAAAAAAAGAAAGAAAAAAAAAGGTTTTATCTCAGTCAGTAATACAGTAGCCTGTCAGAGTTGAGTAGGAAAAACAGGCCTAATGGTTGCTGAGATTAGAAATAGCTTTAAGGGGTATTATATATCATTATAACATGGTGACATACTGAAGCTTCATAGGCACTACAACATCCTTTTGTTTTTATGTTTCCCTGAACACTCAGTTCTGTGACAGGTGGCTATTCCTGTGTAAATTTACCCAATTATATTTGTGTAGCAGTCCTGAAAAAGCCTTAATATATTCACCATTAAAAGTCACTGACAGTCTTTGGAGAAATGTTTTAGTGTGCCTGTGTGAATAGAGGATTTGAATGATATGTTGTTTTTTAGGTAATTTATAAATACTATATTTAGTTGATGCATGCAAATATGGTAAAGTATGCATTTGCCATTGCATAGTTAACATATTCTGTTTTATTATATTCTATTTATGTTTTCCCTAGAGCAGTGAGAGAGAGGAAGGAAGTCAAGTTTTAGTTGAGCATTTTGTTTTGTAGGCATTGGTGACACAAAACATTTAGCTGGTTTTATTGAAAAACAATAGTTTCAAATATTAAATTGCCTTTACTGCTTATCTCTAATGTGTTTATATCACAGGAGTTTCCAGCATGAACAAATACCGAGTACAGAGTTGAAGGCAGCACTTCAAACAAGAAATAAGGATGTTTAACTTAGTGTTTAAAAATGGAAATGTTACTACTGAGAATCCATTCTTCTGATATTTTCTGATGTTTTTTGATAGTTCAGTAAGCTATGGGCCCTTCTATATTAATCAAAATTTTCTTTATTCATATTTTGTTTTTGTAGGCTTTGACTTCAAATTCAGCCTACCTATTCATCTAAGATTTGGAAGACGTTTCTGTAGAATGTAGTATATTGACAGAGACTCAAATAAGTCAGCTTTTAACATAAAAAGGCCTCTTTGCCATTCCTGAGTTGAGTGGGCAAGAAAATAAATGAAAGTGAACTGGTACCGTGAGGCTAGAAAACAGTTTTAGGATTTTTTGAAAACTAATCAAGTGTACCTCCAGGGTAAATAGACTACTCTGGAATCTATTGCCCAGAGACAGTTTCATATTATTATGCATTTTAACCTTTCTTTGCAAGTTCTCGACCTATGTTGTGCAGTGAAGACACCTCCCATGAATATAAAAATATTTTATATAACATCTGCCATAGCAACAATGTAGCATAAAATGAAATGGTAATATTTGAAAGGCTATTAGAACTAAGTGAATAGAATAGGCAAGTTGTTTATACTACATGAAAAGAAATTATTTATTGCATGAAGGAAAACTGTTGTTTTCAAAGGAGACTTGAAGTACCTGCCTGTAGCTGAGCTGTCTTTGAATGTACTCAGAAATGTCTCCCTGACATGGTCAGTTGTTAGTCTTAGCATGCAAGTAGTCATCCTTTTATATTTTAGGAGTGCTTAGACAACAAAACCCCACATTTATCCAGCCCTTATTCTTTATTCAGTTCTTTATCTATTCAGCATTAGTAAAAAGTAATAACTTCTCTGCTGAGTTCTCTCAAACCTCCAAGGCCCACGGACAGTCTTGTATGGCTGTTGCCCCTCACTTGGTGGGTACTGTGAGTGGCTCTGGTGTGGGCACCCCACTGCCAGAACTGGAAGGGTGTGTGCAGAGACTCCTGTCTCCACAAGGTCCGGCTGGCTCCTGACACCATGGCTGCAGACAGCACAAGTGGCAGCACTGTCCTTGGAAAGAGTCAGGGCAGAAGCAGCAGCCGCAGCAGCCCAAACAGGGCGTGATGAAGAGGCAGAGACAGCTGCAGCAACAGCTGCTGCCTGGCAAGAGTGTGAGGGGAAGGGAGCAGTGGGAACAGCAGTAGGTGCAGGATGGAATGAAGGGAGGAAAAGGGCCTCAGCTGAAGCCCTGAACTGGAGACATTGGGAAGCTACGGCAGCAGAAGCCTTCCTGGCTCTAGTCAGTTCTCCATCCTGGCTGCCTTCTGCTGTGACCAGGGCTACTGCATGGTCTGCGAATGGTTTCTTTAGGTCAGTGCACCATGGCTGGGGAAGCCCTGGTGTAGCACCTGTACGAGGGCAAGTGATGAACTTGTATTGCCTTGTTAAAACCAAGGCATCTTCATTAACTCAGAGGTGCATCCTCTGGGAATGTGTCATTATCAGAAACTGGGATATATGGGAGGTGTGTGCTTCCACAGATGGGTTACAGGTGATGAGGACATTTTCTGGATTCCAATTATTGACTTGGGTTCCCAGAGCATGGTTTGTCTTGTTTTATTGTGTCCCTCTTGGAGACTGCGTGTGATGAGGAATCCCACACCTCATTTCAGCCTGAAACTACTCTCTGGAAGCCAAGTGTTGCAGTGTTGGTCATGGAAACACAAAGTTTCTGCATGCTGAAGCCATTTTTTTTGAAACATACTTTAAGAAGTTTCTCTGTGGTAACACAAGTTTTCTGTAACGGAATCAGAAATTTCATAGTTTTTAAAAAAGGGGGAGGGTGTTGGTTTTTTTTTTCCTGAACTGCAGGAATTCTTAATATGCTGATTTGTCTAGGACCCATGAAAACTTCAGAGTCCTTTTCCTTTTAAATAAGTTGAACACTGCTTTTGAAAGTTTATCTGCTGTCCTTTTCAGTGAGCAGCAATAGACAAAAGGAGTATTGTCCTCCTGTAAGACACAACTAGGCAGGGTAGCACCAAGTTACTGATTGAGGAGGAGGAGGACTGTGGGTGGGGTAGTGTCCTGTGTTTTTCTCAGGGTTACAAGGTTTTACTGCAGATGTTCATCACCAATAATCTGTCATAAAGTTGTAATTAATAGCTGTTGTGCCCGTAATGTAACCTGGAGGAGTCACTTTAGATATTTGAGAAAACAATGAAAAATATTGATGGCTGTTCTGGGTAAATAAGTGACTCAGTAGAAAACATTTTGTTGATTTTTGTATTTGGTAGGTAGTCAGGGGATACTGCAGTCACCCCACAGTTGGCCTCCTTGCCAGCTGGCATTACAAGTGGATCAGCATAATTAATTTCAAAATCAGTCAGCGGATATACTGGGCAACATTTGCTTCTGAAAAAAACATTGAATACTAGAAATTTTTGGTCCAACTCAAGTCTCTCCATTTCCCTATCTCATCAGCTTTACAGATTTCTTTATTTTATATCTAATATCTCCTGGCAGTGATGGTATTTTGCCTGCTGCATTAACAGATGCTGATGAGTGTAATAGTTTGTTGAAAGCTGAATACAGAATCTCATTCTGAGCTGGTGGGAGAGGCCCAGTCTTGCAGCTGTAGGAGAAGAAAGATTCATGATTTATAGAAGAATAAGGCACTGGCACATTGCAGACACCAGAAACAGTAGTGTAATTCACAGCAGAATTGTGATGGTGACAAGTGACGTGTTTTTCAGACTGTCATCTGCCTTCATGTACTGTTTATTTTCATTGTGGTTTAGGAGATTAATGTTTTGTATGCTATTGCATACATCTAGAATATTGGTCTGTGTACTTCTCCATGCCTCAGTAGTTCAGCCTGCTTGATGAAGAAGCCACGCAGGTGAATGGGTGTTGAGGCATGGTTACTCTCTCTGCGTTGGGCAGTTCTCCTTGGCTTTAGCAGTCACTTTGAGAATATGACCTGAAAATTTGCTTCCATTCCAAAAATACCTTTTAACATTTTTTTAGTAATAATTTTCCCCACAGCTGTCTTCCTTAAAAATGAACTCTATGATCTTTGATTCTTCTAAGATCACCTTTCTTTCAGTATGCCCTGCATGATGCATTGTATCTATGGTCATGTTTGTATTGCCTGGTAGTTTTATAACAAGAAGGTACATCATGTAACTAAATAGAGCCCCTTGGTTATGTATTAGAGGAAATTCTAGGTGCTTTTTAGGATGTTGAAAGACTTTATCATCAGTGTGAGCAGCAACTCAGGTGTAATGAATGGCCAATCCTTTTCTTTCGTGAAAAGACACCAGTGTCACTAAAGACACTCTGTCAGTATTGGCTGATACATGTGCAGAGGCCTCCTTTGCATATCAGACAAATATCCTGGTATCTCCAGGGTCAGATCAGGAGGCACATTATGTGAGTAAAATATCTAACAGAAAAATAATAGTTGAGTGCGATAGTATTGATCTTATGTAATACGTATTTAATATATTTTCTTTTAGGAGAAGCCACTGACCAAATCTCTGCAACGAGGAGAAGATCCCCAGTTTGATCAAGTAAGACTCTTGAAATGACATTATTTCCATTCTTCAGGCTAAAAGAGGAATGCATTATGAGGCATTCTAGTTTCCTTATACTAGTTGCGTACTGCAAAAGTTAAATTTCTCAATGTACTTTGAGAGAATGATAAGTGCTTGCCTAACCATTCTTGGGTTTAAATTGGAGAATTTTTCCTCTGTTTTCAAACTCAATATTCTTCTGCCATAGAACTTGTTGCTTTTTGTAGTGTATTAGGCACATGTATTATTTCTTGTCTGCTTCCTCTGATGGAGATTTTGAAGCAAAAATTGTATCTTTTCAAAATATGTGTGTTTTGAAACAGATGTGTGGTCCCCAATCACTCTTTTTATGACATTTCTTTTATAATTAATATGAGGGCCTATAGAATCATGGTCATTGCCACCAGTCTAGTTTGTCTCTGTCGCTGTGACTCAGCATGACTTACATATGTGTTGACTTCAAATAGGCTGAGCCAACCTGTTGTGTTTGAAATTAGGTATAAGTTCAATTGTCAGGATAAATGCCTGCATATGACTTTGTAGCTAATTACTAGAAAAATGGTGGGCAGGAAAAAAGTATTAAAAAATAAGTAGAATTTCTAAAATTGGTCAAATTTCATTTAGTGGAACAATAAAATTATAATCAATAAAATGAAATTTATATCTGGCATTAGAGTAATAAATTTATGTATGGGAAATAGGACAAGTATAAAAATAAAACCAACAGCAATATACACACTTCTACTTGGTTATATAAAGCAATTTATTTTTGTCAGCAGTCTTTCTTTTTATCGGCAACATCCAGAATAACCTATTTTGAACTAAAGGAAGATGGGTTCTAAAGAGTTTAAGTTACATAAAGGACGCCAAAACGGGCAAATCTCACTCCCCACAAAGAGGAATGATAAACTCTAGATGTGCCATTGCTGTCACCATTGCTGCTGACTCCACATCTGCCCTCACCACTGTGCTGCCAGCAGGGCCAGAAATACAGGACAGAAAGACAGAGCAGAAGCAGCAGAGACAGCAGCAATTCCAAAAGCAACTGTGACTAATGCCATAAGCTGCAGGTACCATATTGATTGGCTTTGGGAGCGGAGATAGATATAAGTAGTTTTAGAACCTCAGATGAGTATTTATTGAGTTTTCTGGGACATTTCACCAGAAGTAAAGATGCCTTTTGAAGCTCCACTGGCATTCACTAAGACTCACTTTATAATTTTAGCTTGACAAAGTGACACACTCTGGATTGTTCTGTAGCTGCTTTTTGGGGAGAGATAGCCTGCTTGGAGGGCTGCTCAGAGCAGGAGGTGAACAGAGGACGTGAGACTTCTGTTTCATACTTGGGAGCTCCCTGTCCGCCTCACTGACCACAAAGACCCTGCAGGGAAACCAGCCACTGTAGGCTAAAGGATGTTACTTTCTGAGAACTCCATACCTGCCTCATGAAATTCCTTGTAGTATTCTGACCTTAATTTTATATACATATTTTTTTCCTTCCTGTGGGAAGAGTGTTGGACTCAAACGGGAAAGTAAAACAAATTAAGCCACCCAAATGCAAACCTTGTGATACTGTTCCTGCAGTGTATTAAACAAACACAAATGGGTGGCCATGATTTGATTAAATATTTATGGTTTAGCAAATTATGGCCCTTTGAAAGGAAGAATTGGAAGACTGATGCTTCTCCTAGTTATTGGTAAGTAGACAGAAAATTGAGTAATTAACTCAAGATCATTTAATGAGAACAGCAAACACTTCCTAGAGTGAAACAACTGTGTGTTTACTGCTGTAGCAATTTACTCTGAATGCAGTGGGGAAAAAAAAAAAGAAACCAAACACCAAGGTAAATTTTGTTATATATGACGTTCATATATCTTTCTATCCACATGTCTGAAGTCCTACCTATGTGCAGAGTTAATAGAAAAGTACGGTGATGAAATCGTCTTAGATGTCTTGTCCGAAAACTTTGCTTTCTGTTACTTGAAGTCTTCAAAACAAACTATTTAAGCTGAAATTTTCAGAATAATTTGTCAGCCTCAGGCCAGGTTGCTGGTGATGTTTCCCTTTCCAGATTTTGCATTGTTTTCTGCTTAAATAGCATTACCATTTTGAGATGTTCTGGTGCTTCTGGGATTGATATAGGCCTGTGATCAGCAGATGGGACCCAAACCTGTCTTACGAACCCATTTTCAAGAACATGGTTCATACTTAGCAAAATTATTTTAGTTCGGCTAAATCCATACAATCATAGAATAATAGTTTGCATTCAAAATTTTGTAGTGCACAATGGAGAGTTGATAGAACTGAGCTAGAGTAGAGACAGGAAGACAGCAAAAAGTCTTTCTTTACTTGGCATGTTTCACTTAGTAGATTGTGTGAGTACATCACATTATAAAGCTTTTTTTTAAATGGTAATGTGTCAGTATTATAAGGTTGTCATGAAAGTATGGATAATAAAATGAAGGTGTGGTCTGCCTGGGAAACTCTGAAGATCATGATATGGCATGATACCAAAACCCAATTAAGAAGGCATGTGCTTTTAAGTGAAACCATTCAAGTTTTATTTTTGAAGTTAACTCAAGTATTTAAAGCGTTTATGGGATGAAGGAAGACCAGATTGGTAATCCCTTACTTCCCCTTTCCAGTTAAGGTGCCGAAAGCTTTGGTGTTTATTTCTGAAACCTGTGAAGTCATCTAGCAAAAACAAAAAAGGCCAGTCGTGACATTCCTGATATTTTTACTACAGAAGTGAAGGGGGAAGAGGGGGACAATCCCCATGAACAAACTTCTTCAAAGAGTGTCTAAAAATTTTTACTTTCACTTTTAAGGCATATAAAGTGACAGACTGTCAGAGGAACCTAATTTTCTTTTTTTTGACATTATCAAAATTACATCTGTTCAGTTTGAGTGAAAATGATAGGTAATGCTGAAGTGAATAGGTCACTTGTCACTTTAAAATACCTGAGCTCAATCTTCTAATGGTAAATTCAAAAGCAGCAAAAATAAGGCATGACCTGATTTAAAACTTGCTTTTTGCAAGTCAGTTTCAGAGGTGGAAAAAACAGCCCAAAAAGTAACTTAACAATGAACAGAAATGGAACTTTGGCTACCCAAAGTAATCAGAATCAAGTTTGACACTGAAACCTCCAACCATTTGAGATGGCAATGAAAGCGTTGTTCTATTATTGTTCTATCAAAATAGTTCTATCTCTGGCTCCCTGAGAACCAGCATTTTTTCCTGCCCATTCTCAAACACCATTTTAGGAACACTGGTTGTGATGGTGGTGATGGATCCAACATCTGGAAACCTGACTGGGTGCAGCCAAAGCTGTTTCTCTCCACATAGGTGTAGTCAGTGTCTCCTGTTAGGCAGCCAGGATGTCTGGCTGCCAGTTGCATCACCCTCCTTGAACAAATAATAGGATCTTGAGCAATGTATGAAGTATAAGATGATACTTATCCTGACTTGCTGAATGTCTCACTATTAGCCTAACAAACTGCATTCCTTACACTGTGTTTTCCTTTCTAGGTGTGCATGTATATAAAGAAAATATAGACAGGAAATTATGTAGGTTTTTTCATAGAGTTTTAAATATTTTTATAGTATATTTAAAATCGTGTTTTGAAAGTCCTTGATTAGACAACTCTAGTTACCTATTGGCAAAGAGCATTACAGCTCCAGTATTAGCATGCTCTGTGTCCCCAATTACAGAAATGTTATTAAACATTGTGCTAGTGAACTATGACTTAAACTTCCTATTACAGGAAACCATAAAGTTGCAGTACATGAAAAGATCAAAAGCTAGCAAAAGCCCATAATTCTCCAAGAGGGTTATCCTCACCTAAGGAAACATTTTTATTACTCTCTTCTCAGCCTCTACTAATGTATCATTTGTTCTTACCACAGTGTATAAATGTTCCATGAACTGACAGAAGGGCAGAAGAAGGGCACTGAGCTACAGACTCTGTTCCACATAAAAACACAAAATGAATGTAATGTTTTGGCTATGGAAGTGAAAACTTAACGGGAAGGCTTAGTTTTTGTATGAAGCTATCTATCTGAAGTGCCTGTTGCAGAAGTTTCATCATAAACTCCACAAAAGCTTATTCTTGTTTCAGTTTTACTGCTCGCTTCTTAGAAATGCACTAGGTTGGAGACTACAGGCTGGAAAGCAAGAACATTTAATCTTTTATGTACTTTTAGGAGATGGAAACAAAAAAAAAATCAGCCAAGGTAAAAAAAGGAACCTAAAATGAATTATAAGAATAATAAAAAAGTGGAAAATGCAATAAATAAATAAGGCACTAAGCAGCATACTAATGATCAAGTGTCCTTTTTCATAACAGCCTAGACATGATTGATGATATGCTGATAATTATTCTGATCTAATATTATTTTTTAGATGTAGTTAGTGAAAACTGATGTCATTGTCATTGCAGTAGCACTGCAGTTGCCCCCTTTTGTGTTTTCCCTTTCCCTGAGTTTTACACATTGTCCTTCATCACCAAAAAAAAGGCACATGGTAAAGAAAGTATAAGAAATGGTTGTCATGGGGTCATAAAACGACCTTTGGCTCCTGGTGAGAGGTTTGGGTTCAAGCAGTGTATAAAGAAGTACATCTGAAGGCAAAATTAAAGGTAATAACTTCAGAACTGAACTTGCTGTCCACTAAAAATAAATGGGTTTTCATGTAAACTGTTATGCTGGCAGTAAAATAGCTATAAACATTGGTAGTGTATAAGCAAGCTAGCTGAAATTACCCATCCACAAAATTATGCTAGTAAGAAGTCCTGCTTGCTTTTTCTGTCTCACAAAGCCAAGGCCATTAATGAAAACTAGTGAGTTCAACTTGAATAGTTACCAGTTTTAACCATGTCCAGGGAGATTTAACTTCACAGCACCATCCAAAAAAATGTTTAGAACAAAGATGTGAATGAAAGGAGATCTCCACAATCACAAATGAATTTAGCAGCTTTGGTAGAAAGTGTAAAACCTTACTTGTGCATGTCCATTATTTAGAATCTACACAACAACAATTTGAAGATAAAATATGCAGACACTGTGTAAAAAATAGAGTTATGAGAAATAAACCAACACTATGCAAAAATGAAGCACTGCAATTCTGCTTATTAAAGTGGCAATAAAATTCTCGTTCAATATACATACTGACATATGTGATATACAAAAAAAACATGCTGGGCCAAAAAATTAATGATACTGTAGAAAATTGGGTGCAGTTTTGAATATATTTGCTGTTAAAGCTCATATGAATTCATAAGTGGAATAAAAAAGGGACTCAGCATCTATTTGCTGTTAGTGGAAACATTTCTTATATTTGTATTTTGACAATATAGCAAGACTTTTATGAAAGTATATAAATGGTAGTGAGCTATCTGAGCAGAATTTCATTAAATTTACTCTTGCATTTTAGTCCAAAATAAATATTAAGCATTTACATAAAGTATATTTAATGCTCTGTGAACACAGGTTTTAAACAGCTCCCTACTTGTACAGCTTTCTTATCCTTAAGCTATACAGTAGGTAGTTCATTTATGATGGAAGAATATGATCATTTGTCCAACAAGGACATACTTGTACATCTGTGCACTCTCTTTCAGGAGCAGCACAGAGCTAGAATTCATCTCACTCCTGGACTTACTTCCAGTAAATGAAAGGGTTGAGTAACCGGCACGCTGGCTAGACTTCCCTCCCTTCCTGTTCCCTGAGAGCCAGGTCTTTTCCCAGTCCACCCTTCCTTCCTGTCTTAAAAGTGCAATGACAGAAAGATTTGGAAAAAAAAGGGGAAAAAAAAAGCTATATTGACCTTTTATCCCGAATAAGACAGACACTGTAAATTCAGCAGAGAAAGTATGGCATGAGGAGATTTAACAGGAATGACTTTGACTTTTTTCTGATGAAATTATATAGGTGGGATTTAGAGAACAGCAGTGATAAATATGTCAGTGAACATGCAGGAAGATTGAAACAACTTTTCGTTTATAGTTAGATACTGCAGTTTCTGAAGATATTTGGGTCTATTTGAGGACAGACTTTTCAGTCGGGCCCATGGACATAGAACAAAGACTAAGGGTTTTAAACTAAAAGAGGATGAATTTTTACTGACTAGAAGGAAGATATTTTTTACTGTGAGGCTGGAACAGGTTGCCCAGAGAAGCTGTGGATGCCCCATCCCTGGCAGTGTTCAAAGCTGGGTTGGCTGAGGCTTTGATTGACCTGGTCTGGTGGAAGGTGTCCCTGCCAATGTTGGAACTAGATGACCTTTAAGGTACCTTCCAACCCAAAACATTCTGTGATTTTATGATTTTATTTTATTCTATTCTTGTTTTCCCCAGGAAACCCATTTTAATTGTATTTCAACACAAGCAAGCAGTGTTGTGCCAACTTCATAAAAAGTTTTGGAAAACAGTTGAGAAGTGAGTTGGTAGTGAATAGTTTACCCTGACACCAGATGATGATTGATTTTTTTCTGAGTATTTATCTGAAGCCTTAACACTAGAAGGCTGTGGTATAATTGAGCCTGAAGTCCTATAGTAATTCTTCATGGAAGGCCTCCTGTCACTGCTGCAAGCAGTGCCTTCATGATATCTTCCACAGCAACTTGTTTCATATTTCAGGTGATAAAATCTATTGCAAACACTAGAAAAACTAGCAAAAACTTTTGAAAGTTTTTCAAAAATATCACTTTTATGGAAACTTTTTATTTAACAGGGGCAGTTATTATATCTTTCTAATGTTCCATGTTTAATTTTAGGTCATAATACCAAAATAATAACACTTCATCCTCAATTAGTCACTGTGAATTAGTTAAATCCTGAGGCTGAAAAACTACAGAAGAGATTCAGAGCTACTCATCTAGACTGTGTCATCCACAAGAGTTCTTGTTTAAGGCTATAGTAATATTTGGGGTGTGCTTGGTCTGCTGGGTTTGCTCTTGTCTTAGTCACAGCATTGACACAAGTTTGGTTTTATGTGAGACATTAGAAACTCGATTGGATTTCTACAAGCATTGAAACGTGCTGGTTTAAGTTTAAGCAGTGGATAAACCTGACATAGTTAATTACATCATCAGCGTATGTGGCATGTAGTACACACTTCAGCTCTTAACTCCTGGCTAACTCAGCACTTCGCAGGACCAAGCCCTGCATGATCTTGAGGTGGTGAAAAATCTCCGGATCTCTAATTTCATCCCTATTTTAAATAGTAGGTTTTTATTCTCTTGGAATGTCCACAGATGCTGTAGCTGTGAACCTTCAGTTGCAATACATTTATTATCCTCTTGTATAATAATGGGGGGGTTTTTCACCTTACTTTTTGATCTTTTTATGTTCTGTGGCTTTATGGTTTCCTGTAATAGGAAGTTTTAAGTCATAGTTGAGTAGCAACGTGCTCAGTAACATTTCTGTGACTGTGACACAGTTAATACTGAGTGAGCAGTAATCTTCTTATCCAGAATGCCGCTAGAGCTGTTTAATCAGCAACTTCTAAGGAATAATTCTAAACTACATTTTGGTTTTTTGTGCCCACAAAGACACAAGAAACTCTAGATGTTTTCCTATATCTAAGAGAGAAGTCTTAAGTTTTCAGATGTGTGAGCCTAAGAGTAAGATGCATGCATCTACATGGTCAGTTGATTAAAATTATTGCAGAAGTTGTGGTGTTTCTCAATATATTCTGAGTTTCAGGAGGGGCATCCAGCAGTCAGATATAACCCCTGAAGACAGTAGCTGTGATCCATTACTTTTTCTTTCCTTACAATGTGCTTGAACTCAAATCAACATTGTGTAACAAATCAAACTAACTCGCTTGAAGAACTAGATGGTTTTCTGGTATGTTGTAAGATGTGATACACGATTTTAATGCGTTTTAATATCATCAATATAAAGACTCTATCAACATAGACTCCAGTGTTGCATTTCTGCTTACATTTTATAGAATCATAGGTTCAGTTAGGTTGGAAAAGACTTTGGAGATCATCAAGATCAACCGCAAACCCAACACTGTCAAGTCTAAACACTAAACCATGCTCCTACGTGCCATGTTTGCACATCTTTTAAAGACAGGAAATGCACAATATGAAGTCATTGCTTGTATCATAGCTCTCAAAAATTGGATGAAAACAAGAAAGAGCCATTGGATTAGTACTTTTTTAAAGAAGAGGGAAAACTTAAACAGCATTTCATTTGTTGATTTGTTGCATTTTCCCGATAGGTTATAAGCTCAATGAGCTCACTTTCAGAATATTGTCTACCCTCTATCCTGCGCACTTTGTTTGATTGGTATAAAAGGCAGAATGGCATAGAAGATGAATCTCATGAGTACAGACCAAGAACAAGCACTAAATCCAAAAGGTATGATTTTGAATATGCATATGTGTGTAATTGATAAATTCTAAGGTAAAACATGTTACATTTCACCCATCAGCTTTTGTGAGGTAACAGTTGCTTGAAAGTTATATCTGTTTTCTTCTTGTTCCTGGAACTCTTCTCTTGGCTTCTGGACAGATGGAATAATTGTGTCTTTTACGTTATGCTCCTCATAGTTCAAACATAATAGTGCTCTAGTGTTTGTCTTCCTGATGTTTTGGATGCTTTCATGTCATTTAAATACTGGTTTGTATAAACTTTATTTACTCAAGTGATCAGGCAATAATTCTGTGCCACTTGGAAGAATTTTTCCTATATAGCATTCTGCTTACACGTAAAAATTTCATATATACCTCAGTCTAAAAACTTGAGAATCAGTCAGAGAGTTTTAGCAACATACCTCATAAAAGTAACAAGAACACAAAAATAATGATCTCAGTAGTTCCTCAGTGATAAGGCAGCAGGCTGATACTTGCTATTTTAAGGTCTGGCAGTGTGATTCAGGTATATTCTTCAAACTTAGAGCTTTTCTGAATACTTCAGTACTACATTTACACACTTCAATGAAACAGCAGGAGAATCAACCCTGTCAGGCCTGGTGTTTGGAAATGCATAGGCAAATATTCACATTAAGATTATATTATAACCCAGTAACTACAAAAGGCAGTAGTTGCTAGAACAAAGAGGTAGGAGCTAGGTTTAGATACCAAGGTAGAAGTGAACCTGAATTAGACTCTTTATGTCAGTAGAAGTAGGAATATGAAGACATAGTTCATTAGTTAGATGTCTGCTTTGGGGCAAGATGAATCCTTGCCTTGAATCGCTTCTTTCTCTCAACTTATTCCACAACTATCTTCTCATAAATAGCTGTCTTGAGGAGCTCCACCCAAAATTTAGCTGAAAGTCAGTTTAGCAGTGAAACAAGGCTGCTCTTTCAATTGGTAGTGTTACAGAAAGAACGTATAATCAGTCCTTTCTCCAGTTAATGTAAAACCAAGGAAACCAAAATGCAATTAACTTACTTCATCACTGATCAAGCTGTTTCATTACAAACACATAAGTACAATTGAAATCACTAAAACTCTAAATGTTTATAAGAATTGTGCTAAATTGACACAAAAATCTCACTGAAATCATGTTAAATGCTTCAAATGGACTGCAGAACTGTTCCTTTGATGATTAATTTTACAAAAAGTACTGTTTATTTCATGTTGTCTTTTCCATACACTTTTCAGATGATCCAAATAGGTATTTTTTTATTATTTGTATTGCAAACTATTCACCTCAGAGTTTATTCCTCTTCATTGCTCTGTACAAAAGATGTATTTGAAACATTTGATAAATGTTGCCAAAGTTAAAAAAATAACACCGGAACAGTTTTTAAAAGATAATGTAGTATGATTGTGAATTCTCCATTGGTGCTTTTAAGGCATTTTTCAAAATTCATGACAAGTCTAAATATTAATTTGATAGCACAAAGTTACATTTGCCTCCAAAACACTTTGGAGTAATTAAGGATGGTCTAAATGGTGTCATCGGCAAGGAATTTGAAATTTAATCCATTTGCTGGAATACAGAATCCACAAGTTTCCTTGGGTTTGTTTTGGTTTTTTATTGTCGTGGATCTTTAACTGGGAAAAAAGAGAGAGGAAATGGACAGTGATTTTTAATCATTTGAAGAGTGTCACGGTTAGATTTGGTCTGTTTATCTCCGATTTTAAGAGCCTACATTACTTTCTGGAAAGCTGGACTGCAGTTTAAAGTGTAGAACACCATTCCCTGTTATCTGTATTTGTGTAATTGGAGAAGGCATATAATATGAATTATGACACATCTCAAAAATATTGTGTTTCTTGGTTTGATTTTGCAGTGATGAACAGCAGAGGGACTATTTAATGGAGAGAAGAGATCTGGCTATTGATTTTATTTTTTCTTTAGTATTAATAGAAGTTTTGAAACAGGTATGAGTTCTTAAATTATCCATTAACTAATAAATGATGGAAATTACCAATGCAAGTGAATTTTGGGGTTCTTATTTCTATTTGCATCTTTAAGATTATAGTAAAAACATGAAGTACATTCTGCATGCTTGTTCCTTGCTGTCTTCCTTGCACATTATATGATGTGTAGTATTCTGTGCTCATACAGACTTGACTTTGCCAAGTCTTTGGAGCTAAAGTATTTCTCTTCAAAACTAAATAAAGATTAAATGGCTGGCTCATTTTAGCTATTTTGTTAGCTACATGCTATTTTAACTGATATATTTCTGAATGGACGATATCCATGAATAATACTAGCACTAGTGTAATATACGTGTACTTGTTATATTTTATTTTGTGTTTTCAGATTCCACTTCATCCTGTAATAGACAGTTTGGTAAATGATGTTATTAACTTGGCTTTCAAGCACTTTAAGTACAAAGAAGGGTAAGACTCCTTTTCTTACAAAAATTCTATGAAAAAATTCTTCCTTATTTTTTTGGTAGCTTTGTTTTAAACAGTATGCTTTCTCGGCTGAGAATTCTTTCTTGTCTCTTGCTAGGTACCTTGGTCCTAACACTGGAAATATGCACATTGTTGCGGATTTGTATGCAGAAGTAATAGGTGTTCTAGCTCAAGCAAAGTAAGCATAATTCAATATATTCTTTCCCCTGTAAATGTGACAAAGTCTACTTGCTTAGCATGTGAATATTCTGATTTTCTCACTTTCTTTAAATATTCTGTAGGAACAAGTCATTTCAGTTCATTGGCCTTCTATTTATCCAGATGTTCTAGAACATAGGCCTCTAGGGAATCACAGGCTTTCTAGTCCAGTGATACCGAATAAATTCAACTCAACTACAGCAGCATTATTTTTCCTATCTCAGCAATGACGTCTGTAGAAAGCCCAAAGGGCTGAAGAGAACTATTTTAACTAGATTTTTTGTAAATGCTATTTTTTCTTTGACTGGGCGAACCTATAAATGGCTATCCTCCTACATAGCAACAATATTAAGGCTCTCTGCAGTTATTTCAGCTCAGAACTTAGTGCATCTCCTTCTGAACCCTTTGTCCTTCTTAGAACAGGTGATATAAAACACTTTGTGGGTCAGATCTTAAAATGTTGAGTCTGAAAACAGTCAAACTCAGAATCTCATGTACCCAATATAGCATCTCATCATACACTTAAACCACAAACTAAGCAGAGGATGAATTTTACTGCTCTGATGTAATGCTGTCTGTCTCCTGACATTTTGGTGTTGCTGAGGGTGAGTCTCAGCTCTACAAAAACAGTCAGTTTGGCTTGATGTGGCTAAAACAGTTGAGTTTCTGAAAATCATCTAAATTCAGCTAGGACCTTACCTGGGCTGCTCAATTGGCTGAGTCAAATGCAAAAGGAAAAGTTGCATCTGTATCCAAAGCTTCAAGTTGCAGAGTTGTCAAGAGTTGTCAAGAGTTGTCAGAGTTCTGAAGGGCCTTGCTAAGGATGTTCTGTCACTGAAGGGCTTCTTCCTGCTCACCTTGTTTCTTTCAATTCACTTGTGTTGTCTATCAAAGGTGGTAACAAAAGTGTGCTACATGCCACCCCTACCCATGAAAAATCACATTCTTTTCATTTTATCTTTAAAAAGGAAGGAGATTCTGTTGGATTATCTTTCTACATATCATTTTTATGGACAATGTGGCTCCAAAGATACCTTCAATAGATTCATGGGGGAGACCAAATGTGATCACAGAGCTCTCTATCCCAAGTTGTTGTAGTTATTAATACTTAAGTGTTACTGTAATGGCTTTTAGGAAAAAAAAAAAAAAGAACCTGAAGGGACAACCTGCCTATCTGAGTATTTTCAGGGTTATAATATAAACATTTTCATTTCAAAATACTGCATGTACTTGCAAGATAGCTGTCTTCCATCATGGATTTTTGAAAAACATGTGAAGGGGTTATTTAAATGATATTGTTAGGTCTTATGTAAAAGAGGTGCATAGTAATAAAATAATTTGAAAGATGTGGTTATCTAAAAGGACTAAGGTCAGGCTGTATGCTTTATTTTCTCAGTTTATTAGAAGTGAAAGAATGCTAAACCAAAAAAACCCTATTCAAATAGTGAGTGAAATTTTTTTTTATACAGCCTAAGTTTTATCTTCTTTAGGTTTATCCCCAGTTTGTATTCCTTACAATACATTTCAGATACTGATTTTGAACTTTTTGGAACTAACCAATCTGAATTCATAGATTTCCTGCTGTAAAGAAGAAATTTATGGCAGAGCTAAAAGAGTTGCGGCACAAAGAACAAAGCCCATATGTAGTTCAAAGCATTATCAGTCTTATAATGGGAATGAAATTCTTTCGCATTAAGATGTATCCTGTGGAAGACTTTGAAGCTTCTCTTCAGTTTATGCAGGTAAAATTCTTAAGTGTATAACTGTGGTTTCCAGACCTTTTTGAATGGGCTATCCTTTATCTTTTGTCTAATACTCTTAGAGATTTCCAGTATGTCATTTCCACATAAACCTATGTGCAGCTACTTTCTGCTTGTTCTGAACCCCTCAGTGCTCCAGTCTGTGGGGAGTGTTGTACCTTACCAGCTATTTCATCAGCTGTACACCTCTAGTCCCTACATCTCATCCTCCAGTTAGAAGTTTTGTTCTGTAGACCCCAGACCTTCCATCCTGCTATCCCACAGCTGTCGCTTGCCCTGTGTCCTTGCCTAGCTGTGTCTCCCTAGCTGTTCACTGTTCACTGCCTCCAAAGTGAATCTTCCAACACTGACACAGTTGCCAGAAAAGAGAGAAACTTCTGATGGACGAAAACACTGAGGAAGAGACAAAGAATTGGGGCAAAACCTGGATGGAATTTCCTTCGGGTGTGTTGTCTCCTTTCACACCTTCACTCTGCTTCCTGTAGGGTGCATTCTGTCCCCTGCTGGTTTAAAAGTCACTAGTACACAGTATAGTTTTATTATAATAAATGCTTTAAATTAATAGATTACATGATTTTGTAAAAGGCAAGAAACTATTTCATGTTTCAGTGTTCTTGTTGGTAATGTACAATTGGTTCTGTTCCCACCAACAGGCTTCTTTAGCTTAATCTTTCTATTCCCCCATTTTTTCATGGGATTACCCTCATGGTTACATGGTTTGTAGCCACTCATCCAGTAAAATAAATGTTTTATATAGACCTCCATGTAAAGATTAGTATATCAATGGTGTAAATGGAGAAAACAAATCAATGTTAGATACCCTCAAGTAAGGATTTGGCATTGGAATACAAATATACAGGCATAGAGAAACACTGAGCTATTTCTCTTAAATCCTGAACAGGAAGGACATTCTATTTCAGCTTTGCAATATATTCTAAATGATATTTAATAGCATATTCAAGACATACTTAGCAACAGAGAAACAGGTTTTTTTTTCTTCTTACCTGACTCCTAATTATGTAGACACATACTAGTAAGTGTCCACTTAAACTAAGTTATCCAGAGCTGACAAAATATCAAAGTAATATCAAAGTATGTTCAGTGCACTTGTTTTTATGAGTAAATGAGTTTGTGGCACAGCTTTATCCAGTGTTTACTTACTATTGAAATCTGTGGTAAAGCTCTTAGATAGTATAACTGAAAATGTGTATCTCTACGTTCCTCTACTACAATATCTCAGCACTAAATGAATTCTTATATTTACTACTCTGCATCATAAGATGCACTGTGCATGTAGGAAAACCTGGTTTGCTCAGTTTGGTGAAGTTTCAACTCTTTGGGCAGTTTGTCTGAGTATCTCCATGCAGTGTTTCATCTCTAGCCTCTGTCACACCAGCGCTGCTGTAGCAGAGAGAGACCCTTTCAAAGGGTGAGCTAATTTCAGGAGTGAACTCCAGAAGAGCCTGTCTTCCCCCAAAGAGTGCAGAAGCACCTCAGGAAGGCTGGCTGGAGTGACTGAAGCTGTGTTGTATAATCCTGTTTGCACACAGGAAAAATAGATGCATGATCTGAGGCGTAAACTGCTCTGCATGAATGCCCAGGAAAAATGGTCAGTGGGGATCTTCCTTATAAAGTCAGTGGTTGTTTGGGCCTTGAACCTGGAGAAGAAGTAACTGGGGCAATAGGATTTGTCATCCTCAGAGAAGTTGTACACACAAGTGGGTGGATGCTTATCTCCCCTCCCTCACTTCCTGAGAACACAGCTGTCTGGAGAGTAGTTCGCTGCATGTTTAGGACAAAGTCTGTTTTTACTTTCTCTCTTAATCCCCAGTTGAAGGCTGGAAATTGTCTGCACATAGCACAATTCCATATTGACCCTTAATGTGCAGTGAATCCTAGCAATGAAATTTATCCAAAAATATTTACAATAAGATTGTTCATAGCTTTTTGTATCTTACCAGAGAATTACATTCCTTTTCTGGCCTCTCAAAGCATTGTATTAAGCAGTCCATATCGACTATCAGTTTTACTCTTGAAGATAAACGTAAGGAAAGGCATGAGGGCAGCCCCTGAGTCCATTTCCAGTCCAAAACACCACCAGGCACAGCTGGAGTCAGTGGAGAATTTCTGGATTAGAGTAACAGCTCCTTGATCTTGACTTATGTCCTGCTTTGTGCTTGCTGCAAAATGCAGATTTAGAAGTTAAGAGGCAAATGTTTTCAGTGGGATTTGCAGGATAAAAATAGTCACTGACACATGATATGTGTTCAGCAAACACTCAGAGGTCTTTATTCCAGCTGATATGCAATTTATGTTTCTTGTTTTGTTTTGTTTTTTATTTAGGAATGTGCACATTATTTCCTTGAAGTTAAAGACAAAGATATCAAGCATGCATTGGCAGGACTGTTTGTTGAAATTCTTGTCCCCGTAGCTGCTGTGAGTTTATTTTTGATGTTGTTTGCATAATTTTAAAAAATTCGATAAAACAGCTTGTGAAATAGTGTTTTACTAACATGAAATTTTCTTTCAGGCTGTTAAAAATGAGGTGAATGTCCCCTGTCTGAGGAACTTTGTTGAAAGCCTGTATGATACAACACTTGAACTTTCATCACGAAAGAAACACTCATTGGTTAGTAACCCTAAGAAGCAGAGGTTAAAATTCTTTGTTACAAATACTTCTGAGCAAGACTCTTGGGAAATTGCAAAATGTTTTATCTACATTTGGCTATAACCAATACATTTCTGTTTGCAAGGGAGATTATTTTGTTCACAGAAAACAACTACTTACTTTGCTCATAATATAACCTAAATTAGTGTGAATCAAGCATGATTTCAGCTTCTGGTTCTGTGATTGTTAAATGGTTAGGCTTTCTCACAGTTATTATGTGTAAACATTAGGAGAAGAGGAGAAAGAATAGAGTTCGCTTCTTGTCAAGCAAGAACAAATGAGGCATGTGGGAGCAACTCTTTCACAGGGCTTAAATAATACATTGTAGGAAGGAAAAAATGTATAACACATGCCCTTTTAAATCCATAACTTGGCTACTGTGTAGCTCCCTATTTCTTTTTTCGTGTGTGTGTGAGATGAACAGTGGCACTGCGGTGTATTTTTGGAATCATGAGTTGATCTGAATTAAATGAGGATCTGAGTCAGTTTGATGCTGGCTGCCTTAAGCAGTCTGTCTCTCCAACTGGGTCAGCGCCCGTCAGCAGTATGGCATTAGCTAATTCATTTTGAAGTCTTGGACTTTTTAAGTAAAGAAAGTTTGTCATTTGTCCTCCCTCATTCTAGGAGAAAGTCAAAAAGACTTCCCTGTTTTCAGTTCTTTCAGCAAATGCTGGTCTCTGGCACTAGTGAAACTGCTGGGGGACTGCAGGAGTGTGCTTGAGCTCTCTGCCTGCTACAACATTCCCAGGGGACAGTCAGAGCATCCCCTGGGGTGCAGTCCTGATCCAGTTTGAATTAGTGGGAGGCTTGAGATGGATTTCTGATTTCGCTCTGCTTGTTTTTGTGTGGCTCTGTTCCACTCTACCGAGTTAATAAAACACTGTTGGAACTGCAGCAGGGTAGAGCTTTTCTGTACAGTTTTTACATTAAATAGAACTTCCCAAACTGTGGCCAGACTTGCCAAAGTCAATACAATGTTCTTGAGAAGGGGCTGCACAGCTGGGCCTTTGCGTTTGATTGCTTGTCTACACATACCACACTGGAGGCTACATAGTTAAAAGTGACAAAATAGAAGAGATTCTTGTGAGGGTGTGATTAGAAATACAAACATTGCAAGGATGAGGAGGAGGGGAAAGGCAAACAGTTGACAGAAATAGCTGCAGTGCATATTTCCAGGCTTCCAGGAAGAAAGCACACTCCTTAAAGTCTGAACAGGACCAAGATTAGTGTTTGGTGAATCCATGCACTCACTGTACAGATGGGATGGGGAATTCATCTTGCTTCATTATCTGTCTAAAAGTACCTCATAAGAGCTACTCATTAAGGTTCTCTTTGTAGTGAATGGAGAGAATTAGGAAATTCCAGGAGATGGTTTATCTTCCCTCCTAGGGATCTTCCTTAAGATGGGTTGTAACACTCTTGGAATGTCACTAAACTCTGATCCCATCAAGTACTCAAGTGTATAGTAAGAAAGTCTTCTGTGAGAAGACTACAGTTATCCTCTCCCTATATTTTGGACATGAAGATTATAAAAATAAAATCTAATGTACATTTGCCATTTGCTCGAGAAATTATGTCTAACCTAGCTATAGACAGTTTATGTTACATGTTACTGGAACAGAAGCTGAGATTTGTGATGTGTTTATACTTTAGGCAGTGACTGAAGTTAGAATTTAGAAGATAGATAGAATAGATAAAAGAGATAATTTTTAGAATAATTAATTTTAAAGTGAATGTTACCTTATTTTTGACTAACACCTTTTAAGTCCTGACTGGGTATATTAGCATTACAACTGAAACCTTAGTCTTACTGAAATAGCAGAGACAGTTTCAAAATTAATTGGTGAATTTTAGCTTATTTTTTAGTGTAACATTTGCAAGATAAATGTTAGTGTTGACAAAGAGATTGGGTTCCTGTATTTCAAATTCTATGTTCTGCTTTGGTTCTTTTTGGGTTTTGCTTCACAAGATGTAACTGCCAGCAGATCCAGGCATTCCCTGTATCCAGTCATTCCTTTAGGGTGTTTGATGTGTCTCTTGGTAAATATTGTGACTGCAGATTTTGAGGAGTAATAGTCCTCCGATTCGCAAGTCCCAACAATCTCTGTAGGTCCTATTGTTATAACAATAAAGTTTAGTTATTTCCATGCTATTATTTCTCAGTAAACTGACAGAACTTAGCCCTTAGAGATTTCTTACACTGCTATGAGTGCACATTTGTTTGGTTTTAGTTCATCTGTGAAACATACCTGTAATGGCTTTAGAGAAAGGCTCCTTTTAAACTGTACTACTTATAATGTGTTTATGTTGGCTAACTTGTATTGCACAAAATGGAGGAGTAGAACTTGAAGTTTTCAGTAGCTCTGTTAATTTACTTTTGTGTTGTGTAGACATGCAAATAACACTGTATCAACATTCATTTCTTGTTTAGGCTTTGTACCCTTTGGTTACATGCCTGCTTTGTGTCAGTCAGAAGCAGTTCTTTTTAAACAGATGGCATATTTTCCTCAACAACTGCCTGTCCAATCTCAAGGTTAGTATGTCCTGGTTTTAATGTTGCATTAAAACTTCAGCATGCACTACTGATCTGTTGTATAGCCTTTTTAGGTAAATGTGCTGAGTTATTGCTCTTATTTCATACATAATTTTATTCCTCACAGTACAAGTTCTCTACTGTGCAGATTTTTTCAATAGTAAAAAAGTATTCTTGGGCCTAGTTTGAATTTCTGCTGTTCTTCTAATTCAAACCAAGCCTGAGTCAAGCACCTGTGAAACAGGCAAAACTGCTGATGAAAGTTAGTATGTTGAGTGCCATACCAGAACTGACCCAATAGTGTCGGGTGTTCTTTGGAACCTGCTGACTCCTGGCCCGGCTGTGTTCCTTGTTTCAGTGTCCCATGTCCCAAAAGATGAAACGAAGCTTCTTTCTGCTGTTTCAAAGCTTGTTTATTTCTTGTTCTTATCAAAGTTTCGGAGGCACAGACTGTGCTGTGACCTCCAGGAACACGAGGACAGAATGGCAATGGCTACCCGAAACAGGTAGCTTTTATATCTATTATCAACCAGTTAGAAAACTTTACATATCTTATTTTGTTCCCAAAACCAGTGAATATCAACCTTATTGATATGTCTCCTCTACACTAAATTCTATCTACCAATTAACAAGTCACAGGAACTCATGTCAGAGAAGAAAGGAAGAGAAGGAGAAGAAAGAAGAAGATGAAAAAGGAAAAGCCGACACCCTGAATTCTCCATGTTGTCTCTATATAATATATATAGCAAAACCTAGAAACTACAACTACACACTCTGTGGTACACTAAACAAAGATCTTTTCATTTCTCTGGTGAATTCAGGTTCTCCCAAAAGTGCAGAGAACCTATCTTACTAATTGAAAATAAAATTGGAACCTATCTTGCAACCTACAACTCATTGATATATACTTTGATTTATAGGGCTCACAGATTAATGTGGTGGCACTAAATCAGTTTTTACTTTGGGGAGAAAGTAAGGTAGCTGAAAACGTGGCTGAATTAAGAAAGTGGTTGGCCACTCCTTCTCAGTACAGAGGAAGAGATGCCCCAGCCATTGAAACAATCTCTTCACCAGACAGACTGACACCTCAAAACCCAAGCCAAACTCACACAGCTGGAGGAAGAGCTGAAAATCCATCTGTTAGAGGGAGAGTTATGCCCATCAACATGTGGTATGTGGGACTTCACCATGTGTGGGCTCCCTCAAACCACATAATCTATTTGGTTTGTCAAGAGCTTCCACGCTCCGTAGAGCACAATGTCCCTCCCAAAATAAAGTCAAGCATACACTGGGAAAGCTAAAGGGTTTATGTTCTAATAATATTTCTGATTTTAATATAAACTAGCAAATCTCTGATTTTGCAGAAACAAAATTATTTTCTCCTGAATTAATAAAGGAAATTTCTGCCAAAGCTTGGAAATATTTGACCATAGCCACATTCTGACCAAAGGACATTTCCTGCTACCTGTTGAAAGTGGTGTAGAAGTTAATATTAAGTACCCTGGTTTTGAAATTGAACATTTATTGTTAACTAAACTTTGTTGGCAAAAAACTCTTCAAGGCAGGAATTCTATATAGGAGAGAGTCAAAGCTCTGTGTTTCATTTAGAAGCAAAATTTTCCAGTTCCTTGTCTCCAAACCACCCAGGACAAGGGGAAAAAAAGCTTCAGTACAATTTGAGCCAAGAGTGCAGAACTTACTTGATCAATGGTTCAAAACAAAGGATCAAACAACACTTACCTCAGGAATGAATCCATGGGTACCAAAACAATATCCCTTTGGTCTGGATGGGCCAGACTTGACACCATATTACTGGGAATAAGAAATGGAGGAATTTAAGAAAATGGGCCTCACTCCTGGCAGTCGCAGGAAAAGAGGCAGAGGCATTGAAAAAGAAATTTCTAGAAGAGCAACAGCATAAGATAAAAGCCAACAGCATTTACCAATCAAAAACCAGAGTGGATCCAGGCAGAGCTCTGTCACCAATTGCTACCGTGTTCAAAAGGCCTTTGACACATTCTTCAGCACCAGCACTGAGTTTGACACTACCAGCAATGCCAGTACATCCTGTTGGGAAAGTGAAAATTGTGTCAGGTATATTAGGGCAAATAGTCCTTGTTCTGACAGGATTACTGACTGAACTGGTGGTGTACTTCTCTTAGTTTTCCAAAGGGTGAAACACTGCGTGCTTTCTAAAGTACTGGGAATTTCCAAATTACCACCGTGAATGTGGACAGATCTTGCTCATAGACATGCCCATGATGTCCCTGGATGTATCTTAGGCTTTTTATCATCTTCCTTAATCCTGTTTCTGCCATGCAGCTTGCTGTTCTGACAAAAAACTGGTCTACTGTTTTTTGAAAACTGCAATGATATTGGTCTCAGCCCTTTTCTCCTTCTTCCTTCTCAATGGTCCTCACAGATAACTATCTCATCACTTGGATATTTGGACATTTGCTAACAGATAGCTTCCTCCTCTGCTACACAGCCCCTTGTTACCTTAAGTCAGCCACAGCCTGCTGTTTTCTTGAAAGCTTTGGAATAAGAATAAACTTTGATAAATGTACTTTGTCAGTTGTTGAAGAAATCAAATTCTTAGGTCTGAAGTGTACAAGGACTGACATGATTATACCTGATGAAAAATGGATTGAAAGTAAACAGGTTAATAAACAAATTGATTGTAACAATTTTTTTAATTTTAAAATCCTGCAGAGATTAATGGGCCAAGTAACGTTTGGCTTTCCTTTTACTACTTATTCTAAACATGTGTGACAACCATTGTATGCTGCTATAATAAACAAAAAATTATATTCAGTTTTCTGTCCATATAAAGCTTTATTGCATAAAATGTGTTGTCAAGGAGTTAAATGGAAATTGTAGCCCAAGGACAGTGTTTCTGTTCCTAAGCTTGTGACAGATGCCATGTTGAAAGTTGAAGTCGTCTCCCATATCACTGGCAAATTGTCTTCCCGTCACTTTGCAGGACCCAGACCAATTCAGGAATTACTGATGGCATCAGTTGCAGTTTCTTTGATCAAACCGCAGTCTTTGATCTGTGACTCAACATTTGTCTGCCGAAAATATCTCAGATTTTTGCCACAGAGATTTGCTCTGTGAGCCAGGCAAACCTTATCTCAGGTCAAAGTGTACTGGAGTCCTTCAAAGTTTAACCCAGCAGATGGCTCGGCGTGGGGGAGACCATCTGATTGAACTGCACTTAACTTGTCCCTGCCTGCCCTCTGACAGCCCTTACAACTGCCACAGCAACACAAAACTGCCTGTGACTGAAGAGACCCAAAGACAATCTTGTACTAGCTACCAAAAATAAACAACAATCCAGACAGATAAACCACTTCAGTTCAGCTGATCACAGATGCCATGTTAGTTAGGCCAACCTAAGCATCCACAGATTTTTGCCCATTCACTTTTGAGTATGTGTGGTAAATTCCTTTATCTATTCTTCATACCAGGCCTCCACCATAGGACAACTTTTTAACTAATAGAATCTACCAAATATGAGGTTTTCTTTTCAAAGTCAAATTGAAGGGGTTTACAAACAGAGATTTTACATTGTAACATGTATCTAATTTAACTAAATTGACATCTGGGTTTTTCAACAGATAATAACAGAAGCAGGTTGGATGCATAAGCATCCTACAGCTACAGGAATGGAGCACTGAGCAGCTGTGAGGCTCTCTCTTCTTTGTAGTTTCATTATCAAAACGCTGAATTTTGGCATCCATTAAGTGCAGAACTTGCTAATTTGTCCCTCAAGATTTTTCTTATGTTATATGTTTCTCTAGAATAAGGACCCAAAAATGGCTCGAGTTGCACTGGAATCTCTGTACAGACTACTGTGGGTTTACATGATCAGAATTAAATGTGAAAGCAACACAGCTACCCAAAGGTAAAATGCTTTATTTGTAATGAAAATCCATTGTAGAGTGGATGTTGCCGGTAAAGAGGTTTTATAGTTCTCCTGAATTCCTTAGAAATGAACTTATTTCTGTTGTGAAATAAAAAACTGAACTGTACACAATAAAATATTCCCTCTTTTGGCGCTATCAGTTTTTCTGTGACCTATGAAAATTACTGTATGAAGTGTATTTGCTTGTGAAAAAATTAGAAGTCACTCTTTGTTCAGTGTAAGTTCAAAATACTTTTGTAGTGGCCATTGGCTGGTTTATTTTTACTTGTAATGTAATAATGAAATAAAATAATTACAGTGAATCTGTAGCAAAGGATCAAGATACCCCATTACATTTTCATTTCAGAGGAAATATTTTCTGGTCTTTCTAAGTGGAGCGTCATGGTAAGTGAAGGTCTGCAAGGTCTAGAAATGTCTAATGTTTCTTTTTCTTTTGCAGTCGACTTATTACTATTGTCACAACCCTTTTCCCAAAGGGATCCCGTGGTGTAGTGCCAAGAGATATGCCTCTAAACATCTTTGTGAAGATAATACAGTTTATTGCACAGGTATGGGAGAGCCATGCATATATCTTTACATGTAATGAACAACTTGTTTTCCCGAAAACAAATTAAAACATAAGTGAACCTCTAATGACTGAAATTTTTGCCATGCTGTTGATGTTATCTTTCCTCTAGGGAATGATGAAATTATTGGCTGAGCTGGGGCAAACTTCTTTTGAACAATAGGCTTTGATTAACCTTGTTCCATTGAAAATTGATTAAAATGTGTTCACTTCAGCTCAAATGTAATTTTTGTCGGTTTTTTTAATTTCCAGCAAGTCAGAAAATGCATTTGTTGACACACTCTGACTGTCAATAAAGTTCAAAATAGAAAGCCATGTTTCATCCTGGTACTGTTTCATCCCTGCTATAGAACAATAAGTTGCATGGCTTGCACAGCAGTAAGTCAGATGTCAACCAAGTTCAGCATGGAGTTAACACATGTAATTTTCATCAGTTCAAATGGGAACTGCTAAAATAAACTAACCTGCAGTGCTGGAAGTTTCATCTCTTTTATGACTTAAATTCAGAAAATTTTCCCATTGAGCAAAGCACTTAAGCACATACTTAAAGTCTCTGAATAGGAATGAATCAAACATGCTTAAAATCTTCCCTTAACTGTGCCATCTCTGAACAAGCTCTCTTTATGTAAAATAGTGTGTTAGTACCATACTTACCTACATTTAAATGAAATAATTGAAAGCTTTATTTCCAAAATGAATAATTTTCTATTTGATTGCTATACATTTTTTGATTTTGTCAACATAAAGCAGTGTTAAAAGCTTAGATCTGATAATATGTTCCACATACTTCTGAAAGTCTGTTTTTCTGTGTATTTAAATAAACCCTGATTAAACTGTTTTTCAGCATTCTGTAGCCTTAATGAATATTAAGTAGCAGAAGTGAGCAACTTCATGATTTGCCGTATTTTTGCTATTTTAGGAACGTTTAGATTTTGCAATGAAAGAAATTATATTTGACTTCCTTTGTGTTGGAAAACCAGCAAAAGCTTTCAGTCTCAACCCTGAGGTATGATGTACATCTGCTTTTTTTTTTCTTTTGAGTTAGTATGTGTTGTGTTGTGCTACATTTACTTCCTGGTTATATTCGAAGCATGCTTTCACCTTTGTCCAGTTTTCAGGCCAAAGCTTGAATCTGATTTAGTGGTAAAATACATCTTTGCACTTCTGTCTGTAAAATATCACATTGTTTACACCTTTCTCATGTTTTCTCAGTGTAAGAATATCAAATGTGAACTAATGCAAATGTATAAAACAAAACGAAAAATATAAATAAAACTACTGATCACAGTATGTCCTTATCACTCTGCTGTTGTTAAATGCAATGCCTTAAACTGTTTTAATGTAACTATAATTTTTCTGTAACAATTTTAATGTTTTTCAAAACAGTCTTACTGTGAGTACATGATGCAAGAAGGTTCCAAAAAAAAACCACTCTAATAAAATTTTACCACTCTGACCAGCAAAGCTCCACTAGTGTTGGTGTCATGAGTCAGCTTCCAAGTGCTTTTCCTAGAGAAAACGATCAGAAATTTCAAAAACATTTTTAAAAAACCAAAATATAAATAAGTACTAAAAGAATAAAAAAATCTCTTAAAAATATGCATTTCCTTAAAATTTTGGAAACACTTTCATTTGAAAATTAAGAATAAACACAGAAAAAAATAATTTTTGATCATCTCCTAAAACAGGTCCGTATTAATCTTGTGGAATTAAACCATTGTATGTATTCACTATGATGTTAAAAGAGAGCGAGTTGCCTTGCAAAAATTGTATTTGATACAAAAAATGTGGAAAAGTAGATTAAACTTTCTACTGTCAAAGGCAGGAGAAATGAAAGGCAAGCTTTACTTTGAATAAAGCTTTCATCTTCCTGTAGCAGAGTAAAAAAAGAATGAAACAGAATTTTTGAGCAGGCAGTCCTCACCATGCTCTGGGTCAGCCACCTGCAGCATTGACTGAGAAAGGTCCTACAAAGAACGTTGTGTATTAGCCCAGCTGAGAGGGGGTGGACATAGTCCTCAGCTTCTTGTTCAATCAACATCTGAAATTTTACTGTTTCTCCACAGCATTGTAAGTCTGAAAATAAAGATATTTTAGCTCCACTTTTTTATGTACATAGACTTCAGCATTCTAAAAAGAAAATCTCCATAATCTGTGTAAATGCATCTCTGGGAGACTGTCGGTAGAACAACCTCTTAGTTTTTGGAACACATTCCAGAGAAATTGAAAACATTCTAGTCTTTCAATCACTGCAATGCAAAGCTTGCAAGTTTTCCTCTGGTGCATTCCCAGAAGGCATTCAGGTCACTTAAATTCAACTTCCTAATATTTTCACATTTTAGTTTTGGCATTGAGCACATTCCAGGCTTTTCTCTCAGTATGATCAACCCTGGGGCCTTTCAAGACACTTACTGATCTTTTTTTCCATAATGGATGTAGGTCATTTATGTTTAACTGAAGGTCCATTTAAGATGCATTGCTGAGCTACAAGTCATATCCAGGTGTTTTATCCTGAGGATAAAAAGATAATGTGCTAATGCAAATTCTTAAAAATAAAGTTCTGAGAGGGGAGAGCACTGATCACAGTGGAGATATGAATTCATTATTTATTTCATGGGCAGTTTTTTGTGAAATGTATCAGACTAGTTAACATAGTGAAGATACAGAAAAAATTGCTGGCAAGTGCATTCTCAAAGTTTCAAAGTGAATGGAAAATATGAGTAGAGTATGATTATTTGTTATGATACCCATCCATCTTCTAAACTTTACAGAGAATGAATATTGGCCTGAGAGCTTTCTTGGTAATTGCTGATAGCTTGCAGCAAAAAGATGGTGAACCTCCAATGCCAGTGACTGGAGCTGTCCTTCCCTCTGGAAACACTCTGAGAGTGAAGAAAACTTATTTGAGCAAAACTCTTACAGAGGAGGAAGCAAAAATGATAGGTAAGTAACAGAATGGACAGTATAGAAATTTGGGTGAGAATGGATGTGAAAATGTCTTCAGCACCTGAGCAGAATAGTTCACTATTGTTAGGGATTTTATTTATTTCTGTATTGTGAGCATTTAATTTATGGTGCATTCTAATGAAATGTATGGTTTAGTTTGACAAATGCTGCTTTTTTTAGGTTATTCTGAAAAGTCCTCAGTTGTGCTCCGTGAGTGGTAGCAACCCTGTATTCTGGGAGGGGTTAAAGACACAGCTAGTCTTTAATCTTTCAGTGCTGATAGCTTTATTCATGGATATTCATCCTGTTAGAAACAATGCCTGTGCTCAGACGATGAAAACTATCAAAGATTCTGTTTATAGTCTAATTTTAATTGCAATATCTCAAACTTTCAAAATGGCAGAACTTTTGTATCTAAAATAATATTGCACTGAAGTACCTAAGTTAATAGCACTGCTGTCTGGGTCTTCAGTGTAGAACCTGGTGCTGTGAAAGAGCCTCTATCATGCCCTGGAGGTGACTGGTTTTGTTGGCAAAAAAAAAAAAAATTTGGCTGCTCACCTTCACACTTCATTAAGTCCCCAAAGTTACGAGAAAGAAACGAAGTCTACACCAGTGGCAAAGACCTGTGTTGCACTGTGCTAGATCATTGTAATAAAATCAAGAAAATAAGCAATGTAAGACACACTGCTGTTGAAGTATTTGAAGTATTTGATGATAGTATTTGTTGGACAAATGCTTGCACTATTAAATTCTTGTACTAGCCATTTCACTGCTATTTTATGATCTGGTATTCCGGTTTCTATGTATGATATGTAATCATTGCTTTTGGAGCAGGCAAGATACTCTGATTTTGGATCAGGCTGTCATTACTAGTGGAACCTGCTATCTCATGAGGAAAACATTTTTCTTACTTCATGCAGCACAGCATGAGTAAGCAACTTTCTTTTTCAGAATATATATATATATCTATAAACATCCCCAGTTAAACAAAAATGCATATTTTTGCAGGTATGTCATTATATTATTCTCAAGTAAGGAAGGCCGTGGACAACATACTCAGACACCTTGACAAGGAAGTGGGTCGGTGCATGATGCTGACCAACATACAGATGCTTAACAAAGAACCCGAAGACATGATTACGTGAGTGCTAAAGAACAGAAATTCCTATGAAACATGGAGATGTAACTTTGGAACTTTTTCTGTGTTTCTCTCTCTCTCATGAGTCATCAGAGAAACAGCAAGAAAAAAGAACATTTAGTTTAATCAGTATATACTTTGAAAAACTGTTTATGACTAGTCGATTGTATTTCTTTGAATGCTGCAGTGTTTGGAACTGAAGATGTTCTTGATGTAGGTAAAATCCCGTGTGAATCCTGTGGATGTTTAGATGGTAGAAGGAGAATGCTTAAGTAGAAAACCTGGCAGCCTATGCTCAGAATGCTGTCTCAGGGTATATTAGCGTCACTGAACTGCAAAATGAATGCAATGAATTCTGTACATCCCTATTAATAATAATATTCCAAAATTCCCTTTGCTTTTCATGCCTGTAATCAAAATCAAATCTTAATTAAAAACCCAAGTAATCTTGTGATAAGGCTTGGATTTAAGGTGTATCCCACTGGAACAGAATCAAACCCATGTGCTTCAAGCTGTGTTGAACAGCAGCATTTTTCACTTTCATCCAAAGTTATTAGTGAGGCAAGTTTCCTGGAGAGAGTTCTAGTGAGGTGGACGTCTAGCAGAGGTTAGAGACACAGAGACATCATTTGACACATGCAGAGCACAGATTATAGAGATCTCAACTGTAAGGAAACCTTGCATATCTTTCCTGTTAGAGTAGTGGACACGGTAGTTATTCTAGACAAGAAACAACCCCTGGAAAAAAGTTCAAGATTTAATGAAAAGGACACCCATCTCTTTGAGACTGTTTTTATTCCTCTGCCCTTATTTGTTGCAGTGCCTCTAGGTGAGACTGTAAGCTGTGTCGCCAGCATTGTCTTACTTTATTTATAGTCATAGCTAATATTACTGCCCAGTAATATCTCCTATTTTTCTTGTGGTCCTACCCCGTGTCCTGTTCAGTCCTCACACCCAGTTTTCATAACCATTTTGGGTATTCAGGCTTTTGTGGTAGGGAAAGTGAGTTTGGAAACTCACATTTTATTCCCGAAAGACAATTGCACAGTGAAACCTTGAGCACTTAGATAAGAAGTGTACATAATCTTAGCTATAAATATCCTTTGGATGGTTTCTCAGCATCACCAAAATGTTGTTTATTTTTAGAGTCAGTGAACAAATAGACACAAAAGAGTTTTAAATTTCAGAAAGTCTTATGATTTGGTAGTAACTTTCGTCAGAAACATGAAGATTGGGCTATTTAGACATGTAAATTACAGCATTTTGTGTTGCACTTTATATTCAGATGAGCTCTAATTTAATATATACACTCGAAAGGAAGACCACATTTTAACACATTTTTCCTTGTTCATTCAAGAGAAAAAAATATTTGGGATGCTTAATTATCAGTTGATTTAAATCATTTGAACTCACAAAAAATACCAGTAACTGTTACTCTCAGGATTGAAAATGATCCTTTCCATAATTGCATTGTGGATATGTGGAAAAGCCAACATATTGTTTTTATGTAATTGCTTCCCATTTTATTCACAGAACTCTATGCTTCACCAGAGTTACATATTTATTTTCAATTCTTACTGGCTTTAATTGATAGAGATCACACTACATATATCTACATTTTAAAGTTACTGCTTTTGCCATAGTTACATAAAGTTTATGTGTGAACTGCATAAAATGAATACCATTATGGTATTTTTATTAACAAATAAAATAAGAATCAGAGGGAAGTAGCTAGGCAGTGACCAGATTGTATGCAGATTCTGGAATTTTCTTTGGCAGTGTTGTACTTGCTTCTGTAGTTAATTACTGATACTTGAAGCATTTATTGTTGAAGTAATAAATGCCAGTCTTACTGGAGGGTCTTACTAAAATCCTGAGTAAGAAGGATTGCATCCTGCACTGCAATATGAATTTCAGTACTGGTTATAATTGCTTTCCAAAATGCAGTTAGAGTAGGGCATCCATTTCTGTATGATACAAACCTAGCCTTGCAAGTACTTCAGAGCCTCCCCTTCCTCCCCTCCCAGGATGTGCCTGGTAGCTCAGATGGTAAGTAGGGAACTTGAGCCTGAGGTTTGGATCTTCTCCTGCTGCTCTTCTGAGCAGCTGATAAGCCACAGAACACCCACAGATTTTGTATTTATAAATAATTACTCATTTGCCTTCAGAAGAGCTTCCTCTCAGACTATTATTTTACAGGTCTCCGTTTGAAATGCACAATCTATTTGCCCTTGGTAGAGTCTGAGAGTAAGGCAACTACAAAGTTCATTTTCTGTTTCAAGTCAGCAAGGAAGACTTGGTTTGCCTGATCATAAAATTTCCAAAGGCACTTTAATGTTACAACTGTACAAAGATAGGATTTTGCACTAGCTATTAATCCAGCTAGTATTTGCTCTAGTGATAATAGTTGAAAGGGATTTGTTTATAATCAAATTCTTAGTGAGATGTTGTATTTTACTCCTTTTCCAGTCAGTTGCTGAAAACCTTCAAGTTCTGTGTGTTAGAATACAGCCACAGTGAGACAGAGGTAATTAATATAGAAAATAGTTTCCCCTAACTGTAACATTAAGACAGTTAATTAAAACAATGTCAGCATTTTATTCATGTAATATATATCCAAGCTGGTAAAAATATAGGGTGTTAAGTGACAGAATGGTATTCACCTAAATACTGTCTTTAATCTTTGAATTAAGTAAGACTAATATCAGTTTATGCCTTTTCTGTACCCATTATTTCAGTGAATGATCAGTGTTAATCCATAAATCTTTCGGACGGCATTGCATCCAGGCTTTCTGTGTGACTGAACACAGAAGATACACAAATGCCATGTCCTCTGTTGAGTGGAGGGACAGAGTAATGCAGTAACCAGGGCAGTGGACCAGCGTGCAGGAAAACTAAGTTCATTTTTTGTTTTGGCACTCTGTTGTAGTGTGATGTTACGTGGTGTCTCTTTTTTCCCCCCCTGCTCTTTTCTTGTTCTATTGGAAGCATATTAAAAGAGGAACAGTTTTTCTCTACATGTTTATAATGTGGCCCCTAAATAGGACCTTACTTTTTTTGATCCCTTCAAAGCATATTACAGGCTAATAATTAATAATATTGTGGGAAAGACTGCACAGTTTGAAATGCTGTTATGCTTTGGTAATTTCCTCTACACGCCATCATCAGATAATAGATCATTGAGATAAAAATGAACAAAAAAAAAAATCCACACTTTGGGATCTATCTGAAGGACTTACTTAATCTACAGACTTACCAAAAACGTTGAAAACAAGTCAGAAAACAACTGCATCTGTTTTGAAAATAATCAACAGCTGAAACTTGAGCTACTTTTAGAAGACTCATAGACTTCCAGCCTCAGGTTTGGTTCATGCTGAACTTTGTACTTAATGACTTTCCCAGGCTGTTAGGGAACAGTTGTGCCATTCCACAGATTAGAACACCCTTAGGGCTGCTAAAACATCTTCTGGCTGTTAAGAGTTGCCAAAATGCTGCTATCTCTGGCAGTGATCAACAGAAACTCTCTGGCAGTACCTACCTCTAAATTATACGCCTTTTTCAGTGTCAAAACATGTTGTGATGGTTTTCCATAGACTTGTCCCCTGTTGGGGGCAGTTTTCTGGATCTTCAGTTATGTTGTTTGTTACACATCTGCTATTTGCTTTATACAACTGATGAAATATAGCTGCACTATGATGGAGAACACCCCAGCTCTTTCCTCATTGCCTCATCCAAAGTTTGCATCATATCAATGCTGATCTTGATGGAGGAATCCTCTTGCATTATACCTCTATTTTATATATATATGCCAGTTCCTTTCAGAAAGAAACAAATGAATAATTAATAATTGATTTTTCAAGTAATATATAGCTACGTGAAGAATGTCAAAATCAAAACCATTTATTCAATGCAAAAATATATTAATGTTTCCTTCTTCTTTCATTATACTGTCTAGCTGTCCATCCTCAAGTTCTTAGTACGCCTCTGGTACTTGATTATGTCCAGGCCTTTTCTGAAAAGACAGAGGTGGATCATTTAACACACAATTCCTTCTTAAGCTTAGTCAAAATTCTGTTTTAAATTTTCAGTGGTGAAAGAAAACCAAAAATCGATCTGTTCAGAACATGTGTTGCTGCTATTCCTCGATTGCTTCCTGATGGAATGTCAAAACTTGAGTTGATCGACTTGCTGGCAAGGTAAGCTGTTCAAGCATTGAATGACTGCTCCAGGGGAACAGTGTGAAAAGCTGAGCCACGGAATATGTAATTGTTTCTTTTTATATATGCTTTTAAAAAGTAAATTGCTCTTAATGAATTAGACAGAGATGTCCTAGCATCTTTTACAGTTTTTCTGTTTTTATTATGGACTCATAATTTTATGAAAAAGGTCATATGTCCTCCAGAACTCTTTCCCTTCAGTGTGTAGGTTACATGATATTCACTATTCTTCATGAAGGTCACAATTTATTACCATTTCCTAACCATCACAGCATTCTGATTACCAGGAGAAAACATCTATGCAGTGGAAAAACATGGAGATACCTGTTTAGTTTTAATTTATGATTCCCACATGTCTCTTTGGTAAAACAGTGTACTAGATGTGGTATATTGCACAAAACTTTTAAAATTATTATTATTATTATTATCATCATCATCAGATATAAAATAAAGAGAAGTATAAATTTAAGAAATATACTATCTCTCCATTCGATTTGTCTGGATAGACTTCACTGAACAAGGTAGTCTACAACAGGACTGCTAGACCAGTTAGGTTTCCAGACATCAAATCAGTGACTTACGGCAAATAATTATGATAAAGGGTGCTGGTCAGTACAGAAAAGTCTGCTATATTTCAGTTCAAGTATGCAAGACCAAGGTTCCAGCTTATGTTCTTTATGTAAGTGGATTATGGTATTAAATTGAAACATGAGGCCTTTGCAGAGTATTGCTCTCAAGTAACTGTGGCAAAGCAGTCTTTGCCACGCTGTTCTTTCTTTTCAAACATCAGAGATGTGGGAATGGCAGATGTGGGAGCCAGAGGGCTACATACAAAACGTTTTTTCTACTCTATGAATGACTAACTCCCAGCGACGTGCTAAAAGAGTGAAACAATTGATTCTGGTAGTAGTGGAGGGTGCAGCCAGCCAAACAAGCCAAATCATCAGCCAACAGTAGGTGTGCTGCAGTGCATGGCCAGCTTGATTTCCTTGTGTGCACATTGTCTGCTATAAATCACTTCTAGGTTGTTTTAAATAACTACATTATCAAGTTATACAGATACCATATTAAACAGTTGCATCAATTCCGCTTAAGGGAAATTTAAAAGGACATGTTTTCCTTTAATCCAATATTTTAACTGGAGTTCTATCCTTATTAATGGCCTTAACTGAGCTGGTAAAAAGCACGTATCTGTTCAGGTCACAGCTCTTCAATCACAGGATTGTCCAGGTCAGACTCTTAAGAAAATTTGCAGACCAGTGTGGGTTTCTTTATAAGTTAATGCTACCCTTCTTAATTCTCACAACTGTCTACTGACACCAGTATAACCACTGGTCTATCTTTATTCTGTCATCAAACTTCATTCAGAAAAGCTCAGCCATGATTCTAAGTATTTCTTGGGAAATTTCCCACCTGGGACAATGCAAGCAGTAAGTTTGCTGAGTTATTTGACTCTGGCTTGAGACATCAAGCGGACCTGAGGAAAGGACCTCTGGAGCTTGCCCAAGAAGGGGAACTTTGGGAATCTGTTCTCCTCTCCTACATGTACTCATGCTGCAGCATCCCTGAGACATTGATAGAGTTTTAAGTCCTCTTCCTAAGAATAAGCAAGGGAAACACAATTTAGGTAAAATAGGTAGGTATATATTAGGTTGGAAAGCAATTAACAAACAGTTTATGATTCAGGAGACATAAAGAGTAGTGTTGAAGTAACTGGATAGGATCTCAGTATTGCAGAGCAGGATCACAAACAGAACAGATACAAAAAAGTGATGTTCCTATGAAAAGACAAACCTTAATCTCATATATAGGTCTACAAGGTTTTCAAAAAAGTTCTTCTGGTCTAGTCAGTATCAAGGGTGCCTGATGTGGAGAACAACATCCGAGCTGGGGTATTGTGGTTGGAGAAGAGACTTACCAGAGAACAAGGGGAAAAAAGATCAGTGAATTGAAAGAAATAGGTCTGTTTAGCCTGGAACAGCATGAACTGGAAACTGTCTTCAAAAACATACCTTCAGAGAAGAAAGTAATAAACTGTTTACAGAATGAATACCTGGCCTAGACTTAATGTAAATCACCAGAATGCCCCATCACCAGAACTGCTTCTGCATTCTGTACACTGTCCCATGTTTATTTGAGACCAGACTAACTACTTCTCCCGGTTATGAAAGCGTAGGCTCAGAAGCTAAGCATCTGCAGTTCCAGAGAGCACTGCATTACAATATTGTGTCTTCTAGGTCAGAAACTAAACTCAATACAGGGATAAAAAACTTTGAAGAGGTAAGGTTTCAGATTCTCCCTATTTTTCCAAAGAACCCTAGAAGCAGTTGTGCCAGGGATTTCTGTGGGCCTGTGCTGTTGGCATGGAAAGCTGTTAAATATTTTCTTTTCACAAGAGACAAAGTTACATCTTTGAGTTAATTGGTTCTTCTATTCACAGTTTGGTTGGATTTTTTCATCCTCACAATAGATGTGTCTTTTGGCGGTTTTCAGAAGGAGTCTGTAAGTCAGCAGCTAGACTTTTTTTCAGGACAGATGTATTCAAATTATAAACCATGAAGCAGATGTCAAGCATATACTGAACCTTTTGCCCTTTCCCTGCCCACTGCAACCATTCATTACAAATTCCCAAGTAGGTCTTAAATTTAACTGACTCAAGTGCAAACAAACAAACTTGTACTTGCTTCCTGCACTGCCTGTCATACAGTGGTAATACAGAGATGCATTCTTATGCTCAGTTTGAATTTTGTCTCATTAGATAATGCCACTGGGCAGTAACTTGGGCTTAGGAAATGTCTTTTGTGTCCTTTTTTTTTGTTATTGCTTTGTGTCACTGTGGAAGTCATTTCATGGATGACTTAATTGTGGTCTCGAAAGGTTTTGCTTGTTTATCTGGTTTTGGCATTCCAAAAAGGAGACAAAAATGATCCTTTCTTAGCACAACAAAATACTGTGTTTCTAAATATATATATGGAAAGTCACATGGTTATTAAAGCATAACAGTTATTTTTGGAGTCATATTCGCCAGGGGTGAATTTTCATGGCAGTTGTTTTCTTTTCGGTTAAATAACATGTCCCCTGCCTCCAAATTAGGCAGCTATAATGAACCAGATTTTTCATGAACCACATCTCATCATACACTTCCAACTGAATGGAATTTGGTTCCACTCCATTTGCCATTTTGGTTTTTTTTCTTCTAGCTTTGTGTCCATTTCATTATAATGAGTCCCCCTTTTCAACTGTGTAGATTAAATGTAGATAAAATACTTTGAAAATGAGTTCTAACACACTACAGAAAATTACAGTCTCGTGGGTAATTAAAACAAAATACATCATAAAGGCAATGAACCAAAAATTGCAGAACACACTAATCTGAATTTACTTTAGTCTGGCAACTTCTAACACAGAAGTGATTTGATGATTTCTGTGTCAAAGTATAAAAAATTTCTTTGTTGAGGAGAACTTCAACATGATGCAATTAAAGAAAATAAAATTTGAAAATGGGATTCTGAAAGTCACCATCTTTCAGAAGGACTGTGAGGGTGTTCAGTGTGTTTCTAAAAGTAAAGAAAGTCCTAAGGCTGTTTCTCCCATTTCCTTGTCCTAAGTTATTTAAAACATAAAGCTTTTTTTTAATTCAAATGCCTCATTTTAATTCTTTTGAAGATTTGCTTTCATTAATTGTGATTTGCATCTTGGCTAAAGATTTGGTTTAACTGTTAGCTGAGCTGTTGTGATTCTTTTCTTTTTATATTTAATGTTAACAAATAAATACATAAATTATGAAATTATGTATTTATTTGTAAGCCTTTTGTTATCATACCTACATGAACGTTACTGAGTTATGAGTAAATAAAAAATTTACTTAGTTTGAGAAAAGTTGCCAAATTATGTACTTTAGAGATACTCTGTTTTAAGAGGGGAATACACTTATTTTGGATCCATGAATATCTTCTGCTGTAACAAGAATTATAATATAGAAAACAGGTCAAGGATGTTAATTGTGGTCAGCAATAATGAAACCTTGATAGCATCATCCACCATTGTCAGTGGGAATTTTCCATCACTGTTCTGTTACTGAGATATGTATGCTTCTCACCACTACAAACACTCCTTATATCTTTTATTATCTGACATTTACTTTTATTTGCAGGCTGTCTATCCATATGGATGATGAACTTCGGCACATTGCACAGAATTCTCTTCAGGGTCTACTTGTTGATTTTGTTGACTGGCGGGAGGATGTACTCTTTGGTTTCACTAATTTTCTGCTACGTGAGGTGAATGACATGCATCATACCCTTCTTGATACTTCACTGAAGTTGCTGCTACAACTGCTTACACAATGGAAGCTTGTAATACACACTCCAGGAAAAGCTTCTGAGCAGGCCAAAACCAGATCTGCAGAGGTATGGAATCAAGAGATCTGTGTCATAACATTTTTACTAATTGACAGCAGAAATTACATTCCTTGATACTGCTGTGGTTTGTGTGTTTTGTATGTACTCACCTGAGAAGAATTCACTATGCAAAATTTTTTTAGGTAATTAGTTCACGTGTCTTTTGAGGACAGCCGTGTCCTTGTGTAACACAGCAGATGTTGCTGTTGAGCAACATAAGAGAATGCATGTCAAACTAAAATATGCACATCAACAAAAGCGCATAAAGTGAAATATGTGTATGTAGATGTGGCAGAAGGACATTTTCCCAGGGCTGAAACAGATTGATAATGCTAGTGGGAATGCTGTGAACAGTGAAGTAGACCTTCTTTTCCCTTGGTTGGTTCAGAAACATCAAATAACCTGATTGGTACTGTAGCCTGCTGTCTCCATGTGTTACAAACATTCCTGGGAACTGAACAGCTTTTCTCCTGCTTCTCCCATCTGCGCTGTCCCACTGATATTTTCATTATGAGAAATTATTTTTAGGCTTCTTACCTCCTAAACTAATCACACTGGGTATGTTTTCCTTTGGGCAAACGTGATGTGTATTTTATATCACAGAGGACCATTAATTAATAAATAGGTAATAACAGGAGTATATAGAAATGTAGAAAAGATAAATCTTCACGTACTTCTCATTAAATATTGTTACATTTTACTGGTGGAGTTGGGTTCTAGAGGCCACCTACCTAAGGTGTTGGCTGCTACAGGACCAAAGAAGGACCTGAGGACATGCTATTTGGAGTAGAAAAAGTGTGGTGTTCATAGGTAGATTCATTGAAAATTAGAGGGAAAGATTTGTTCAAAGGACTCTACTCATACACTGCTTTTGTGGAACAAGGTAACCTAAAGCAATAAAACTTGGTTGTGTGAGAGAATATGCCAAGTTTCCCAGTCCTGCATCTGCGTGGCCTCTGCATTTTGTTTCTTTATACATCCTAGTTAAATAGAACATTTCTTGGGAGACCTGGTTTGCAAACGGCACCACTCCACTTTCCCCCCCTTGCACTGTTCTGCAGTTGATACCAAATGGATCGAGCCACAGGATGCAGTCAGAAAGAAGCCCCTATTCCAGCGTCCTGCACGCAGTCGAAGGATTCGCTCTGGTTCTGCTGTGCAGCTTCCAGGTTGCTACACGGAAACTGGCTGTTTTAATCCTCCGAGAAATCCGTTCCTTATTCTTGGCCCTTGGCCAGGCAGAGGTAGGATTTTTCTCTTCTGGAACTTGGAGTTAAAATTTCCCAAAGATAAATCTCTAAACTGCTTTTACAGTTGCTTTTAACATAATTGCTGCAGTGTAGCAGGTATGCACTTAGTTTTTTAAAAAGTATTTGATCTCAGCTTGCTATTTCTATTCACCTTAGCACTGAAAACCCTTCTGTGCACTCAACAATGTAACATTAATGACAAATGCCCTGTATGAGAATTTGAAGGGAAATGTAAAGCAACTTCATATTTTCTCTTGGAATGATGTGAATGCAAAATACACTGCAAAAGCCTTTTTTACTGCACAGGTCATTTTTGTATTGTCAAGGTTATAAATTTATGTTGGAAATGAAACCCATTCCTGTAGCATACATTTTGTGAGAAAACCCACAGCATAAGACACCTTTAAGATCATTCACATACATTTTCCTTCTATAATAAGGACCTCTAAGTCTTTTTTATGGATAACGAAATATGGAGAGTCATGTTGTGTACTGGCGGTCACAGCTCAGTGAGCCATCTAAATGCCTAAGAACACAAATATGTGTGTTCATGGCAAAGGAATGCTTCAGTAAACAGTAAGCTAATTTTTCAGTCTTTTGATACCAGCTATCCAAAGTCATTTGGGATTTTCTGATGTGTGCTTTTGTTCTCTAAGCAGTGAGCTATAGCCACAAATTAACTTCATTTTGAACCACAGCCTGGACTTAGTTCTGAGATTAATTTGAAAAAGACAAAATGTACCCATCATTAATAATGAATCTTTTTAGCTACTTCAGATTTATGTCATAATTTTTAGATGGTTCTGTTTCATATCCTGAAAAAATAAGAAGGGAAATAATTTGGTCAGGAGAGCAGTAAGCTTGTATTCTCTGTATTATGCAGGATGATGACAGACCTATGATCGATGTCATGGATCAGTTGAGTTCCTCTATTCTTGAAAGCTTTATTCATGTGGCTGTTTCAGATTCAGTAAGTACCATTTTACTGTTACTGCTCATGTTTACATAACAAATATCAGACATGAAAGACTAAAAACAAAACTGCTAAAAATCAAAGAAATCGTACAGCTTTAAGTAAGAAATCAAAGAAATCGTACAGCCATCTACCCAAGTGCTCTGAGGCTCCATAACGTCCCAGACAATGTGAAAGTAATCATATTATGGGTATGGAAGTTACTTCATACAGAAAAAAGAACAGTTGAGAAAGTCTTATTGCTAACACCACCTGATGCTGGAGGCACTTGGAATTCACTCCCTGCTGTCATCTATTGGAGAAGGGAATAAGCTTTAGCTCCCTTGTGTCCTCAGAAAGTGGCCCTGCCTACAAACCTGAGCCTAAACTCTAGGGTAATTCACAGCTGGGGTGAACCTTTCCTTTTTCTCTCTCACAGGCCTGATGTGTCTGACATGCATGAGAGGAAGCAGAGATTGAGCATTTTAACTAAAAAAGTATCAGTAAAAGAATTGATATATAAGACAACTTTTTTTGCATGCTGTCTTAGAGATTAGTGAGGGCCCATTTCCAGAGGGCAGGAACAATCAGTTTGGGGCACTTTTCTGCCTGATTACATTTAAAGCAACAAAGTCCTTACCACACTGAGTGCCCTTTCCAGGGTTGCGGGTTTGAGCCTCATATTGGGTGCTTAATAAGTTAACCCCAGCCAGCAGTCAAGCTTCACACAGCTGCTCACTCACTTCCCCACCAGTGGGATCAGGGAGAGAACCAGAAGGGTAAAAGCTGAATAACTCATGGGTTGAGGTAAAGACAATTTAATAGGGAAAGCAAAAGTCGTGCACACAAGCAAAGCAAAACAAGGAATTAATCCACCCCTTCCCATGGGCAGGCTGGTGTTCAGCCATCCCCAGGAGAGCAAGGCCCCATCACACATAATGGTGACTTAAGAAGACAAATGTCTTCACTCCAAACATGTCCCTCTTCCTCCTTCTTCCCCCACTTTATATACTAGCCATGATGTCACATGATCTGGAATATCCCTTTGATCAGTTTGGGCCACCTGCTGTGGCTGTGTCTCCTCCCAGCCTCCCAAGCACCTCCAGCATCCTCACCAGTGTGGCAGTACAAAAAGCAGAAAAGGCCTTGGCTCTGTGTAAGCCCTGCTCAGCAATTACAAAAACATCTCTGTGTTATCAACCCTGTGTTCAGCACAAATCCAAAACACAGCCCCATACCAGCCACTGCGAAGAAAATAAACTCTACCCCAGCCAAAACCAGCACAGAAGGGGACATTGAACTGGTGGGGAGGTTGGGCCCTTCTGCAGCTGAAAACAGAAACTGAGCAAGAAAGAAACATTCTGACTTCATAATACAGGAATTAGAAAATTTGTCTGAAATAGCAGCACCTGGGTTTGGGTGTTGCAGTTTTAGAGGCCAGGATTTGAATTCTGTGCTTTCATCTGCTCATTAATAATAAAGCAAAGCAAATGTCTTGCCTCTGTGCCTGGTTTCTGACTAGTAGAGCAAGGAGTGTTAATTTATCTTTTCTCTCCTTAGACAACAATCCCGTTAACACACAGCGTGGATTTGCAGTGGCTGGTGGAGTGGAACGCTGTCCTAGTAAACAGCCATTACGATGTGAAAAGTCCTTCCCATGTCTGGATATTTGCACAGTCTGTTAAAGACCCGTGGGTTCTCTGCCTCTTCAGTTTTCTTAGGCAGGAGAATCTACCAAAGCACTGTCCTACAGCTCTCAGCTATGCTTGGCCATACGCCTTCACGAGGCTACAGCTGATAATGCCTCTTGTGGATCCAAAGTAAGTGGCAATCTGCATTTTACTTTCCTTTGTATGGGCTGTGTGATTATAATATAAGCTTTTCTTTAGTCTCATGTTTCAGTATCAGCCCACAAGTCCTGCAAGGTGCCATACAGAAATTGGTGCCACGCAGGTTTGAATTTCGTAATTGCAGTTTGTGAGGTGGAAAACTCCAGTTTTCTACCTTCATTGATCTTTCCTGTGTATCATGTCGTGTTGAATTGCAGCTGGTAGATATACAGCATGTTTTATTCTCTTGAAAAATATTTTAAACTATGGTGTATTTAAGAGTGGGAAATTATTTTAATAATTACAATTTATTTTTTAATTCTAGTATTCCTGTTAATGCAAAGAAAACAAGTACAGCAAGCAGTGGAGACAACTATGTTACTTTGTGGAGAAACTACCTTATTCTGTGTTTTGGAGTAGCCAAGCCCAGTATTATGAGCCCAGGACACCTGCGTGCTTCGACACCGGAGATCATGGCTACCACTCCTGATGGAACAGTGAACTACGACAATAAGGTGATGCATCCTGTTTCAAGTAAACTATTTGTTCAGGAGAATTTTAAGCTGCATCTGCATGAAAAATCATATCTTGATGAAAGTATTTCAGTTAGGTAATATTTTGATATATGCAACCTACTTAACACACATAATTAACAATTAAAACATATGTATGATGTGATGTGTTGGTAAATATTTGGTAAAAGCCATGGCATTTTCAATATATTGCTCTTTTTTTTTATCATTCTGGGCGATGTGCATTTATAATATAGGTCTGGACATGTGTTTTGAAGTTAATTTTAGTTTGTCATCCTCTTTCTTTCCCTGTAGAGCACTCCAATTTGTAAATTTAAAACATTAAGCAATAAAGCAGATTTCTGAATGAAAAATTTTATTCCTGTTGGATATATGCCTGTCAGAAACAATAATATATAAAATACACTTTCAAGTAGTAGAAACCTGAGAGGAGCAGTAGTTCCACAAATGCAATTACTGGAATATTTTAATGAGGCAACAAATTAAGTAAATTACAATAATCTGAACTAAAGCAAAGGTATTTCCCAGCTGTATTTGCTTGTTAGGCATTATTAAGATGATTGGGAAGTAGCAGACATCCAGTTAGACTGGTGGATTGATATCCATAATAGTAAAATCATTCCAGCATGTTTGTAAAATATATATTGATTCTTGGACAATGTTTGTTTGTAAAAAAATAATCTTTACTTAATTTGATAACCTGACAATTAAATTCAACATTTTAATATATTTTAGGCTATTGGAACTCCATCTGTTGGAGTCTTACTAAAGCAGCTAGTTCCTTTGATGAGACTTGAAAGCATAGAAATAACAGAATCACTTGTATTAGGATTTGGAAGAACAAATTCCCTTGTTTTCAGGTACTTCTCTACTTATCATATTCTCAGTTATTTTCCTCTAATACAAGTGCTTTATTTTTGTTGTAACTTAAATATATATTTAAATTTTTATTTGCACTTTAGAACTTTGTTTTTATATGTTGAATAATGTATTGATATTTTTCAAAGGACATTATGTTTTGTTTACAAATATTTATGGTTTTTTCATTTAGGGAATTAGTAGAAGAACTTCACCCACTTATGAAAGAAGCCCTAGAAAGAAGACCAGAGGTTAGTTGCAAAAATCAAATGTACTGGTTTTTTTAAACTTATACAAAAAATACAAATATGTTCTTTTGTACTGCCAAATTAAGCTCTGTATGCAACAAGAATTTTATTAATTATGTAATTTAAAATAATTCCATTAAAACCTACTTTAATTTAAATTCTGTCAGTGATCTGAAATGTACAATATAGAACTCCATTCTGGAGAAAAATTTCCCATCCAATATGGAACCTCCTGACACAGGACTTCGATATACAGGAAATTCACTTTCAGTATCTGAAAAAAAAGTGTTCTTAACACGGATGGGCTACAAGCGCATTTTGTAGCAATGTTTAGGTGGGCTTTTCTTTCCAGGGCAGGCAGGGTCACCTATTTCAGCTTCATGGAATCACAGAATCACAGAATGGCTGGAAGGGACCAAACTGGTCCAGCCTCCCTGCTCAAGCAGGATCATCCTGGGTCACGTGGCACGGGATTCATTCTAAATTTGATCAGTTAACTCACAAATTAACCAGAGTTTTCACCTTCATTATAGTACTCTCTTTTGTTACATGAGAAAGTGATGCTGTGTAGCATCATCTTCCAATCCACACAAGAGAGAATGCTCTGTCCTTAAAAACCACTGGTGATAAAATCAGTAGCCTCAGTAAGCAGTTTAGTCTCAGAATGTGTCTATGCAGCTAAAGAGGAAAGCCATGGGGAGAGCTTCAATACTAGACTCAGGTTGCTCAGGTTGCACAGTTTTCCCTCCTTGACTCAGTTTCGGACCATTCCATCTGGCTCCAAGATAGAAATCTGAGATGGCTCATGGAAATTCTTAATAATTCTGTGTCTAATTCATGTGGTAAATGTCCACAACCATTTCCATTCTGTATTGCTTCACACCTCAGTTCAGTTGTGTGGTTTCCATCCCTATGAATTCACTGATTTAAAGGTCACTTGTTTTGATACTGGGCAGAAGTGGATTAATACACCTTAGTTCAAGAACTTGTCTGTGCATTTTGTCCATGCACCATTTAAGACAACTCAGACTTGAAAAGCCTTTTCTGGAGACATATAAATCCAGGAAAGTAATTGCCAGAATTCAGAGGTTTACTATATGCTGTAAGAGCAAATTTAGCACACAGAATCGTAAGCAGAGAATACAAGAACAAGAGACTGCAATGTTAATTCCTGTATTTTACGTGATATGAATTAATGGGCCACGTTCCTGCAAACAGTGCCACCTGGAAACCCAGGAGCAGCTGCATGGGTTGTGTAGCTGTAGAGAACACAGCAGGCAGGTATCCAACACACCAGAAACAATGTCCTTGAGCATATGCTATGACTAGGAAGAGAATTGCCAGCATGGCCAAGAGCTGCAGGGGTAAACCAAAATGGACATTACACAAGATCCACCCCTGTGGGCACTGGCACAGAGCTTGCCAGATCACCTCTGACACTGCTGCAGGAGGTAACTGTGTCTGGTAAATACTGTATTACAGTAAAACTGCTTTTTTCTCTACATATCCTTCCTGGATCCTTAAAGGTGTAACAGGAGAAAAACAGGGCTCTGAATAGAACAAATCAAATGGCATAACTATTTAAATAAAAACTTTGTCTAGGATGCTGCAATTCTGCCAGTTTTGGGTCAGATTACCAGGCCAAGCATAATTTTCTTCTCCCATGCAGTCTGTAGTCCATACTGCTGTCCATAGTCAGAGCCAGAGACCTAGAAGAGATAAGCCTTTATCTCAGTATTGCCAGTCTTATGTTTTGAAGAGCAAAAGCTGTGTTTTCTCTGAGCTTTTCTCTTTTCTTTGAGTGCAATAGCAGCTTTTTTTACCCTCTTCCGTTTTTCTTGCTTGGGGGACATACAGAATACAAACAGGTCAATTTAGCCTTTCAGCAAAGTACAGGCCTTGTTGCTTCCACATCTTTCCAGGCAAGGTGGAAGACAGAAAGGACAGCTTTCTAGAAGACAGGGGGATACAATGAGCCAGTTAACAACCGTGCAGTCCTGTTTTGAGGACACTACTGTGGGCAAAACCCCTGCAGTCAAAACACCCTGCAGTGGACTGGAGTGGTGTCTGCTAGGAGCTCCCTTGAATATGGGTGATGCTGTGCTGCAACATGGCCAAGTTCATGAATGGCTAATCACTAAAATATCTTCCCCGGGTCTGGATATATGTTCTGCACTTTAAGTGCCTCCAGCACCCAGACTAGATGATGTTAAACTAACATGAATATCCCAATTACCTGAAGATAGCATGGTTTTCTGGTACAAGCACCTTGAATATTAGTTATTTTTATCCAGTATTTCATTATTTAATTTCCATATATTCAATAAGTACTAAGGCAGTTGTTAACAATTTTTTCAACAATAGTTACAAAGACAAAAAATTGATCATATTCAGTTCTTTGTTGATGTGTAAGCACAGTGTTGTGGTGAAATTTCCAAAAGCACTCAGGTTCCTTTGTGAAGAAAATTCTTGAACTGGAACTCTTAAATCTCACTACGGTACTGGCATTTCTGAAGCTACTAGTTTTTAGTGTATGCACCTATGCATATAAACATGGTTGTTATTTTAAATTCCAAGAACAAGAAACGTCGAGAACGACGAGATCTACTAAGACTGCAACTACTGCGAATTTTTGAACTCCTTGCTGATGCTGGTGTTATAAGTGACAGGTAGGACTCTCACTCATCATAAATGGATCTTTTAAGTGAAATAATTGCAGTGTTTGCCACACTGAGATTATGTCAGTATGTTCAGAAGAATTGTGTGGTCTATCAGATATGGAGCGATTTGCATGCATTTCTTCAGAAAACTGTAGTATAACTACTCTGTTATTCTATATTAACATGCAACTTTCCTTTTTGCTAGTACAAATGGAGCCCTAGAAAGAGATACACTAGCCCTTGGAGCCTTGTTCTTAGAGTATGTTGATCTGACTCGCATGCTTTTGGAGGCTGAAAATGATAAAGAAGTTGAAATCCTTAAGGATATGAGAGCACATTTCAGTGCAATGATTGCCAACTTGATTCAGTGTGTTCCAGGTATGGTGCTAAATTATCTCAATGTACTAAGAAATTGCATTTAATCCAGGTATTGGAAAAGTGGTTTTTTGTTTTTTGTTTAGTCTGTGCTTTTTTCGCTGCTTGTGAATTGTCATATAATGAATGTAAAGGGGAATGTAGAAAAAAATGTCTTCAGAAAGTCTATCAAGATTGAAATAAAAATACCAATAAAGCTTGATGAAGCTAGTAATAGTCCTGGGTAAGAATCACCTCTTTAAAAGCCTAGCAAAGAAATTGTCTGTGACCCCTAGGGACTTCTTTGACATAAGGCCTTATTTTCTTCCTTCTGACTTGATTGCCAGACTTCATAAACTCAGGCAGGCCTTGAAAAATACAGGTAGGTACAGACAACATGCAATATTAAATGCAGTAAAAAATTTGCCCAGGGTGTTGAGACAGTATCCCATGTTACGTGAGTCCAGTTGTATCGCAGAGATTTGTCAAATTGATTTCATTTTTTTTTTATATATTGCACTATCACTTCAGAAATATAATGTAATTACATTAGCAAAAAAGAAAAAAAAACACCTTTGTTTTAAAAGGCCTCATTTAATTACTGGAAGATGAGGTCTGGAGATTTTTTTTCATTTGCTCAGGTAACTCAGCTGTTCATCACATACTTGTCATAAATAAGGAGGCACCAAGTTTCTTTTTTTTATTGTCCCTACGTATTAGAGTATAGAGTATATGAGAGTAGAACATATGTATTGTTTAAGCTTGAATTTAAAGGATTGGAAAAACCAAGTAATTATTTGCCACTAAAGGAATGCAGGAGGCAATGAAACCCCTGATTTTATAATCAGGTTTTTTAATTCTTTTCTATAGTCAGATGTACATGTTTGTATATCTACGCACTGAAGGTTCTTGGAAATAAGATGCATCTTATTCACTTGGTTAGATTTTTTAAAGGAGCTTAGATATTTTGGAGTAATTGTATATTCAACATGTAAAAATCCCTCCCTTTTTGCAGAAATTTGAAAATCATGTCATCATTGTGCCACATAAATGTGTATTTAATATTAACAATTCACAACTATTTCTATTTCTGTTCACTTAGTTCACCACAGGAGATTTCTCTTCCCTCAGCAGAGCTTGAGGCATCACCTGTTCATCTTGTTCAGCCAGTGGGCAGGACCTTTCAGTATTATGTTCACACCACTGGACCGCTACAGTGATAGAAATCACCAGATTACAAGATACCAGTATTGCGCATTAAAGGTATTAAAGCTTCACTGTACAAACCAGTAACAGCAATTTTCCAGGCAAAATACAAGTAGTTGTGGGCTCTCTTTCCTTTTACTTCAAAGAAATTTGAATTGGCATCCTTGATGCAAACTTGTATGCTCATACGTATATGTACAGTGGTATTACAGAATATAGCACTGAAGTTACATATTTTTTTCTTTGTAGACACTTTTCAAGGATAATTATTTTAAAACCCAGAATGCATTTTGAAATTTTACTTAGCTGTTTATTAATGGCTTAGCAGATTCAGCAAGGAGATCTTAGGCTCTGAACTGAGGTATAGCTGCAATTCAGAATCTCATGATACCGAATCTGTACCGATGTGCATCTCAGGAATGCCTCCCACGCTTGCCTGGAGACATACTCATGTAATAATGTACTTTTGTGGCAGAACTAGTCACAATTCCCCTGCATGACTAAGCTGGGAAAGTAATAGGTTATGTACTTGTATAAGCTGCATCACTTGGTGAAAGACAGTGTTAATTTTTTTGGTAACATACTATTGAAACATCTGAATATTTTACAATATTTTCGTAGCTTGATTTGTGTAGACTGGCTAAAATGACAAAATATATCTTAAAGAACGGGGAAACTGGGCAATAGCACTCCTTCCAAAATGCTTGAATAGAGCATGATCTTGAATCTATTAAAATCTCTTGCAACATAATTATGGAATTCTAGCAAAATCAGCTGTTACCATTTTCACCATAGTTCCCTCCAAACAGAAACCAAGTACCAGTCCTGTTAGCCTGGACTCAAATCATTTTGAAAGGTTTGTTGTGTTACTTTTTGTGTAACTGAAGTTTCATGTATTTCTAGGCCATGTCGGCTGTGCTCTGCTGTGGACCTGTGTTTGATAATGTTGGTCTTTCCCCCGATGGATATCTTTACAAATGGCTTGATAACATTCTGGCTTGTCAAGATTTACGTGTAAGTACTGACCAGAATGCAACACTGATGACAATTACTCACTGCACTGTGTGAGTAAAGAGTTTGTGACTGTAAGAACTACGACTGCGAACGTTCTAAAAATCCCTTCCTCCTTGGTAATGTAGAGGCTGATGAAACAAATCTGAGTGAAAGTTGTGTGGGTAGATCTTGCAAATAAGTGATAAAATAAATTATTCAAGAAAGGAAAAAGAAGTGTTTTTTTTCTTTTTAAAGGACATGTAGTAGATTATTCCTGCCATTTTCCATTTCTGTGAGGGTGGGCTTCAGCTTTGTAACTACACAGTCATAGTTCTGTGTTTGTAGCTGACTGGACTCTTTAATTAAGGAGGAGAAGATTGGTGATTTATATCAAGTGGAGAGAGAGAGAGACAACAATCTTTCCCTTTTGGTATCTTGCACTTTGTCCTGCTGTTCTCCCTAAAACTCTCATACCAGCACATACAACTCTGCTAAGAAAAGATAAATAGCAGAACCTAAATAATTGCATGTGAAGCAGCTAGAGGATAGAGGCTGTGGAAATGATAATTGACATGGGGGAAAAAAAGGTCGAACAATTTAAAGAAAAAATTAATAGCTGCAGAGAAAATACTTCAGAAATTACATGGGATTTTGGAATGTTGGTAGGGACAGAGCTATAAAGACATGTGCAAGTGATGTGCAGTTTTTACAAGCAGTTACCTATGCTTGGTGACAGAATATTAATAGGCATTAGTGTTTGATGTGCCAAACATCACTATCCTGTACTGAAGGAACACGAAATCCAAGCCTTAGTTGTGATGTGTTTGTAGCAGTGGTGGTACCAGGATTAAGTGATTCATGGTCTGTAGGGAGAGTCATTAGGTTGCTTAAGGTAGTTGGATTAAACATACAAGTTTTCACTCTTGTAAAAGGTATTTTTCTTTGTCAGCCTTGCTTCTGTGTTAGTCAAGAGAAGGATAAACATGAAAGTCTGTCACCCTTTGAAATTCACATGAGTCAGTTAACTGATATAAATGGAAGTTGCCCAAGAACACCTATCTCCAAATATTCTGTGCTCTTTTTTTGTGCTTAATTTTAGAAAATTTATTTCCTTTTATGTAGTCTTTTTCAAGATGTACCATTGTACCATATGTACCATTTTTTCAAGAGATGAGTATTGAAACCTGAGTCACATTCCAACTCTGGTATCTCTAAAATAAATTTATTACAAAGGTTCTGATTTCTTCTTACATATTTGAATTTTCAGTTTTCCCCATTTTGTCTGTTTCACACTGAGAATTTTGACGAATGAACATCTCACCCCACCAATCATGTTTTGTTGTTTGCTCAGGTTCATCAGCTTGGCTGTGAAGTTGTAGTCCTGTTGCTAGAACTGAATCCTGATCAAATCAATCTCTTCAACTGGGCTATAGATCGATGTTACACAGGGTCATACCAGCTTGCCTCTGGGTGTTTCAAAGCCATTGCGACCGTGTGTGGAAGCAGGTATTAATTAATCTATTAATCTACACTTCCAAATGTAAAGAAAACTGAAGGCTCAGCTCACTGTGCTGTTAGGAGTTGTTGGTCACACTCCGAACAGTTCTTGGGCACTGTATTGCTTGATTTTCATGATTCTGAAAACAAAGGGATGTGCTTGGTAGAAGATGCTCTTGCTATATGTATGTTTGAAATCTGGAGCATTTTGATGCTGTTTTGCTCAGAAAGATACAAAAAAGCTACAAATTTTGTTTGTAAGTCATAAATCTGGTTTCAAAAGATTTGGCATGGGTTTTAATTTAATTTATAAGAGGAAAAATGTCAATAGCTTGAAGGTAATTATTTTGACTTGTTATTATCTTGAAAGTCATGTTCCTTTTCTAACTGGCTTTGATTTGGCTAGTTCCTTTTCTGTCAACTGGTATCATCATTAGTGCTAATGCTGAGCAAGCACAAGCTACATGAAGACATGAATACAAATACTGCTTTTGTGTCAGGCCTTCATAAAACTCTCTCTTTTTTTTTTATTTTCAAAGACAAAGTTTATAGAGAAATTAAATAATGCAGTAATTTGCATCTTATTCAAATAAATGTGAAAATTTATTCTTCACAAAAAATAATTTGGCAAGATGTCTGATCAGCATAGAGAAATACTCAATAGAGAAATACTTGGGATTTGGAAAATCAAAATAAGTCAAGTATTTTATAGTTTTTCTGCAAAACTGTTTCAGTCTTGCCGGAACAAATGGACTAGAGACTGCGTTATATTGAGATTTTAAAAATAGGAATGGAATTTTGAGTTTGCAAATCCAGTTATGTTAACAGGGTTTTTATTTTAATGAGCACAGAAACATAGGAGTTTCAGCCAGTCTTTTTCCTCAAATTGTGCTACCTGTTTCACTGTGTCCTAGAAATTAATCTTTTCCATTCTTATAGTAAAAATTGAGAGTATGATCTTCATGATTTATTTTTAAGGCAAAGTCCTCTTTCTAGCAGGCTAAGAATTTTTATTAATATTTGAAAGTTGTTAATAGTTTTTCCTGTATCACCTGTCAGAATGTATCACAAGACCACTGCTTTAAACGACCTGTAAAATGAGCAGCAGTGTATCTCATTGATGATATGTCCATCCAGCTTTCTGCAAAGAACCCACTTCCCTTCATCTCTCTTCCTTTGTATTTATTTTTTAAGCAGTAGAAGGGCAAAGAGCCAGTTACCGAGCTTGGCTTGCAGCTAGTATTTGGAATTACTAATAACATCCCATGCCACACATGTATCTGCCATATTAAAAGTCCAGATATGCATCCTGCAGCCATCCAGGAGCGCTGTAGCTGACATCTCGGGTGATAAATTGATGGTTCACAATTCAATCAGTGCATTTAAAAATCATCATGAGTAAACAGAAGTCTATTTTGTGCAAATCCAAGTATTGTGGTGTGGGAATTACTCCTCTAACAATATTCTTAGTAAGTTAATACTTTGATAAGTTTAACCTTACAATTGATGCTGACTTCATAGATAGCAGACATTTTGAAGCAGTTCTTCATGTTTACTCTTTAAAAACAATTTTCATAGAATTGTCTCATACCTCAGAATGTTCATGAAAGAGATAGTGTCTTTTGTCCAAAGGGACTGTTTTAATTGGCTTAAGAAATTCTTTATCCCTGGAAATTTTCATGCTCCCCATTTTCTTTCACGGGTGTTGATCTGTCCTGTACACAGTTTATGGTATAAATTAAAATGAATTGACAGTTATAGAGACAGGTACTGCGTTTCCCACTGTGGGTAACTCAGTGCATTCCTAAGCATTAGTCTAAGATCATTATAAATAATCCTTTCTTTCTTCTCATTCACCAGATGGTCCTTTGATCAAACAGCGTGTATTCATAAGAGCTCCCTTTCCCGTATTCTGGTGGTAGAACAGAGAAAAGAAAGATGACATTCTCTTTAGCCCATATTATAGAGTAAATCAGAGTGAATATAATCTGCATTCCTTACCAGCATTCACAGAACTGTTCTGTTTATTCTTCTAGGAACTATCCTTTTGATATCGTGACGCTTTTAAATTTGGTGCTGTTCAAGGCATCTGACACCAACAGAGAGATTTATGAAATTTCCATGCAACTTATGCAGGCATGTATCAGCTGCTTATTTTTCCCTCCTATCCTTGGAGACTTTTTTGCTGAACTTAGAAAGTACTGTTATTTGCACATTAGTTTTGTTTTGAAAATAAACAATCAGTTTTGTCTTGGCTATAAATACTTACAGGAATATTTATATAAAAATGAATGTTATGGTGTCTTTCATATTTGGAACATATACTCTTGAAACATATAGAGCATTCTCTGATAGCTAAACTTGAAATGCTGATATTTCCTGATTAAATGAATTTTTATTGTCTCATTCCTTTCTTTTTTTTTTTCTTTTTTTTTAATCTTTTATAGATCCTTGAATCAAAGCTTTTTGTTTATTCAAAAAAGGTAGCTGAGCAAAGACCAGGCAGTATCTTGTATGGGACACATGGTCCATTGCCACCTCTTTACAGTGTCTCTCTTGCCCTTCTTTCATATGAACTAGCAAGGATGTATCCTGAACTTACCCTTCCACTTTTTTCAGGTACCTATATTTATTTGACTTATTATCTCCTTTACATTTTTGTACTAATGCTAGACTGCTACCAGTTTGAACCACAGTTCTGTTTATAAATTTAGGTTGACCTGTTTTTATTCTGGTTCATGTCAAATCAGATTTAGGAATCTCACGTATATTTCCTAGAGGTACTCATACGAAGTACAGAAACCCTCTTTGGGGACTCTGTGCCACGTATGTGATCTTAGGGTAACTTTGAAATTACAAGTGTCCTGAATGAGTTAAAGTGACTCTGGCAAACTCTACTATGATGGGTTCTCGTGTGATTCCTCTTGCGCATACATTTATGTATATCATACTTGTGAGGATATATTTCTTAATTTTTTATAAACATGATTTTAACTTTGGGCAGATTGATTGCCTGTGTCCAGTTCTGCCAGTGATTCAAATCACTCTGAGTGATCTCTACCTTCTGTTATTTGCCACATCTGCACATCACAATTATCAGAAATATATATTTTCAGGGTTACTGAGACAAATGTTAAAGAATTATACCTGCAGAAGCACAATTCAGAATATGCCCACACTGAGACCATTCCTGGAAACAATGATGTTTGGAGACATATCTGTCTGTTTTAATTAATCTTAAATGTTGCTCTAGGTTTTAAATAACAGAATGCAAATATCTGTAATCGTGGGAATTTTTGCTGGCTCTTAAAATTCCTTTCTGTTGTTTTTACTCAATTTGTAGTGGCTGGAGGGAGAATAAAGGAGCAATACATCATCCTTCCATTTCTCGGTGCCCAAGATACCATGAGTTATTTATAACTGGTGTAGGGAGCTTCTGATGGCTCTTTTATCATTAAGCAAATGCTGTTCATTATTACTGTTATCATCTACTCATGTTGCTGTAACAACTGTGTCATTAAAAAAACCTCAGATATACAGGATATTACAGTCCAAGTGAGAGATCCTTTCTGTACATCTAGACTCATAAGGAGGAGAGAACAGTGTGTGTCTTCAGGATTTTTAAAAACCAGGCAACAAGTAAAGGAAGAAAATGTTTGCTCTACTAATTTTACAGAAGATTTCTGGTAAAGAGAGATAATGTGGTTCCCTTTGGCAGGAAGCTGTATTTCTTATCCCAGATTTTCCAAATCCCTTGGCCTTACAGTGCCAGTTCTTTTTTTATAAACTATGTAAAGTGCTGTATACAAGCACTCCTGAACTGACAGCCAGCTGTGAATTTTACAGGCCTCCCCACAGGAAATAGGATCCCAATATATGCAAGATTTCTTTTGTAAACTCAGTATAATAAGTGCTTTATTATTTAAACTATAGCCTAGATACCTGGAGGCCAGTGGGGCATTTGTAATTGTGCAGATCACTTTTGTATGTTCTCCAGAAGCTGTTGGAATTCTAGGGTAACTACTAGTAACTGAGTTATCCTTTTTCGTCTTTATTGGCTTCCACTTTACTTAATATATGACATGGCACAATAACAAGGGATGACTTTCTGTTTCTAAGCCTGTGTTTCTGTGTTAGTTATTTTAGACAGAAGGCATGACCACTTGCATGCTATTATTGAACATTAATTCCGTGTTGCTTTTCAGGAAGCTCAAGAACATATTTTTGTATGCTTTATGCAAGGTAAAAACCTTCTAGTCTAAGAAACATCAGAAATGTGATTTAAACAGTGTATTTAGGGTTTCCATCATAAATTAATATGTCGTCCTTTTCAACTCTTACTATATTAGAGGTAAGCCAGCGATTTCCAACAACACATCCAAATGGAAGACAGATCATGCTTACCTATCTGCTACCATGGCTTCATAATATTGAGCTGGTAGACAACAGGCTGCTCCTCCCTGGCTCCAGTCCTACTACGCCAGAAGATGAACTGAAGGACAAGGATGGGGAAATAGCAGTCACGAGTGGACTAAAAGGCAATGGCTGGGGCTCACCTGAGGCCACCTCCCTGGTTCTTAATAATCTCATGTATATGACAGCCAAGGTAAAAAAAGAAATCAAACAAAGAAACTAACCTGTAATACTTTTGTTTCTTCCCTCCAGTACCAGAAATTTTACACTGGAGCAGTCTGTGCCAATCAGACAAAACCCCCTTGATTTTAGGATTGTTTTTGAATTTACAGTCCTCAAGACTTTTTGTTTTCTCATATGATTTAAGTCCTTCTGTGGATCAGAACCTAAATATTTTTAAGTATCGTTTATTCTCTGAAGTCTATCAGGCAGCTTTTTAAAATACTGTTTTATAACTTTTTACGGCTTCCTTTCACCGGGTTTCTTTTGCATGAGAAAATGCTCTAAAAGAACATGCTTTAGTTTGGAACGCTCCGTATTTCAAGGAATGTATGCCTATGATTCTTTGCAGTATGGAGATGAAATTCCTGGTCCAGAGATGGAAAATGTCTGGAATGCTTTGGCCAACAATGAGAAATGGAGTAACAATCTTCGGATAACACTGCAGTTCCTCATTAGTTTATGTGGTGTTAGCAGTGATACCATCCTTTTACCCTATGTAAGTCTTCGCACTTTATTTTATTTACTGCTGATAGCACAGGTTTTAGTGATGAAAACAGCTATCACCTGCAGAAAATTAATTTCTGTATCAAAACCAAGAAATACCAACATATTCCCTTACACACTGTACAAAATTAAATGGCAGGAATAAAAGTGCCAGGAAACTGAAATGAAAAGAAAGGAATTGAGTAGTTCAAATCTCAGTTTCCACCAGTGGAGCACGCCCCATTTCAAGTGGGAGGTGGGCTTTTCTCAAGCAAAGAGAAACTTGTGTATGGGAGCAGCAAGAGAGACTGGGCATAAATTGCCAGAAAACACTATATTCTCTTCTCCTTTAGCAGACTAGAGCTTTCTGTGGGACATCTCAAGAGACAGAAGATAGTTAACCTTTATAAGCTCCTTACCATATCAACTTCTGCCTCTACACAACTATCATAAATTATCTAATGGTTGCTGCAATGTGCAACTCAAACTGTGCTGAATATTGTTATTATTCAAGTTAAAATAAAATCAGGGCTGTCTGAGAAAAGCAGACTAGTTACATTCCCATGTTCTTTATTGCTCAGTTGCTGAGTGAAACAGAATCTAAATTTAGAGACTTTTCCAGCACAATTACAATATGCTGTTTTATTAGTTAGCCTCTTTCCACTGATTTTCCTAAAATACATTTGAAATCACTATTAATGTGATGAAATTTATCTAAAAAGCCTCATAAACATACTTCATTTGCAGTTGCTGAAATAATAGTTTGTCCAAAGTGTTTATGATGACTTCTATGCATATTAGAATAAAGAAAAATAAAGAAGCCCATAAAAATCTTCAAGATGTTATCATACCATTGCCATCCTGTTTGTTTCCTTTTATTTGTAGGGTTTGCTGTTCCATATTCTCAAATCAGTGTATATATATATTTGTCTAACTAGTTAAAAGAGGAAAAATTTGAAAGTGGAGTTGATGTAAGAACAAGCTCAAGGTTTTTATGAGAGAAAGACAAAGCAGTTGATCCGAAGTATGATCTTTCCCTCAGTTGTGACAGAGGCTTTCCATTCAGTGCTGACCATGCTTTAAGCCGGAGTTTAGATGAGAGACTTTCCCTGGTTCTTTCCAACCTGACTCATCCTACCATCTATGACAGATTTGGGATTATGCCCAAAGGGAGTCTCCGTCAGGAGGAGTTATGTTGGCAGAGAACAAGTGGAAATCACTTGTTGGAGATAAGACACAAAATGAGGGCTGTTGCCCTCATTTCTGACAGCTTACAAAAGGAAGAGGAGCAGCTTTCTGAGAGGAAAACTGTGCTTGAGTATATCTCTCACTCCTAAATCTGTAGCCTGACTGGAAAATTTCCTGACTGAAAAACCCTGGTAACCCTGTCACCTCTTGCCCTGGAGCACCTCACATACTTTATCCCCCATCCAGATACTTGCCAACCCAAAGCTTTCAGCATCTCCTTTCTCTAAAACTGTTGCCATTCCACAGCTCTGAGCAGCCTTTTCTCAAACCCCGTCCTAGCCAGAGCACTTCTTTCTTCAAATTCTTTCTTTGCCTCAAAGCTTTGGATTTCACAGCCCGGTTCTCCAGGACAGTACAGTCCTCTTATTCTGCAAAGAGAGCAATCTGTTCTGACATCTCCAGCTTCATCTGCTCAGCATCTCCTATTTTGCCTGTTTGCCTTTTTTGGGCTCCCTCCTAGGCTTCCAGTGGCTGGCAGCTGACAAGGTTCCCATATTTTCTACCACCCAGTTAATATGTGCTTTGTAATGTTGAGCTAAAAGTCTGGTTCTCCAATTTTGCACAATCTGAAAAAGTTTTTAGCTTCTGTAGGAAACCTGACTGTGCTTATGAGTCACCCCTTCACTTATAGCTTTGTCTGGAATAGGAAAATACACTGGTCTTATCACATGCATCTGCTCAGTGTTTTGCTGATGCCCTGGAGTTTACACATAAGAAATCCTACCTAACTCTGTTAATTACACAAGACTGCTGATACCATAAACATGTGTCTTCCATTATCATCTAGATAACAGATACATATTAGCAAATACAGATCATTTGGACAGTTTATCAGCACTGTTCCAGGTCACCTGGGCTTAAAAGACCACAGAGTTGCAAGACTGCCAGTTTACCCATCTCCTTTAGGCACTCCCCTGTGCCCTGAGGCAGTCACCAGCTGCTTTGTGCCTTCAGCCATCTGTTCTCCCTGTGTGGGTCCAAGCCAAAAGCATGCCTGACTCACATTTTTAAAATATTTTTTCATCATCTAAATTAATTGCTTTGTCTCTTATGTTTCCTTTAAGCATTTTTTCCCAGTGCCCCAGTACAAATTGCTGAGCTGTCCATTCTTTCACATTGTGTACTGAGAGATTTCTTAGAATATTTACAGTTCAGAAACCTCTTCAGCAGAGACTTAGTGTTGGGAATGTGACCCCTTCAGGGGTGAGAGAAGCTGAAAGTGGCACTGTGAGCCCAACCAGAAATGAGCCTCAGGAAGGAGATGGATTTGTATCTGGAAAGTCCCTGGGAAATTTTTAGCACAGTAGAGTAAAAGAGACTTTGCATATGTGCATTTTTTCTAAGCAAAAAGAAAAAAATAAAAGGGAAAGACAAGCAGTAAGGAAGTTATTTTAATGGAAATATTTAAGAACAGCAATACTTGCTGAGGCCAACAGGCAGTTCAGTTTAATATATTAGCTCCCATACAAGCATCTGTTTAGGGACATCCTTAAAAACAAGCAGGTAAGCACAGAGAGGTACTTCCCCATATGGTCTCCCAGCTCTATGAATCAGATGTTTCTGAGCTGGAGAGAGTATCTGCTTTTAATAGTGATCAAGGTTTTTTTCCTCAAGAATTCAGCCTAATATTGTCTCAGTATCTCAACCGTCCTCATTGCTGCAGTGTAGGTTTGAAGTCTTGCTAAAAGATTTATAGAAATTTCCAAAGTTTCTGTAAATGATACTTTCAGAGTTTTCAGATCAGGATACATGAAGTCTGTATATGTATTATGTACCTAATTGCTCTGCCTTTCTTCCATTTGCTATTACTTTGCTTACAGATATAAGTAGCTACCTGGCTTAATCTTTGTGGCCACAGTTACAGTTTTGTAGATGAATATGTTATATGGTTAAATACCTAAACTGTTCATTGTGAATGCTAAGCAAGGACTTGGAAGTAATTAAATCATAGATTCACTCTGCTGGTGAAATGATCTTGATGTCAAAGTGAGAAGTTTTATTTCTGTATGAACTGTATGTGGTTGTGGTGTCTGCCCAGGAGCAACACTTGCGTTCTCCATCGTTTCAGTACTGCGGTGTAACATTCATTGATTTCTTTGGGAATTCATTTTGTTCAGAGTTTGACAACTGTTATTCTCTTCCGCAGATAAAGAAGGTTGCAATCTATCTGTGTCGCAATAACACTATTCAGACAATGGAAGAACTTCTTTTTGAGCTGCAGCAAACTGACCCGGTGAACCCCATAGTCCAGCACTGTGATAATCCCCCATTTTACCGTTTTGCTGCCAGTAACAAAGCCTCAGCTGCAGCTTCTGGTATGGCCTGAATGTGTGTCCTTTATGCTCTCCTGCTCTTTTGAGTCTTCATCTCTTTGGAAAAAACAATCTCTCACTTTTCCATCCACATAGACCTGTGTACATAAAGTACAAGTTTCAGGGTGTTGTTGCATGTTTAAATTACAGTTCTTTTTAATTCCTAATGGTGTATATTAGGTGTTTAAATATGCTTAATTATCTTAACTATTTTAATAGCATATTACCAATATTTGATGTTGTTCAGAATTCTGCCGCTCTTCAGAAAGCTCCACTCTCTAGTGGTTCTTTTACTCAGAACAAGAAATCATCATTGCTGTGGTCATCGCTAGAAGATACATCAAGCAGAGTTTCCTGAAAACTTAGAGTCTCAGTGGTGTGGCAGTTCTGTTTTGAAAGGCCTAATGCTATTTCCAAGCTGCAGTAGTCAAATATACTTAAGAACCAACCCCATATTTAACCTTGTAAATGTTTTGCCAAATTCTTGAAAAACAATAGGCTATGTCACTTGAGCATGAGCTTAGTTTAAGGAGTAGAAGACCATCATTCTGTTAATCTACTTCTCAAAGCATGTGAACTTTACACTCTCCAGCCATGGAAACAGGTCCTGGTCTGTAGAAGTGACTGTTCACTCATTCATATGTGCAAGTACTTAACAGGACAGTCAGTTTGACTGTAGCTGCTAAAAACCCCTTTAAGTTATGGGCTTTTATTGCCTTGCAGATGCTGTCTGCTGCCTGTAACAGGTGTTCTTATTCTCCTCTCCTGTACAGGAACCACCTCCAGCAGTAACACTGTTGTAGCTGGCCAAGATAGTTTTCCTGATGCAGAGGAGAACAGAGTGGTGAAAGAGACTGATGAAAGGTTTGTGGCTTGGGGCTTTTTCCTCCAAAATGTACATGTTTTCCTAGGCTGAGGGTGAGATGTTGGACAAAGTTCTGCATTGTATTGTGAGGAACTCTGGTGCTCAGACTGTTCCTAAGTGGAGTTATCCCAGTATGTATAATTTTTTTTAAAACCTATTCTCATGGTTCTAATTCCTGACTCTTGTTTAATACTGCATTGTAAAGGAACAACTGTCAAACCTACATTGAATGAATTGTGCTAAGTAGGTCATGGTTTTGCAGGAATTACCCACAAAGGTGAAAGAAAAAACAGAAATGTGCACCAAATAATAACTACTAAAATCTTTATGAAAAATCGGATTTGATCACACTGTTTGATTTCATGGACAGTGACTAAAATTTAGTTTGCAGATTTATATCAGTGATTGCAAGGACACCTCCTTTGTCTGGATGAAATGTCTTACAGAGGACAACTATGAAAAATATCTTGCTTATAAATTCAGTTTAGACTTTTGCTGCTTATGGTACATACTGACAAATGACAAATGAATAAATGCAAAGCCTAAGGGCCATCAGATCCTAGAGCACAGACATACAGATTGTTTCTCTCGCAGAAACACTTTTTTTGAGTGTTGCAAGAGAAGTTTGAACAATTTATAATAGCATTTGTCAGTAAGTGTATTAGAATTACATTAGTCACTGATAGTCACTAGTATCACTTAAGTAATCCAGCCCACCCTCCCTAAATTTCAGGGATTAAGGGTACAGAGAAAATTATGTGAGCAAACCTTTCTGTACTTCAGAACCTTTTGAATTGCTTGCCTGCTACATATTATAAACACAAATAGCATTTTGTCAGGTTAGTTATATGTATCTGCTGATTTAAATGTAAGTAAAAAATGGCACTCAGTGCTAACTAAGGTTTCAAATTGAGAGTAAAACACATTTGACTCTACGTGATGTTTTTCAGTGTATGCACTAGAAATGTACTTAAAAAGATAATAAAACTATTTTCTCCTCGGAATTATTTTTTTATTATTCTTTACATAAGTGTTTATGACTGTATAGTTCTAAGAGAGATTTTTATTGAGTTGATTTACCATCAAGTTGAGCAAACGTCTCCTATCGTACTTTAAGTTGGGATTTCTTGTCTTATTTGAGTCTGAAATCTGACTCCAAAAAGATTTTTAGCATTCAGATCTGCCAGAGACCTTATGATAAAAATGAAAGGAAAATTACAATGTTCTGATATTGGTATTCAGGATCCTGCTGAAAGATACCTCAGAGAAGAATGGAAAATATTTTGCTTGAATTCATTGCTGGCATTTATGTTACCGAAGCTGGCTGTAAGTGCATCTGCACCTCAAAACCAGTGTGTCAATCTTACAATGTCCATTAATATTGACATTATATGCCACGACATATGAAATAATGAGGGTCACAGATATAATACCATGTACTGGATGGCTCACAATGCTTTTTTGTCAACCGTACAAAGGATTTATTGCATCCTTATGTGTCACACATGCCTTGGAGACAATGTACTATGTTGTGGTATATTGAAATATCCTGCTCTGAGGTGTATGAACATTAGTAAGAAGCGGAATTGAATTTTGTCTAGAAAATTTTCAGTCTTGCCTTGTTTGATACATGGTTACTTATAATTAGTTTCCTAGCTTTGCAGGAATGGCGATGTTTTTAGATCATCACTAGTGTGTGAGCTGTCACTATGGCTCCTCTCATTCTACTTCAGGCCTGATTACCCTGAGAACACATGGTGGAGGAAGTCAAAGGAGATCACCAGGAAAAGTTAGCTTAGCATGAATCTTCGGCAGATTTGAGAACAGCTGTGAGCAGTTTTCTCTGGCTCTCATATCCCTTAACTTCTCTATTAGGTCTGCCCTGGCATTTGCTGGACTCTCCTCTTGAAGGGTGATCTGCTGTAGTTTTTCCTGCTTGGTACCTGTGTGAGCTTGGCTTTGGGCTATTCAGTCAGTCACAGAATCACAGAATATTCTAAGTTGGAAGAGACCCGCAAGGATCATGGAGTCCATCTCTGAAGTGAATGGCCCATATGGGGATCAAACCCACAACCTTGGCAATATTAGCACCATTATTAACTGCTTTATCAAATTGGCATGATTTTACCCATGAACATGGTCTGTGACAAATACTAGCTATGAACAGTTTATATCTCAGTTCATCCTTAGCAGTTTCTTGCTTCAAAAAATCACACTTTTGCAGTTGATGAGAGTTTCCCTTTGCTAAATTTTAAAAGCTTGTGGCATAGGAGCACACTCTTAGAACTTCTCATAAACTGGCTGCAAAACTGTTTTGTGGCAAGGATCAGCATTACATTCAATTGCTGTCTTCTGTGTAGAAGTTCATGCTTAAGGAAATACTTTTTTTTTTTTTAGGGTAAACAAAAAGTCCAAATGTTTAATGTCAGTCTGTGTTTTTAATGAAGATGTTTTTTCTTGTATTTGAAGGTTCAGTAATGTCATCAGAGCACATACCCGACTAGAATCGAGGTACAGTAATAGCTCTGGAGGATCTTATGATGATGACAAAAGTAAGTACTATTCAACTCAATGAAATTTCTGGTGTTTTGGTTGGAGAGGAAAACATTCTAATGACCAGCAGAGCCTCTCTGTTTAAGTTTTGTAAAAACAGTAATGTAGCCTCACCACGCAGGGAGTGTTCTTACTTTACCTTCATACCTCATTTAATTAATTTACTTTGTTTAATCTGGGTTCAATCAAACCCATCTAAAGGCAGAACTTCACAGACAGCAGCAGCAGAGAATCCTCTAGGGAGTAACACATTGGGTCTTCCATATACAGCAAGTCAAAAGACTTCTAAGAGCACTAGAGCAAGTACTTTTGAGTTGTGCCATTTGGCAGTATATCCCTCCAGATCAAGTGCTGTTATATGAGCATGAAAAGAAGTTCAGGAGTTTCCAAATATGAGATCTTACCTCCTCATTAGCTTTTATCTGCTCTCTGCACCCAGCTTCTGGCTGCACTGTGCAAACATGTGTTAGAGGGGAGATGGGGCTCCATCTGAGCATGCTTCTTGGTCTTTCTGTATTCCTGCTAAATGGGCTGTAAATGGACCCCTGGTGCTCTCACCAGAGATTCCAAAGAAAACCAATGTTAACTACTGAACAGTAGTGCAAAACTGAGGAGTTGGATGGTTTGACTTCATTTCTGGAAGACAATTTACAGATATTGATTAGGCCCAAACCAAATGTAAAAAAGGCAAGATCTTGTAATTGACTTTCATCACTGGCTTATTAAAGCCAGGCCAAGTACTTGGCCATAATGTCTTGGTTTGGTATTACGGACACCATTCTGGAAAAGTATTTTGACATTAAAAGTAAAGTTTGTTTTGTTTTTTTTTTAATCCAGGTAATTTTTGGTAATACTCTTCTGCAAAATATGCAAAGACATAAAATACAATACAATAGGATAATTTAATATACACCAACAACTATTATTCATAATTATGAAGCTCAGTATTGACAAAATACTGTGTATGTACAAACTCCAGTGTTTAAATACATTAAAAAGTGTGCAGCATCTTAAACTCAGCAGTGTTCAGTACATTTGTCTTGGATTTTTCATGGCTTTCTAATGCTGCATCTACTTAAAATGCTTCATCAGATGTTATTTGGAGCATTGGTGCTAATCTGAACTGCATGAACAATCTTTCAAGACAGAAAAATGTTTCTATTATCAGGACAGCCTTCACAAATATCTGGTTTTGACAAGAGCTTAGAGTGATAAAAGGTTAAAAAATTTTGAAGTTTTCTTTGCTCTTTTGGAATGTCTCCTCTAGTCAGTGCCCAAATGTTTTTCCTGCCTGTACCTGCAAGCTTTGTAGTACTGTGAATATTTATGCAAAGTGGGCTTCTTACAGGGGTTCCTGTACGTGAATACCTAGAAGGAAAATAAAATGTATTTTACTTAGCTACTGACATTTATATAGAATTCTAATAAGAAAAAGTAATTCTTCTACCTCTTGCCATTCTACAAGAAACTCAATGAAACTTCCATTAAGAAAGTGCAACTTAGTCCCTCACACGGCCAGCCCGGGCTGTGAAGGATTTGGGGAAATGGCTTCTCCCCTCTCTCCAGTCTACTTGAACATTCCTGTATTGCTGAGGATGTAGATAGGGAACACAGCTCTGCAGCACAGAAACCCTTTTGTTCAGGCAAGGATTGTATGCACCTTCAAGATGCTTCTTTTCTTTTTTTTTCTCAATCTGCACATAAACCTCTGAAAACAGAAGTGAGGATCTAGGTCTTGGTATGAACTTCATGAAGCACTTTTCTGTGAAACACTTAAATTGATAGAAATAAGTATTTCCTGTGCAGTGCTTTTTCTGTGAAAAGCATCTGGCAAACATTATCTGGTTAGTTCTTAGAAGAAGAGTACGTGAAAATGCCATACTTTGCTACATTAGTAAGTCGGTTTATTCTTCTTTATCTCTAATGAATCAATCATCCTCCAAAGAATCTAAATAGAAGTCTAAATCATAAAGATATAAAGTGTTCCTTAAAAGAACTTAAGAATGGGAGTTATAAAGTTGGCAATCTAGAAATAATTGGAGGAGCAGCTACTCCATTGAAGGTCTTCTGAAGATCTGGAAATCTGAAGATGTTTTTCTGAAATGAAGAAGTGATGTGCATTAGAAAAATCCAGCTTTGATATTTTGTAGGCACCAGAACAGTTTTGTTTCCCGTGGGAAAGCCAACAAGCATCAGATACATGCTGTTAAAAAAAAAAGGAAAGTGCTGAGAGTTTCAAGCTTACCTAAAATACAAAAGCATAACAAAAACAAACCAAAACAAAACAAACAAGCAAACAAACAAATAAAAACACAAAAAGAATGAACTGAACAAAAATTAACACTCATTAAAAATTCATAAAGGGCAATGTTTGAATGTATGTCAAAAACAGACCTGGAAAGGGTACTTTCCATGGCAGTGTATCACAGACTGCCAGACCTCAGAAATGAAAACTGACCAGTAGGAAAATCGAGAGGAATGAGAGGGAACAAAATACAGGAGAGATGAATGAAACTGTGCAGCTGAAACAAGAGAGAAAGTGGTGAAAATAACTGACTTGACCAACATCATTGCAGATAAACAGGTGGAAGAAAAAAACCCTAATGCTCATTAACAAACAGCAGCTGTCATACTAAAGCACAGTTAAATACATCTTTGAGAAATTAAAGATATAATTCATCCCTGTTGAAAGAAAATTACCCTGAAGATGTTTTTTGCATTCCTTATACCTCCCTGCTAATTCAGGACATTTAACTTCTGCCTTTGTAGCATTGCTCAGCAGGGCACTGGTGAGGAGTTGCAAGAATGTGTCACTGGTACTGGCTCCTTGCTGCAGATGGCTTCTGACAGCAGCTTTGTTGGCTGAACTTTTCCCTCATTTTTGAAGAGAATGTCTGTTGCTTGGTGCTTTGTGATCTGGATCCAAAGCTACTAAGTGACAGCAGGGATTCAGCTGCCGCTCCTACCATTCAGCGCTGTCTGCCTGGAATCTCTTTAATTTCCAGCAGCATGAAAGAGGGATTAAAAATGCATTACTTGTTATTGAACACAGGAATTTGCAAACCTCATGGCATCTTATCACATTATTCCAAACAGCTGAATTCATACGTTAGCATAAAATCTGTTCTAGTATTTCTCAAAAATAGGTAACCAGACTTAAGTTTTATGCACTTTTTTTGAATGCTTTTCCATGCAGATGATCCTGTTTCTCCATATACAAGCTGGTTATTGAATATTGTTGAAACCAAACAGCCACATCCCCTGCCCATGCCTTACAATGGAGGATGTTGGGCACCACTTGTGGACTATCTCCCAGAAACCATCACACCCCGGGGACCCCTTCACAGGTGAGCAGTTTCTCATTCTGACATTTCAGACAGTGAGATGCTTCCTCTTAGTAGCTGACTGACACCAATCCAAATGTCCCACCACTCAAAGCATCTGAAAATCATACATTCAATTTCTGCTGATTTCCAGTGCAAAAATCAACATGCAATGAAAGCTCACAATTCTACCAGATTTCTACCAGAAAGCCTGTTTAAAATATAGGACATCACTGATAAAAATAAGACTGATGAAAGAAGTGAAACAGGAAAGGAAAATTTCTTTTTTTCGGGCCTCTGTGCCTATTATTCGTAGCACTTTGATCTTTTATTCTAACTAGGCCATGCATATTCTGAAATTCTTCTTTTATATAATTTGTGTTGACCATAATAGGTTTTTTTCAGTAATGTGTGCTTATTTGCTTGATACTGTAACTAAAATGCTTCAACATTAATCATATTGAGAAGAAATGGTACAAATCTGAAAATTTATAGATTGTGCAATTTTCAGAAATAGGCATCCTGTTTCTGCTTTCCCATTTCCAAGAGGTTTGAAACTGATGCTGTGGTTTAACTTCCAGGTGCAATATTGCAGTTATCTTCATGACTGAGATGGTAGTGGATCACAGCGTGAGAGAAGATTGGGCTCTTCACCTCCCTTTATTGCTACATGCTCTCTTTTTAGGTAAGACCAACGGAACAAAAAACAAGTATAAATGTACTCCCCTCCTTTCACTTTAGTTTTGCTGAAGCTGTAGAACTGTGTTTCTTACTTGTTTTATGAGATCCTCCCCGCATCCTAAAAAAAAAAGCCCAAGGCAGTTACAGTCTGTAAATTAGTCTCAAAACTTTGAAGCTTTTGAATATTTTGTCCAATTTCACACAAATCTGAGAGGTGTGTAGAAATTTGAAGATGACTGACTTCCTAAAATATCTCTAAAAGCGTGTGACATAGCCCCCTGTGAGAAAAGGGGGTGAAACTCATGCATTTGTCCAGCTTGGTTTGTCATGACAATCTACACTTACCTTGGACTACACGCATTTTGTGTTTGCAAAAATAGTCTGTAAGAGAGCCAGGACTGCTGTACTGCAGAGCTAGTGGAGGTAGGACACAGACCACTGGAAAGCAAAGCTTCATTAATTGCACTGCTGATGGAATACTTTATCATCAGTGTGTTCCCTTATGTACCTGAGCACTGAGGCACTGCTTTTTCCCCTGTGCTGTGTCTGTTCCTGACTGTAGCACAGCTCAGCTGGAGTGTGTTGCCTTCCTTGTCCTGCCATTTAACACTAAGAAAAGTGAGTGGCCTAATTTTCATGCAAGCAAGGGTATTTAGCATTATAAAGCCATTCCCCAACTTCCATGGTTTATAAGTATAGTTATTTATTTCACAGCCAGACAGTTGTGGAATAAATTTATTACAGCTGAGATCACAGTTCACTTCTCATTCAGTCACTATAGTTACCACTAAGTATTCACAGTCAGTCTGGGAAGAGTCTGCTGATCAGCAGGCAAAAAGAGATTAAATTGGGAAGTTGCAGCACAGTGGTAAAATGAAGTAGAAGTTGAAGAAGACACTTTGTTCTCCTTTACTGCTACTCTGTTACCAACTATTCTGTTTAAAATTATTTGATGAAATAGGGTTTTGTATGTCAGTACATCGATTTCACAAACTTTTAATGAAACACGAGACTAACAAACCAGGACTGTGTTGAATGGGATTTCCAGAGTCAGTTTCAATATGATATTTCACATATATTCATCACTTAAAACTAAAATTTATTTTGTGGCTGCCCTTAACAACTTTTTCATTATTTTGTCTATTTCTGTGAGCTTTCTAAGTGCAAGAGGGAGCTGAGAGAGAACTGTTTATGGATCAAGTCAATAACCATTAACTGATCAAATAATGTCTTTACTGTGATTTTTAACAAGTGTAAGAAAACTGGTGCTTACACTTAGAAATTGTCACAAGAATAAATGAAGAATTTAGGAAGGCATAGTGCACAGAAGTGTGACCACTTCAGTTAAGACAGCTTTAAGGAGCCATCAGGGAGGCATGCAAATGAACATATGAAGAAACAGAGTTATGATAGTAGTAATCCATTAGCAAAATGGATTTAGTTATTTGTTTGTGCAATAAGGTTTCAACATTACTGATTTTTAATAAGGAATAAATAGAAATTTATTAATACCATTTGAGACAATCCCTTGGTTTTGTGAATTAAAACTAAATATAACTGGTAGCTAAATGTAAGTGGTTTAGTGGTAACTAAACATCACAGCTTTCAGGTTTCAAGTTCAGTTTCTCTAGAGTTATTATACCTCCTGTGGAAAATTTTTCTGTTCTGTAGTAGAGCTCTTGTGATGTTGTAAGGAAGTCATGCTACACATTAGCCAAAGGTATGAATGTAGTTAAAAATAAAGTATTGCTTGCTGTCCTGTTGCAATGTGAGCAGGCAGATGCATCTGACTGAAAAGCAAACTAGAAACTAGTATGGCAGCTTGCTGGAGAGCTGGTATCCTTACATTTATTGGAAGGAGTGAGAAAATATTAAAATGAAAGAATTTTGCAATGTATATGTGTTTAATAGGCTATTGAATGGTTTGTAGTACTGCTGGTGAAGCAGGCAGACAGCAGGCAGACTGCTGGTTTGAACTTGCCTATTTCTGGTGCATGAAAATCACTGGTGTTTAAAATCTCTTTTGCAACCAGTGTGAAATGAGTTGAGCAAGTAGACTCCTTTCCCATGGAAATGTGTCCATGTCACAGAAGCTTACGCTCCTTGGAACTCTTCCAGGTTAAAGAAAGGACAGACCTGGACAAGCAGAAAGACTGAACTGACCTTCTCGCTTCTAGTTAGCATATCTGTGCCAATACTTTCATGCAACCTTGGGGTTTAATAGGATTTCAGCAACAAGTGTTGCTAATATAGAATTTATTTTCAACTAAAAGACCTTTTTATATCTTTTCAGATGTATGTTAAAACAAGGTAGTATGGGTTCATTATCTCCTGGGAGGTGGAAGTAGATGGAGAAAGAGGAACGTTCACTTAAACCTTAAGAAGCTGATAAAGAGGTGGGCAGGATGGCCACAGTTCTTTTGGAGGAGGCTATTGGGAGATGAGTAAGACCAAGGGTCACAGGACCTCAAAAGGATTGCCCTTAGGAGCCAAAGGCACAGTGTTCAGACTGTGGCAGTGTGAGCAGCTTCATTATTGCAGGCCAAACTAGAACCAGCATGAACAGAGTATATTAGAAAACACCTGACTTGGAAGATCTGTTGGCTGCTGCCACACAGAGTAATGAAGTAGCTGCTTTTTTAAAGAGGAATATATCATGAGAAGAAAGGAGTTGAAGAAGAAAAAAATTAACGTTTTCAGCACTGAAACTACTCCTAAACAGAAGAAAGTATGTTTAAATATACTGCGAGGTACTGAAAGAGAATCAAAAAGAGATTACTAAAACAGAGTGCAAAAATATCTGTTTCCTTTGTATTTGTAATTTGTGAACTGTTCAGGCTGTTTTGAAATCTTATAGACAGCAGTAGTGTAAACCAAATCAGAGTCTTTCAGTGCTAGATCTTCAGTTTGAGTTCTGCATCCTGAGTTAGGGGCTAATTTCTCATGCTACTCACTGGTAGCTGAAATTCTTTTTTAAGTCATTTGTCTGTCTGTTCCTTTTTTAATAAATCAGTATCTGCCTCTTGCAGTTTGCACTCATGCTAAAACTGATGTCTGTGCCAGAAAGCCAGATACTGTGGTAAGCAGTGTAATTACAACCACCATCAAGAATACCTCATCTTTAAAGGTTTTCCAGACCTGTCAAATTAACACTGCAGTGAGACAGAATGCATAAAGCTGTATTGCCACTCAGGCTTTGTACCTCCTGTGTGGGACCTCAGACTGGAAACTAAATATACACATACATTTCAGTAACAGCACTGGTAACTTTGTCTGGAAATACTACATCTTTTGTTTATTTGCTCTGTTGTCATGAACTGCCTTGGAATTTTTGCTATTTCTGGAATGTGACCTTGTTTATTATTACTTCGTATTCAGAGATTGCTGTAACCTTTTCTTTTAGGTCTTGACCATTACCGTCCAGAGGTCTTTGAACACAGTAAAAAGTTATTGCTTCACCTTTTGATTGCATTATCTTGCAATAACAACTATCAAGCCATTGCATCTGTGCTTCTTCAGACCAGAGAGATGAATGAGACCAAGACTCTGACAGTACAGCCAGCATACTTACCTGAATATCTTTACACAGGTAATGAAGCAAAAGAAGAACACTGTATCATACTGTCAGGTTTTGATAAATCAAAGTAATAAACTGGCAAATATGAACAGTTCCCATTAATATTAATTCCATGTGAGCTACCCTAGAGATACATGCAATTTATTATTAAATAACTTTTCATGATAGTGAGAAAGTTATCTAATGTAAGGCAAAATATGTAATGTAGTATTTTAAAATTAATAGGGCTAATAACTTCTTGATTCCCCCCTCAGGGAGCCAGGCCTACTTGAAATGAGGGCAATCATTCCTCCACCTTAAAATAAATTAATAAATAATTCCAACACAGAAAGAGCAGCAAGAATGAACAGCTCAGATTTTCCATTATTAAGTTAAATTTCACAAGATACACACCCTTATATCACTGAGACATTTCATTTCTTCCCTGAAATCTCTTTCTACATTAGGAGGCTTACTTCAGATCTCTGCTTAGGTCAGTGTTCTATTACTTTTAGCAATTTACCTGTTTTAAAGGAGCTGGTTGGGAACAGTTTGCAGAAAGCTGCTAGTTAGATTTACTGTTGTCATATAGTGTTACTAAAAGCAAATGTACTGTTGAGTTTTGAAGGAATCACAGAACCAATATAGAGTTATGGATGTAGGATTAGTTGTCTGGAACAGGGTGAGGAACTTTACCATACAGTGAAAAATGAAAAGTAAAAATTCTTAAATTAGGGGCATTTCCATGGTTCTTTAGGGAGTAATAAGTAATTTGGCTTTATAAAGAATATTACTTCATAACTTACTATTATTTTTTCTGAGACACAACAAAATTATTTTAAAGTAATGAGCAGAAGGGATAGGTATTTTAGGTTGATGAATTATTTTGGCCAAAGAAATTTCACTCTGAATAACTTCTTTGAAAAATTATCTCACATTAATTTCCTGTATTGAGTTGGGTGGATTTCTTTCCCAGTGCATATCTATGAATTATTAAATACAGAATAAAATTCTTACATTAAAGTTATATTACTGCTTTTCTGCCAAAATGAAAAAGTGTTTTCATTCTTGCGTCTGAAAAATGTAATTGGTACCCTGAGTCTGGCCCTCTGAAGTTCAAGAAGTTATCAAGACTTGACATTTTGGACTGATTTTGAGAAGCTAATATGAAGAGTGAGAGTGTGAGTGAGCAGCTGTAGCAAAGAACCCTAACTGAAAATACTTCAGCTCAGGTTTGTTTCGCATAATGTCAGGCAAATAAATTAAGAGTCTTCTGATTTGCAATGGATTTTTTCCTGCTCCCATTTTTCCTAGAAGGACATTTTTTTCTGTTGTAGATACAACCTAACATGACTAAGAAAACAGGTCTTAGTTTCTAATCTTAGCTGTGAAACGGTGGCAAGCTTTTGGTCTAGCAGAGCTCTTACTCAGGTATTTCATCCTAATGCTGAAAATATTTTGTATGACTAGTCAAGTGGTTACAGTTACTAGAGGTGTTGAATAGAAGCCTTAAATATTTGTGTCTTGATATCCATTACATTTGTAAAATTAGACAGCATAATTGTCCTAAAAATTCCACTCTGCAGTTTTTTTCCGCATCAGACTAGCCTAGAGAAGTGAACTTCACATGAACTTTGCCAACTTCTAAATTCACTTTACAAAAAGTCCTACCTCTGAATGTAAAATGCCCGAAAATATTTGTTTTCCAAGTACTGTTGTCCTTGTGCAGTAAAAAAGAAATCTTGACTTTGATATTTTTCATTTTATACTGGATTCTACACATTTAGAAACAAAGTACCATTTTCACTCCCACCAGCGTTTGAGGGTTGTTGTGTTCTGCAGGTTTTGCCCACGTTTCCCTGTGGAAGGTTTCTGCTGCTGACTCTGAAAAGAGCTGCTTGGCAGACACTTTCATCTGCAAAGCTGGCCCAGCAGTGCATTCCATCTTTATCTCCTCCCTTTTGGCTGGCAGGTGGCTTTGACTTTCTGCGGGAATACCAATCCTCTCCAGTGCCAGACTCCGGCTTGAGCTCCAGCTCCACCTCCTCCAGTATCAGTCTGGGAGGCAGCAGTGGAAATCTCCCACAGATTACACAAGAGGTTGAGGACATGGACACTGCTGCTGAATCAGATGAGAAAGCAAACAAATTAATTGAGTTCCTGACAACCAGGTAATTCAGATAAGCAGAAGATACGTTTATAGTCAAAATGCATACTTTCTTGAAGCAACTTAAAGGAAAATGACTGAGCTTTAATAGTAATTACAGACTCCCATTCCTCTTTTATTGATACTTACAGTAGTAGGTAGGTACTTAAAAGCACTATAGTGTCAGAAAAAACAGAAAAAAATCTTGCCTGACAGAAATAAAATGCTTAATTGACTGATAGTTTTATGTTCAGCAATGAACTAATGGAAGAAGACAGTTTTATGATTATAAAATAAAATATAAATTTTACAGGGCATAGTGAAAGGCCATAGTGAAACTAATATTAACTACCAACTACAGCCCGCAGATTCTAGGGACAGTGTTAAATTGTAAAACAGGGATTTGTTTGTGCTGCTCCTTACGCAGCATAGCTTATATTTTAAAATACAGCATAGGAATATTTATTTATTTGTATTTAAAATTCCGTTCACTTGCATGTTTTCCAGGTCATGGCCCTGTAAATATCTAAGAGGCTGTAAAGATTACATATTTTAACTGATTACATTTATTTCAGATAACTCAAAGAATTTTTGCACTTTGTTATGTATTTCTTTAAGGGCATTTGGTCCACTTTGGTGCCATGAAGATATCACTCCCAAGAATCAGAACACCAAGAGTGCCGAACAGCTCACTAATTTTCTCCGCCATGTTGTATCTGTATTTAAAGACTCCAAGTCAGGTAGCAAATATCTTCCTTTCTTAGCTAAAAAAATACTCCCTCACAGTCACACTTAATGTTTATCCCTTGACTTAGTAGATCTGCTTCTGCAGAAGCACAATAAATATGTCTTAAAAGGATGTATGACATATGAAGGAATTGCTTCAGAACAGTCATGTTAGATTAAACTGTGCCTAAATGTTGAATTGAATATTTCTTCAAAGCTGTTGGTAAAAGCCTTTTGATTGATTCTGCCAGATAAAATCTCCTCTGTGTCCTGTTGGTAAAATACATCACAGCTACTAAGTAAATGTACTTTGTTAAATTTCTTCTGGCAATAAAAGTTTAGTTTTCATTTGTTATGTTTTTAGAACTTAGGAAATGTGCTGATTGTATTTTGAAAACCAACACAGTCACTAATTAAATATCTTCCAAGATCAAAGCAGAATGCAGCATCAGTATTTATATTAAAGATCTTATCCAAAGCCTTCTGAAGCCAATAGAAAGACTCCTAATTCAACTTTGCTTTAGGTTTGGGAGTTTTCAGAAGTTACTGTTGCTGCCAGCAAGAACAGTGGATCGCTTGAAAGTTTGTTCAGGAATTGTATAAAAAATAAATCAGATTATTCATTTCAGACTCAGAAATTTGTTATGCAGTTAATTTTCTTGCATTCTGTGCAAAATAAATGTAGGATTCTCCAAAGCACAGACATTTCTCACAGTGTTTGCAGCATACGCTAACAAGCATATCCTCCTCACAGAGTAGGTTCAGCCTGTTTTTGACCCACAGTAAAGTCTGTAATAAAAATAGAGGAAAAATATTTACATCCTATTCTTTTGCTTAGGTTTTCATTTGGAGCAGCATCTGAGTGAAGTTGCTTTGCAAACAGCTCTTTCAAGCTCTTCCAGACATTACGCTGGTCGCTCTTTCCAGATTTTCAGGGCGCTAAAGCAGCCCCTTTCTGCACACGCGTTGTCTGACCTCCTGTCAAGACTGGTGGAAGTTATTGGAGAGCATGGAGATGAGATTCAGGTGTGCATGTGTAAATAATGCTTCTTAGAACTGTTGATTCAATGCATACTTAATTTAAAATTACCATCTTAAGAAGGTGTTCTGGAATCATGTGATGAAGAGTAGAATGTGGCCTTAGAAAATGTTACTTCTGCGTTTGCTGAATTCATATGTACCTTGTCTAAGCCATCATCAGGCTGCTAAAATCTGACATAGCTCTAAAGAGAAAAACCAGAAAATATTAGTAATGGACACTCAAAATTAAATCTTTGTGATGACCATTTTTTCCTTTTAAGCTTCATTAATTTGGGCTTAAGGAATCCATCATCGAACTGGTGATGTAATGTCACAACATGAAGCAGACACCATCTCATTCCTCAAATGCTAACACGTTTAGGAATAAAGAAATCCACACCATCCATAATAATACGAAGCTTACACTGACTTAATTCGATACAGACCTTTCACTGCTCTATGATGTTCACTCTGTTTAGCTAAACAGACTGAAATTTTACAATCAGAGACTATTTATTGCAAGATTCAAGACTTTTTATAGAGAGAAATACTGGCTCTCAGTAAGAAATAGCCTGACATCACATCCATATTTTACTTAGGTAATGAAACTGCCACAAGATGACAGTAATACTCTGTCACAACTGCTTGTGTAGAATTTAAATCAGTGACCTGCAGGTCAGAGGTTCAGTGTGCCATTACCAATCCCTTGATGAGATATGTGTCTTTCTTGCATACCTTCACAGATCATTCATAGGCAGGAAATAAAACACGCTTGTAATGACATTTTAATGTTCAGGGCAGTGGCTTTAATGTGAATGTTGGGGGGTTTTCAGGAGAAATTATAGGTTTTCAGTAGGTGCCTGCTCCTCTTATCCTGAAGATTTTTAAATGCTACTTTTTTTAATGTCTTAGTTAAAATGCTTAACCTTCTGCATTGATAGGGGTATGTAATGGAGGCACTACTTACTTTGGAAGCCGCAGTGGATAATCTGTCTGACTGTTTGAAGAACAGCGATCTTTTGACGGTGTTGTCACGGTAAGAATCTGTTCTCCTAACTGTAATTTTTTTTTCAATGTTTCGTGACATTAAGCATTCAGTTCTGTATTGAAAAAACAGTTTTCGTAAGACTGAGCTCATATGTGACCTTCCAAGAACCAGACTATGAGCACATTTCAGCCAAATTTTGCCATAGTTGAAATTACGTTGATGGAACTAATAAAACTTCACAATGTGTTGTAAATTCTACCTTGCTGCCACTTGGCTATAACATACTTTAACATCCTTGAAAAATATAGTATGTTTGCACTTTTATGTCATACACCTGAAAACGTGTCTGGGAAGGAACATGGGTTTTGTAACACTGGTTTCATACAACGTGTCATTCTCAGGTGAAGTATTCCCCAAGAAGTAAACAATCATGGTTTGTTCTCCTCAATAAATCTAGGGAGAATTTTGTCTCAGGTAGACATGGATTGATTTTGCTTGATGACCATCCGTATGAAACCTTGGCCTGAAAGTAGACCTTTGTACATGGAGGGAAGTCTCCAGCTCCTTCTGTAACATGGCTGTTGATAGTACTGAGGGAGATGAATGTCTATTTGACTCCTATAAGTTACCGTGCTTTACGTGCAGCACAAAAATACCAGCGCTGTCATTTCTGAAGCTAGCAGGCAGGGTGCTGTGCCATGGCAGAACTCAAAGAGTGCTTTGGGACAGAGTAGAGAAGGGTAAATACACTTCCTCTTTCTAAACTAAAAGCTGTTTATTTTTCTTTAGTGCACATTTCAGCAAAGAGCAAGGTGGAGCAAAGAATAGGAAAAACTCCAGAAAGCAGTGGGATGCAATGTATTTTACCCTGACTCTTGATTCTAAGATAAGATTCTCTTCAAGTACTGTAGACAGTAGAAACTCATAGTATATCAGGTAGGAACAGGATCAGAGAGTCAGGAATTAGCTGTTCTCCAGAACAAACTTTACTTTTCTGTATCAACACAGCATGTTCATCTGTACAGATAATCGATAGGTATTGTCTGGATCATCACATGGTAGTCCTTGGGGAGACATAGTCACTGAAATTGAAACACCTACACTTTCCATAAACCATCTTGAAGAGATCTTAGGATACAGGCAGGGGAGGATGCAATGACAACAGATTTTCTGAAGGACTTGTACTGGCAAGAGCCTGGCAACCACATGACAGGTTTCTTGAGGATAATGTGTTATATTTGTGGTTCTGCTTAAGATATGCTGTTTCTTCTGTCCACGGTTCTCAGATTACCCAGTAAGCAATTGAGCATTGCCTGCAGCTGTGCCAAGTTCAGGGCTTGCTCCATTGATGAGGGCATTTTTAAGACCAAAGTTGTTTTCATTTCTGCCACTGTCGCATTGGGAGCTGCCATAAGTCACTTCACAGGCCTGTATTTCTTAGCCCCTTGTTATTTTTGGCTGTCTAGACTGTAGACTGTCCTGCTCTGGCTTGGTGCAGTGCCATGTGACTCTCATTTCTGTCATGCCTGGGGGCCTGGGTCTGTCTTCTGGAAAAAAGAAGGCAGGCTGCAATAGATGGTTTGGAGTTCTACTTTTCCTATTTAAATATTTATATACAGTGTGATAAGTACTCAGCTTGCATCCAGTGCGTACCCTTTCAAGCTGTGCATGCACACAATGTAATGGATGTTTTATATTTTGGTTTCAGTTCATCTTCACCAGATTTAACATCAAGCACCAAACTGACCGCAAACCGGAAGAGCACAGGGCAGCTGAATGTGAATCCTGCAAGTGGCAACACAGCCACTGCTGAGCGAAGTAGACACCAGAGGAGCTTCTCTGTACCCAAAAAGTTTGGAGACGTGGACAAGTCCTCAGACCCACCACGCAGTGCCACACTAGACAGAATTCAAGCATGCACCCAGCAAGGCCTGTCCTCTAAAACAAGAAGTTCATCCTCTTTAAAGGACAGTCTCACCGATCCATCCCATATTAACAATCCAACCAACCTACTGGCCACCATCTTCTGGGTTGCTGTGGCTTTGATGGAATCAGATTTTGAGTTTGAGTACCTAATGGCACTGCGGTTGCTGAATAAACTTCTGGCTCATTTGCCACTAGATAAAGCTGAAAACAGGGAGAAGTTAGAGAAGCTGCAAGGGCAGTTGAAATGGGCAGATTTCTCAGGACTTCAGCAGCTACTCCTGAAAGGATTCACCTCCCTTACTACCACTGATCTCACACTCCAGCTGTTTAGTTTGCTGACACCAGTGTCTCGAATATCCATGGTGGATTCCTCTCAAGCTATAGGTAAAACCATTATGCTTTCCTCTCTTTCAGTTTCTTTTGCATTGACATTTGGTGGCAGACCTCATTCAGCTCTCTGAAAAAAACCAAAAATAGCAATTTTTCTTTGTTTTTGAATAGAGCAAAATGTACTTTTGCTTGAGTTGGGTGAGCTTTTTTTGAAATGTCATAGACATAATTAACTGTTTCTAGAAAGTGAATCTATTGCACAATAAGGTTTTGGAGGAGAGAAATCATGTATTATTTAGCATTCCAATTCTAGGGTTTAGCAGCATATAAAGTTTCTAAGCGCTGACAAAGTAAACATGTGAGGAGATACTGTCAAAACTTCTATTACCTACTTTGGTCAGTTTTTCTCTTCAGTTGTTTTCAGACTATGTCAAACTGCTTGATTAATTTTAAATTAGAGTTTCATGTTATTTTCTCTAAAAATGTAAATATCAAAAAGTCTTGTACACTCTAGATAAACTACAATAGCACAATAGTGAGTGAGGAGAGAGGCCTGTGTTATAAGGAAATAAGATAATATTTCAAAATTCCTTATTATTTAGCTGAGGTCATTAGCACTTCTTAATTGTATTTCTTGAAGAGAGTTTCTGCATTGTTCCAGATTTTTACTCCTCTCTTTCAGTCAGAAACACAGATACTAAGACAACTGTCCAGGCTTTACAGCTTAGTCATAACAAGCCTAGACACTGAGTAAAGGGATGAATGCCATGAACAGCCTGCCCATCTCTAAGCACCTGTGTGGTGCCTGTGCTCCAGACTTTGGTTGGGCAATTCACACATTGAATTGCTGTGACAGTACTATCCGGAGGCATCTTTCCTTTTCCCTGAATACAGAGGAGGAGTAGAGAAACCATGATCCTAATTTCAGCAACTTGTTTAATTGTGTAGAATGAGAGGGAATGAATGGTTAGAAAATTATTTTCATAGAACAAATTCTTCCTTTTTAAAAAACAGATTGTGTCCAGATACAATTAGTTGACTTCTGAGCTGCCACCTGAACTAGAGCGGCTTTTGTTATAGCTGTCTGTTACAGCTGGTGCAGGTAGTTCATCAGCTACCTTGAGCTGTGAATTGGTGCAGAACAGCTGAATCCTGGATTCAGGCAGCACTTAATTAATTACAGCGCCTGGAACTTGGTACAGGAGCTGTCTTAGCTTTAGAAGTACCCATTGACCCATTATATCAGAATTGTGATTCATTATTATTACCTTGAACAGTATGAAACAATAGAAGTGGTGCCTGGCAGCTGACCAGAACAGCTGTTTATTAATCAATACTCACTGAATTTCTTTTTGTGTTTTAGCAGCTGTAGTTAAAATGCCACAGGTTAAGACTGTCAATAAGCCAGTTAAGTGGAAAAGCTAAAAATGATCTCTAACAGGAATGTGCAGTAGTGTTTGCAGAAATAGGCTCATGCTTTACAAGAGTATTGTTGTCTAATGACATACTGGATTTTCAGATTAAGGCCGCTTTAAGACAAATGTGGTGTGGACAACTTGACAGGGTCTGTGTGAGTTTATGGCTAATGTAATATTGAAACTGTGGCTTCCCATGAAACATCAACTTAAAGATCACTGTTGGCTCTTGCTGTCTGAAATATACATTTTGTTCTGTATTTTCCTGTTCTAGGATTTCCATTGAATGTTTTGTGTCTCCTGCCCCATTTAATTCAGCATTTTGACAGCCCAAACCAGTTTTGTAAAGATATAGCCGAAAGGATTGCTCAGGTATCAAAATCATTTACTTTTTTGTAGAACCTCAAACCCTGTAAATGTAGTTGCTTTGTCCTTGATGTGCTTTGATGTTTATATTTAATTAGGTTTGTTTGGAGGAGAAGAATCCCAAGCTATCAAATCTTGCACATGTCATGACCCTTTATAAAACACACAGCTATACAAGGGACTGTGCTACCTGGGTAAACGTGGTTTGCCGTTACCTTCATGAAGCATTTGCTGATATTACTTTGAGTATGGTTACATATTTGGCTGAGGTAAGTTTTCAAAAACTTTTTACTGTTCTAACTCTTCTGTTGCCCAACAGCCCAAAGAGATGAAGTGTGCCAGCAAATTACTAGGCGTTCTGCATCTGTTATTTATAATTAAAAATTAAAAGCAGAAATTGACAGGAAAAAAAACAGAATTACTTTAAAAATCAATGTTGAACACTAAAACAAAAGCTGGTACATCTTAAAGCAGATTTCTTCATCAGCCAGTTGGATTTTCCACTGTGAAAGCGAGAGGAAACTGGACATTTATTTAGATCCTACTGAGAAAAATCAGAAGACTAGCTCCACAAGGGATTTTCCAGCATAATAAGATACCATCTGCTGTGTAAGGATCTGGTTCTTGATACAAATTTGTATGCATTCCTCTAATACTGGACAGTATCATCTTGCTGCAAAGGTTTTCCTGTGTTCATTGTTTACTCCTAACATTTTTCATGTGTGGAGTCTCGTGCTGATGCAGTGGATCCAAGGGGATCCAAGGTTCAGTTTTGCTCTTTAGCATAAGGTTGCTTGATATTCTGTCCCCTGTTGTCATATCACTTTCAGGACAACATTTTCTTACAGGGTTCTCAGATTTATCCTCTCCCTGATGAGTTGCCTTCAGTCTCCCCTCTCATCCAGGGAGAAGACAGTTCTGTAGTCACAGAATCACAGAATCATTTTTAGGCTGGAAAAGACCTTTAAGATCATCAAGTCCATCCCCAAATCTAACACTGCCAAGTCCACCACTAAACCATTTTCCTCACTTCCACATCTATACATCTTTTAAATACCTCCAGGGATGGTGGGTCCACGCCTTTCCTGGACAGCCTGTTCCAATGCTTCACAAATGTTTTCATGAAGGAATTTTTCCTAACAGTCAATCTAAACCTTCCCTGGCCTAACTTGAGACCATTTCCTCTTATACTATCAATTGTACTCTGGAGAAGAGGTTGACATCCACCTCTCTTCATAAATTAACTAGCTTCTGCCAAAGGATCTATAAAAACTTCTCAGGCATCTCTGATACTGGCTACTGACAATTTTTTAAGAGCCTGAAAGGCCAGGTGCTGCTCCCACACTCACTTAAGCCTTCAGAGCAAACCAGACCCGGCTACCTCAGGCTGCAATTCTTCACCTTGTTTGCACATGGAGGCTCTAAGTAAACAATCATATATGATCTTAACTGATGGTGAAAGCCATGAATCTCCTTTAGGAACTTAAAACAGGACCTTGAGGTTTTTCAGTCTCTTTTCAAGTCCAAAGACTCTGGAGAACTATTAGCTTGTCAAATCAAGAGCTCTTTATGGCATTGAACCCTCCAGAGTCAAGTGTCTTCTTCACAGCAGAAGCTTGTCTTCCTAATAAAAAAGTGCTGTAAAAACTATATTTGTAATAAAGAAATGCTGTAAAAATAGAAGTGTTCAAATTCTTTCTCCTTTGCTTTCCCAGCCTTAGTAAAGCGTTTGTCCCTCTATTTTCCCTTCAGTGCTCTCTGTGCATGAGTCACATGTGACTACTAGTGCTGCATCACCTCCACAAAGGCCATTGCTTGTGACCTTGCTTGCCTTGAAATGGGTTGAGACGTGCATGTGGAAACTCTTCTGCACAGTTCCCCCTTGCTGTAGATTGGCACCACCTACTGTATCAACACAAGCCAGGCAGGTTTTTTACTGTAATTAGGACACATTCCTCACATAGCACCATCAGCAGCAGGATGACAGAGTTGTAAGCACTGACTTCCTTTCTCTGTATTTACATTGACTGCAGCTCTGTTGAGTCATGTCTGGAGAATATTTATATGGGCATAGAGGAGCTGCCAGTCTGGTGGAGTAGCAAGAGACAAGAAACCATCTTATTCAGCCTGCTGTGGCCTTGAAATATTTTTTTTCCAGCTTTCAGAATGTTTCCTTTTTCGTCTTAGTTAATCTCCAGGCCTGGATAAACAATGTGCCCCTGTCATCTGGGACATTCTGTCAGTAGGTAAAGCCAAACAGGTTAACAGCCCCCCGACAACCTGTGCTTGAATGTTGTAGCCATACAGCCTCGAGCTTTAACAATCCTGGTTCAGCCCCCAGCACTTGGGACAGAGGGAAACTGTGAGACAGGCAGTGCTTAAGAATAACAAAGGAAATTGTATTGCAACAGTGACCCTTCCAAACACAGGTGTAGCTTAGGAAGGAGATGTTGCACCACAAGTTAACACTATGAAAGCAAACGCTTTCAGCAGAAGGTAGAAGTTTCAATTATTGCCATTTAGACAAAACTTTGTATTCAACCTATTTGATGGCAGGTCATTGCTTGTCATCAAGGGGTATGATTCTAGCGTAAAATAAGACATTTAAGCTCTGTTATTATCCAAATATTACAGTGACAAGTAGTGCTCCTTACTGAGCTCCTTACTCAGTTTTACATATGCTCCATTCATGAAAATTTACAATTTCTTCTAGAAAACTACTATGAGATCTCAATCGACAGATGAGGATAAATTACTATTCAGTAATGCAGTAGAACTCTAAACCTCCACAACCAAAATCAGATCAGCATACAAACATATTACTGAAAGCTTACTTTGGTTTTATGCTAGATTTTTGCAGAGTAATTTTTAAAATTTGAACTTTTATCATGACAGCACACTCATTCTAGGAGCATATCTGAATTGACATGGGTCATGCTCGAACTCATTAAGTCCAGGGTCATGCTCGAACTTAAATAGCTAACGCTATTAATAGAGAAGGGACAGGAATCCGTAGTGTGTAGTAGTATGCTTATGGTAGATTTTTCCACCTCCTTCTTAGATGGAGGATTGCTTGTGATAAAAACATAAGCATTTGTAACCTGCTCAAAACCAAAGAATCAGTAGAAACTAAACCTTCTGTATTGCAAGGAGAAGCATGCCCTAGATCAGGCATTAATGGCTTTTCTATCAGACATAGCTTTTGAAATGCCCTCTTCATTTCCTCAGAACATGCCCTCTTCGTTTCCTCAGAACATTTGTTTGACTGCATGGCATTGCCTCAGAGCTGAGTATTTCTTCACACTCTCTGCCAGACTGGGAGGGACAAAGGGAACTGTCTGCTGCAGTGGCAGCCCAGGCAGCCCTTGGAAGAGAAGGTTCTCTTCTCCACTTAGTTCTGGGTTGGTGGCTGCTTCAGGAAGGGGCCAAGTGTCGCTAACACAATGTGGATTTATGAACCCAAATAAGACCCCAACAGTAGCCACACACAAGAGAGGAATCCACAATTCTTCAAAAATTCTTCTACAAATATGTCAAGTTTAAGGGCCAAGAGCTGTTTCAGTCAATGTATTCTTTTGTCAACAAATTTATACCAACTGTAATGGAAATTAGAAACTTTGAGAGATAAGGTTCCTGTAACAGCTTTGTAAACAGCAGTTGAGACAAAATTCCCATTATTTCCCAAGAATTCCTTTTTCTATCCTGAAAGGGATTGTCTAATGCAGTAGCCTCTATCAGAGAACAAAACAATTTCTTTCTGTCATCCAGATAGTTTCTTCTAATCCTACACTGAAATGGTATACTGGCTGATGTGCTGGATCACATAAACTATTTGCAAACAAGTAATCAAACTTTCCATTCCAAGATCCTAATAGAACACAGAAAAAAACTCAGTAACCCTGTTTTGAAGAAGAATTTCTAAGTGTATTTTCTCTCTCAATAAAGATATCTGAGGGGCTGAAGATATCTGAGGGCTGAAGCACATTGCTGTGTAGTACTTTTAATTTAAAAATTCTTGCTGTCTATTTGTGGAGGAATAGATAAGTATAATGAGTTCCCTTTATTTAGTTCTGTTAATGGAATTTTCTCACTTTGTTTTATGAATCACTAATTTGAATTTATGAATTACTCACTTTTGGCGATGAAAGAAATCAAAAGATATTTAGTGGGATAAGATAGGTTCCATTTTCACTGGCATGAAGCATTCTGATTTAATAAAAGGAGAGGCCTTATCCTTCCATATCCTTAGAAGGATATCTAAAAAATTACTGAAGTCCACTTGGATAAGAATTGAAATTTTTCTCTGATGGAAGGCATGAGACAGCTTAGAGTTTTTATTAACAGTTGTTTTCTAGATCCCAATAACTCTAGTAGCCAGTGTTAGAAGTCTTTGTCATCCTGAATTGGGAGGATGATGTTTAGTATTGAGGCTCTGGTAACCTCCAGTGATAACATTTGATTGCCTCTGAAATCTGTGGGGTGGAACAGTGCCTGTCACCAGTGAAAGAACATCCAGCCTTCCAGGAAGTTTTCAACTGAGATACTTCACACATGTACTAACAAATCATGGCTGTCTGTATGCCTCTGGAATTACTGTCACGTATGCATATGAGCACAGTTACATTTCCAAGGTGCACTGTGGTATTCCAGGATCTACACTCAGGTGTCTGAAAATTTTAGGATTTAGATCAAGCCCTTCTTTGTATTTATCTCTACAGTAAGAGAGCTCAGAGACTCCACCTCCTCCTAAACAGAAAATGTTTCTTTGGCACTTAGAGCCAGTGAACATTGGCAGTGAAATATATTTGATAAATATTTATTGATGTCTGAATAGTAGAAGTTTTGTTTCTTCAGCATGTTTCCTTTTTTCTCACTGACTTCCAGCAAATGTAGACATAAAAAGATCCTCCCCTGTTTTTATTGGACGTGCTTACCCGATTACAGTGTAAATTTTGCCTACCAGTTTACTCAACTGCTGAATGTGTTTTCTGGATAAGTTAGGGCAGGCATATATAAAATAAAACAGGCTGGCATTTGGCTCCCAGCTTAAGCTCCTTTTTACTTCATGCCTGTATCATCATCAATTGTGAAATTATTGTAAAATGGCATTGCAAAATCAGTGAGTGAAGAGAGATGAAGAGTGCAATGGGTGTTTGTGAAACTCATAGCCTTTTACTTTAGAAATATCTCAAAATTTTGTTATATTCACTTTTCTTTTAACAGCTACTAGAAAAGGGCCTTCCTAGTATGCAGCAGTCCCTCTTACAGATGATCTACAGTCTTCTTAGTTATATGGACCTGTCAGCTATTCCTGTGAAACAGTTTAACATGGAAGTGCTAAAAACCATTGAAAAATATGTACAGGTAAAATACCATGTCTTTTTTTATATTTCTATAGGAACTTGGCAGCATTTAATATCATAAGTTGATTTTTTGTAGAAGAATTTAAGACTAGATTAGCAGGGAGGGCTTCAAGTGTCTAGTGTAGTGCAAAGTCCTGATGCCTCACAGCCTGTGCATCCCCAGAGAAGATGCCCAGCTGTGTGTTCCCTGTGGGGGAAGGGTTAGGCTTCAGCCTTGGAGTACTTGGAGAAGCCTTAATACCACTCAGAGCCTGAGTGACCATTCTCTAACTATCAGCACAAGGGAGATGTGGCATAACCACTTGTTCAAGAGGTGTCTTCAAAAACCTCTGTGCCTCATTCTTGACAAGTGGAAAATATCTGGGAATTCACAGAGGTAAAAACTTTTGTCAAGTGATTTTTTTTATTAAATGGCGATTCTGCTATTGCCCTTATATTTATTCATACTGTTTAAGGCATTCAGGCAGGAGATTTTAAATCCTCTGCCAGGTTGGCTTTGTACACAGGTCTCCCATCTTGCAGGCCAATTCTCTAACAGTGACATCTTAGGCAAGGCTTGGTCTCTGTTGTTGAAATTAATCTGCAATTACCCACCTTGTCACTGGCCAAGAGAGACAAAGAATATGGATATTCCAATCATACATTTTAATCTGTGGTAAAAAATATGTCTGTAAAATGTAAATAATCTTGAATGTGTGTGAATCTTGCTTTCTGATTGCTGAGTAAATATATTATTTCTAGAGCATTCACTGGAGAGAAGCCTTGAATATCCTGAAATTGGTAGTTTCTCGTTCCGCCAGTTTAGTTCTACCTTCCTATCAACATAGTGATCTTTCAAAAATGGAAATACATCGAGTGTGGAACAATGCCTCCAAGGAGCTACCGGGGAAGACTTTAGAGTTTCATTTTGATATTTCAGAGGTACTTTTTGTAGTTTTGCTATTTAACACCTTAATTCTGACTTCTGACTGGACCCTCTTACAGCAGTCTTTATCCTGCAAATCCTGTGCACCTTGTAACTTTATAGAACTGAATGGTCCTATTGACTTTAATTGGCAACTCACTTTATTGTATGAAGCTACAGAATTGTTTGCAGCATTATAGATTATTTCATATAGATAATAGTGAGCTGTTGAGGTTAAAAGGAAATACAACCATAAAAAAGCATGTGGTACTATTTGCTTTCCTGTCAGTATAGTTCTAGAAAATGCTGAGCCATCCTATTGTCAATCTAAGAAAGCATTTCAATACCCATTGGAAAAGGGCCGAAGTGTTCAGCATGCTTTGGAAAAAAAAAAAATGCAAGAAGTGCAGATTTGAAATTAACTTCATAAACTTGCTAGGGTTTTTTCTGATTCTTATGTCAGGAACTAGTGACAGTTGCTTTGAGTATTATCTATCCATAAACAGCTCTGGCTACTAAGTATGGTAGTTGATACTCAGACATTCACAGTGGAAAAAAAGAAACATACCAGGTGATGTGAAATTTGCTGCACTCCTTGTTTTATCCATGTATATGATTTTCAAAATAATCTTTTCCTTCAACTGAAGCAATATGGCTCTTATAAGTTCTCCTGAAGCAGGGTGCTACTGAATAATTACTCTTTATTTAAGACTCCAGTTATTGGGAGACGCTATGATGAGCTGCAGAGTTCTTCTGGGCGAGATGGTAAACCATGGGCAATGGCTGTCACCCGAAGTACTTCTTCAACCTCATCAGGATCTAACTCCAATGTTCTTGTTCCTGTGAGCTGGAAGAGACCCCAGTACTCTCAGGTAGGTAGCCCACTATGCGTTTGGCAAGTTGCAGTCAGAGCAGCTGAATTAACACATACTTGGGTCCTTAAATGCTCTCTGTGTGCTATGCAGTGCTCCTGGTTGGCTGGGGCAGAGGCAGCACAACATCTGAGCCTGTGTGGTGATTGTCTTTCTTGGACTCAAAAATGGACTAAGCTATGTCCATCTTCTATCCCAAAGCTGTTTTTCTTTCAACTTCAATGCAGGAAATGCATCTCCTAGAGACTGCTTAAAGCTAGGTCAGATTTAAGTAAAAATGACAAATAAATTCAGATATTAGCAAGAGGAGCAGGTAGATAGCTTGTGCAACTTTTAAAGTTGCTTTCTTGGGATATTGAACAAAAGGAACCATTTTCCTAGCAGTGATATATGATTACCTTAATGATTTTGTTTATCTGTCAGTTAAAATAAAGACATGCAAAATAAACATATTTATTTATTGCTCTTTTCTCTTTTTTGATATAGCAGGTTGTATAGCAGTGACTCAGGACCAATTCTACAAAAAAAAATTATGCATGTGCTTAATTTTAGGCATCTGAACTGTCTTTTTGAAGTGATACGTAATGTTTCCTTATTATACACAATGGAATTTATAGACTAATTTAAATATAATAAACATCAAAATCATTAACAGCTATTTTTATATTTCCTTAATGCATACTTGCTCTGAAAGCAATCCTTGGAGCATTTAATGACTAATTCCTTGGTTGGTTCCCCGTAATTAAAAATCGCTAATGTATGTCTCTAGCCACGGGGAGAATGGATGGTTAAAAACATGCTCACTTGAGAAACATCTTGTTTTCTAGAAAAGGACAAAGGAAAAGCTGGTGCATGTCCTTTCCCTGTGTGGTCAGGAAGTTGGGCTGAGTAAAAACCCTTCAGTAAGTAGCTTTGTATTGACCAGTTTATTATTTTGTCGTGTCCTAAGCGTTGAAAACGAAGAACTCTGTTTCCCAGAGCTGCTGACCAGATTTTGCATAGTTTTGAAGTCACTGCTGTCATTATCTTTTGTACTGGCCCAGGCTGTGTTTCTCAGCATATGGACCAGAGAGTGAATGGCCCTTTCACTTAAAGAAGATTCAGTTTCAGAGCTGTGTGTGGTTTTCCTGTGAGAGTCTGTGGTGCTGTAGATTTTACTTATGCTGTCTCAGTGGGTGGAGAGTAATGATCTCTGTATTACCAGTCCAGAACCGTTAGAAAGTAAAAAATTAAATTACAGAAATAAAATGGGAGGGGAAAGGGGGGGGGGGTGTCTGATTTTTCCATTAGACAGTAGTTCTGATGTTACTCTTTAAAAATTAATATTATCTGGTGCCAGGAAAAGGGTGATTGATCACCCAGGGTGGGAAGCTCTAAAAATAGTTATTAAATATTTTCTACAGAAAAAGGAAAATTTCTGAACGTTTTTGAGCATGGTATATGTCACTTGTGTATGGAGAACAGGTCCTTTGTTTCTGCGAGAGAGGACTTGTTTAATTTTTGCAACTAAATTGCAGATAGAAGTATATTCAGTAGGAAAGAAAATATTATAGCTTGTTGTATTTTCTAATCTTGACATATTCTTTAACAACTTGTTAACTGGAGGGCTTTTTTTAAATGACCTTACTATATCATCCCCTTGACAGTATTTTCTCTGCTAAGTTCTCTGAATTTTGTTCCTATATATGTATACAAACATCCAGGCAACATCAATCTGCAGCCATTAGGAGGTAGCTGTAATATTCTTGGATGTGTTCCCACAGTATGAAGTTGTTTCTTTGTACAAGTTTAATCTGAAGGCACCTGTCCAACATAAATAATAAAGAGTGTTCTAAAAATACTCAGTGAAGGAATTAGGTGTGTACTGGAAATACAGTCTTCTGAATAACCAATTACAGCTTTTAGGAAGAAACAACCAGAGGGAACAGTTTGTAACAAAAGAAATCCTTTGAATTGTAGGTGATTTTTTCTTCCTGTGGTGATTTGGATCTGATTGAGCACCAGACGAGCTTGGTCTCTTCAGAAGACGGAACGAGGGAGCAGGAGAACATGGATGATTCAAACAGTGAACAACAATTCAGAGTCTTTAGGGACTTTGATTTCCTAGATGTTGAGCTGGAAGATGGGGAGGTACGGTATATTTTCTCTGAAACAGCTTTTTTATTAAAACTTTTATACTCCTTCTGCTAAACACTTCTCTTCTTGTAACATAAAACTTTAACTGTTTAACTATAAGCGTAGTTTTAAGTTCAGATTATTTATGATGTTCACTTAGTGTTTATTTCAGTAGCATAACAGTGAAAAGACTACCACACCCTTCCTTTCTGAATCTACTTTAGGAAACACTGCAAAACTGTTACTGGAAAATAAAGCATCTGTTCTAGTACCTTTTCGGTAAATTTACTGTTAAGTGAACTTATTTTAAATACAGGTTATAAAGGTTTAAATTGTTAACAAAATACATATATTTGCTGGTTAAAAACATAAAATGAGATTGTTCCAAATCTGTTGGTTCATAAGAAACCCTCTGAAACATTAATTCAGGCCTTCAGGCTGCTGTTATTCCTGCAACTGCTGATGAAATCACTTAGAGATGTACCTTCCACTCTGCTGAGGTGTCTGTGATTTCATCATTTCATGCAGGAGCTAAACAAAATCCTGAGCACCCAGATCAAGTCTTGACTGGTGAAGCCTGTCAGCTCACCTTGAGCTGAAACTGCTGGAGGGAAAAAGTTGAAGAACTGATAAATTTTTTGGGGCTACACCCTTTAGCCTTGCCAATATCAAACTTGGGGTATTTCTTTCTATTTGGTTGGGAAAGGCCAAAAATTAATATCCATTGACAAACAAATCTAACAATTTTGTTGCTGTTTAAAAGTTCAGAAACTGTTAGTTCTTTTGAAAGACTTAAGGCTCAGATGTTCAGCAAACCTAAGAGTTTAATAACTTGTCATAGTCTGGACTTGATTTTAATATGAATTCTCTCCATTATCACTCTTAGCCTGGAGAAGAACATGTGCACAGCAAAAAATATTAATTTTTCTACCTATTTGTATTACAGTAGTAAAGTAATTTTAAGGTAAACAGAACACTCAGATGTGAACTCATGTACATCTGAATTTTTTTTCCAATGAAGAGAAAGGATGAAGGAATGGGAAAAAAAAGTCCCAAAGTCCTTATTTTTCCAAGTTAGGAATTTCTGTATCAAAATTAGTAATCTTGGCTCACAGATGCCCATCACTTTGCTAAGGAAGAAAAAATAAAACCCAAACGGCAAATAAATAAACCAAAACAGTATTTGGCAGCAGTGGTCGAAAATACATTAGACAAATATTGAAGGAGCTTCAATGTTCCAAACAAGGATAAATGATAAACCAATAATGCCAGGTTGTTTGGCAAAAATATACTGGCTGCAGTAATTTCTGTGTCTTAAATGCTTTCAAGATATTACAAGGATCTAGGACTGCAATTTTGACTGAACATCAGTTGATAATTTTTTGCCCACTGAAATTCAGGAATTTCTTCTTTCTCTTCACCAGTTAAAACCTTATAGAGAATATATATAATTGTGCAGAACAATTCCTTTTAAAATGAATTTACTTTCATGGATTGTGACTCGTCCAAGATTTTTTTTATACATGTGGCCAACTTCAAGACTGAGGCTTAAATTAATGATATGCTAATCATCTTGAGTTGGTCATAAAACAGATACCAAGCTTCTCTAGTTTTATGTGAAGTAAAATTAAAAATTTTGAGTTTTACTTAGTGGTTTTTAAATTTCCATGGATTGCATTCCATAGTTTAGTTCATACTTGACTTACTACTGTTTTAAAAATAAATTCAGGCCTGGTGTAAAAGACTACATCTCTAATGACTGAGTTGAAAGTGTTATCATTTATGTCATATCTGAATTTGGTATGTTCATAAACATGAAAAAAAACAGTGTTAGAAAACTTCAGCTAGCAAGAGCAACATCTGTCTTTCAAAAAAAGCCGTATGATTTAAACAGGCCAGTGGTGCTTGGATGATCCTCAGACCACAAGGTGTACTTATTTGAAATTTCCTAAAGATGTGAAAGCAGGCAATAGTTATTTTCAAAATTAAAAGGTATCCTGAAGTTTCTGTGATAATATGTTGTTAAAATTGTAGGCAAATGTTTGTCTATGATGTCTTTAATGCAGTAATTTTACATAGATTCTTTCTATTTGTTTTTCTATCTGTTATATCTGCTACCCAGGAACTTCAGGTAAGAATGCTACTTGAACTCAGATGTGCCAGCATATGTTATGCCTTCTTGCAAATTTATATTGTAGAATAACATCATAGTTTTGCTGTTGCCTCCCCCCTTCAGTGTGTGCGTAGGTGAGTGTGTATGTGTGTGTGTGCTTGCATTTCTGACAGGTGCTTCATTTTTTGTCTTGTATTAGAAATATTTTTGAGGTCTTTTTCAAAAATTCTGCATCATTTAAAGTTTGTTTTTGGCATGCTCAACAGTCTTCACAAATTTATAGTGTCTTAATTCTAGTATCAGTGTTTTTCAAACTGAGTCATTTTTCCTGATCTTTGTGCATGAGAAACTTCATTTTTTATGGAGTTTGGGCCATTTTTTTGTAGGGGAAAATTATATATAATTTCTACCTTTTCTATTGTGGCATATTGTCTCCTGTTAGCATCTTCCTAAAGCTGATGTCTGAGACCTCTTCAAACAGTTTACATTATTGCTATCATTGAATTTAAATGAATAAATAAATTCCTACAGCTTAATTTAATAGAGCTGTGTGGTCCTACCAACTTTGCTGGTCTCATTTACCCTGTGAGGAAAACTGAAAAGACACATCAGTCATTGCCAGTTTGAGACCTAAATTTAAAGTTTGTCCATGTATAGAGAGAACTGAAATGAGAGAGAATTTTAATGAGTTGTACAAATGATACAGAAATCAGAAACCACAGAATTTTGCATATTTGTATCTGATAGTTTCTACATTAGTTATTAGGCAAACACAACCCCCAAAAATCTTTGTCTCAAAATGCCTGTGCTGTAAGAGATACATCCATATGGAAATAGTGCCTTACTATGTAGTTCCACAATACTTCTGCCTATACCCCACAATATTTGAGTGATTCCATTAACTTTGCATACTTTTTCAACACATTAAGGATGAAAACTTGTGTGAAAGAGGTTTTGCATGATTCTTACTGCCTCTGTGGAGGAGCTTTACTGCTCTCCCCCACACAGGATCACTTTCCCTTCTGTCTCTCCTTTTCCCTGGGCTGTTGTTAAGTTTAAAGTAGCTGCAAGGGCACATCTGCTCCTTTACCAGAGGGTGGTGACGGAGGGAAGTTCTGTGTGGTACCTGCTCACTGCTGGCCAGACACATGTATAACATTTGGCTGTTTTCCTCTGAATTGATGAGATGGGAGGTGGCTTTGCTCCTGCTGTAGGCAAAAAATAACAGCCTCTCAAATACATCTTTGGTCTTTCTTGTTAACTGTGAAAGAAAGATTGGTTAACAGACTATAAAAACCACAACTCCATCTTCCTAGACGTGTGCTTGACCTCTTGTTGAAAGTCGGTATGGTTCTGGGTGCCCCTGTAGCAAACTTACGCTAATCCAAATGGTATGGGTATTTTAGTTATACTGTTTCATCTCTTTTACCCTTTCCCCTCACTTTTAATTCACTACCCCTCCTAATTGCATGCCCTGGAAATGTCCCTTTTATTTTTCTTCTTTTTTTGCTGGCTTCCTTCTTTAAGGCATTGCAGAATAGAACTGCGACAGGAAATATTCCCATAGAGCTGCTGAGTTTACTGATAGCTTTACTAGGCATCATGAGGTTCAGGGTGTGATGAGAGTCATCTTTGCTTGCTTGCTTATTTATGCCATTTTGTCGTTTGTTACTTCAGTTGCTGATATGTTTGTGGAGGATGTCTCGTTGCTGCAGGTGTCCTCCAGCCTTTGTGGGGGAGGATGGACAAGAATTTGTTAAGATAAATAGCTTGGAACAGAAATGTCATTTTTATAATTTAAAGAGGCCTGACTTCTTAAATCTTAGATGTGTTCTGTCCTCTTTCCACACAAAACTACCATATCATACCAGTCCCACAATAAAAACACAGGGTTCTTTCAGTAACGTGTCAGGCTTCACAGCAATTTCATGCTCATTTTCTCTTGATTATAGTGCATTCCTTAGTTTTAAATGTTCTTGTGAATTGCAAGGGTTGTCTTTTTCCTAAAAAATATTTTTTCGGTTTTCATCATATTTTTTCATGAAATGGTGAGCTTAGTGTCACGAAACTGAACTTCCCCTCTTTCTATTCAAATTCCACAGTCCATTGCATTAAATAGTAGTGATGTGAAATAATATCAATTTGTGCAAGTTTGTTGATTGTTAAAGAGGTAAGATTGCAGTTTAACTCATTGCACTTTAGCAGTTTGGTCCCCATTCAGAAAACATCTGAGTAGTCCTAAATGGCAGTTACTCAGGTGTTTAAAATCACAACTCTGCTTAAGGGACCTTACTGAACTGAGACCTCTTTCTCCATGATGGCACATAATTTTGATCCACATAAACCCAGGAAAATATCATAATCAGTTATCTGATAATCATATTACTTTTTAGGCAGAACTATATTTTTTTTCAAATTAATATTTAAAATATCACTGTCAGCTTGAATTTTCACCAATTGACTTGCTTGTTTAAGAGCATTGCAACTTACAGAGTCTTGTTTAAAACAGGCAGCCCTGAACCTTAAAAGGAAACATTTTTCTCTATAGATTTCCTTCCCATGTTAATGTAGGATTGAGGGCTTTCACCTAGATAAAGTATCCAAAATTGCATATGAATACTTCTGGGAGTCCTTTCTTACTGTGTGAGGCCCCTTTTGCCTCTGCAGGTCCATGGCAGGAGCAGTTGTGGATGTGGTCCTGCATTTGCCAGAGAAGAGCCTGGCTGGACTTAGGAAGGGAGCAAGAGATTATTGCAATCAGGGAAAAGGCATACAGTCCACTGAAAAATATATAAAGTAAATAAATGGAAAAAGGGTGGAAAACTAATTGTCATTTTTATACATTAAAGAAATCAAGTGATCTTTTTATCAGTTCACCAGCCTAACAAGTGGTTACGCCATTTGCTTAATACACTCAGCTTTATGTAACTGTGTGTGGGATCGGAACTGAAAGTCTGATAAATGTAAAATGTTTGGTCCATTTGACTGTGTCCTTTTTAAAATGTGAGCTCTCAGGCAACACTTGTAAGGCTATTCTCAAAATATAGTTTCAAATAATTCAAGTGGATTAAAAAATAAGCAATATGGGCACAGAATAAAAGTTTAAAAGGTGTGCTGCTTAAGTTGCTATGTTTTTTATGTAAAGCAAGGGCTTGTTCAAAGCTACTCAGCATTACGGTTATGTATATAAAGCAAAGAATCTAAAATCTTTAACCTAAGTTTTGCAATTGAACTGTTAGTATGAACTGTGCTTCTAATACTTTACACATCATGAAAAAATCCTTCAAATTGCTTTCAAACTTTTCTTTTGCGAGTCACTGCTCTACTGGGATTGAGGAGTGTGTATATGTGGACTTACAAAAATCTTAAATTAGCAAATGCATGAAAAACACCTAATACTGGAAAGATTGAATGTTCATTTAACTGCCATTTCCATGCTTCTGCTCTTATCTCCAGGTGAACAAACAAGATAATGCTTACTTCAAGTTTTTACTATATTTTTACGTAAAACTATTTCTGGAGCTTTGATCAGGTGTTAGCAGATGATTAGTTTTATATCAAGAAAGCTGACCCTCTGTCTGATTTCAGGGTGAGAGCATGGACAATTTCAACTGGGGAGTGCGCAGACGGTCCCTGGACAGCCTGGACAAGTGTGATATGCAGCTGATGGAAGAGAACCAGCTCTCAGGGAGCACACCCAGCCTGAACAAAATGAACCATGAGGACTCTGATGAGTCATCAGAGGAGGAGGACCTGACCACCAGCCAAATCTTGGAGAACTCAGATCTAGTAAGCTGCAAACTTGAAATTTAGGAAAAGATAGGGTGGTGGTTTTAAATAAGCTGGGCTTTTAGTTTCCTATGATCAGGTGCAATCTAACGAATTGAAATTGGTGGGTGCATTTTCCCTCATTTGCAAAGGTAAACAGGAATTTTAATGCAAAATCTGAAACACAGGAGACATCAGATCTTACTATTTGCCTTTTACTATGGGACAGTTTTTGACAATTGGCCAATAGTTAATCTTTCTGATGTACTTAATGCTTAAAGAAATAGAACAAGACTCCAGATTGGTAAGAGGTGTCAGATTTTCATTTTTCACTTCTGGGATGCTTTTAATGAAATTTTTATGACAGAAGTATTGAGAGGGTTGTGTCTACATACAAACTAAGAGAGCCACTGTCACTGCCCTTTAAGACACTGTCTGCTTTGCATGTTCATGAAAGCAGTATGTGGTAGGGCAGCTGTATACTCAGTTCTTCTGTGCTTTTGGTGTCTTTTAAACAGATTATAAATCTTTCTCCATCTGAGGATGCAAATCATATTGATTCACTTTCTACATCATGTGATACAACCTCAGCAGACCCTCATCATTTTAACATGGGAACATCCAGCTTTGATGTGTCTTTGCCTGATATGAATAATCTCCAGGTGTCTGAAGGAGCCAAGGTGAATACATTTTTTCTCTTTCTTTTCCAACTGGACTGTATTTTACATAACACTGTTGCAAGTTTTTTTTTGCTTACACTTTCATAAAGGGTGTGATCTGTGAAATCAAGTACATTCTGGCTTCCTCTGTGTAATGGCATAGTACAATACATTCATGAACTACTGCACTTTCATACCATTTCCTTTCTACTTGAACTTTCTTCGTTAAGAGACTTTATTTATTGTTTCTTAAGTACATTGCACTACATATGCACCAAAATACTGCAAGCTCATTGGAAGACAAATTCATGAACTGGCCACAAGTTACAACTCCAAGGCAATATTCTTTTGTTCTTCATGCTGATTTAAAAGAACGATATGCCAGCTCATGTGGTGGGTGTATGCGTGTATTCTCTGAAATATTTTTGTGTGTGGGGACCTATTGTACAGTTGTGTGCCCTGGATTCAGTACTTGCCTTTTGGCAGACACACAGAAATTTTAAATTCATGACTGCAATATTAAACCATCCTGAGGGTGGGGAGGCAGGATTTGCAAGGATACAACAACCATGTTCAGCACAGTGTATTTCAGAGAACTGTATCAGAAGATGAAGACAGAGCAAGGTTGGTAAATCATTATCAATATGGGGATGGTTTCTTGAAGTTTCTGTTTGACAATACTTGCTTGTGAGAGATGAGGTGAACCTACTCCTTTCGATGTCTTTCCAGAAATATAATCTGGTTGTGAGGAGTGTGTGTGGATTAGTGGCTTGATGATACTGTTGTCTTATGTCAGTAAAGCTTCTCTGTCATGTCTAAATTGTGTGACTTCTGCAGTGTATGAGACTGGGGCAGGGGAGGAATATATCTTCTGTAATCATTGGCTTTCCTTCTTGCCCTTGCCCCCTCCAAATGCAGACACACAAAAAAATGGTACTGCTAGCACTGCATATTTCAGAGATAATGGAAACTTCTTCTGAAGAGGTCACAGAAAAGGAGGTTGGAATTGTTCTTAATATATAACAAATTGTTTGTGTCAGAAACTATTTCAGTAGGAAGAAAGGACAGGAGGAGGGAAGTGTGTGTAAGGATAGGAAAGGAACCTCTCCAAACAGTGGCTGTGGAGAAGATTAACTCATTATGATTTGTCAAAACAATTGTTGGTAGACAAGTAACCACATAACAACCATAAACAGGAGAAGTTGGCGGAATTTCAGTTGAGGAAGCAGCAGTCAGAGCAGACACATTTGCAGGTGGTGGTTGCAGCTGATCTCATGCATCCAGCTGCAGTAGCTGTTGGTGTGTACATTAAGAACTGCAAATTGCAGCTTAGGAGTTCAATATGTGCCTGCGGGTTTGGAATCTTTACTGTCAAAATCTCTTTAATGTCCCATGTGCCAATATTCATCAAAAATGAAAAGCTTTGGAATAAGTCAGTAAGTGAGGAATCTAAAATCAGAGCAGTTTCTTGTGGAATTGACAGGCAAATTCAGCTAGTCCTGGTACAGGATTTTGGTGTAAAATATAGCCCAGGTTACCATTGTTACAAAGATGACTAAATTACTAAGCGCAGAATGCCTTATTGGTGGATTTTTTGCCTCACACTATTTTCAAGTGTGAATACTTCTGTATTTTTACTCAAAATAATTTGGAGTCAATGTAAGGAAGAAGATACCTAGTTTCTAGTCAGAAAACTTGAAATTTACACCTAAATAAATTTTACTTCATTTTGTAACACAAAATCTGAGCTCTTTCCTGTTTCTCTTTTCCTCTGAATTCTTCTTTTCAGAGAGCTGATGAGGTGTCATCAATGCAGAGGAAATATGTTTTACCTCTTTAGTGGTTTTCAAAATGTTTAGGTGTTGCATCATAAGCTAAACCAAAAATATCATTTCAACCTTTAAACAGATATAGCGATTGAGAGAAACAGACTGATTATGTAGCCTCTTCCTAGGTGTTTCAATGCCAAAATCTAGATATTACTGTTAACAGTATTAAATTAATTAAACTTATTTTCTGTTAAATATAGTGGGATAATTCTATGAGGGTTACAAAAATTCAGATGATGCTATGTTATTTATTTTTCAAGTTATCTAAACTCACAGATTTCTGAAAGTGTACTGCAATCCTGCATGAATATTCAAAGTTCATTTTTTTATTTTGCTTTTGGAGCATCGTATTAGACTGCAGTGGGTGGGAGGTGTTTGCTTCCTCTTCCTTCCTCCCTTGCTCTACCCCATCAAAATGTGTTTTTCTCCTACAAACTCTGTCATTGCAGTGAAGAAACTGCAGTGGTTCTTTCAAGCTAATATTTAATATTTGAAAGTGGTTACTACTAATTACTTCTTGAATAAGAATGGAATATTTACACTTTTTACCAGGTCCTTTGGCTCCTATTCTGATAATTCAGCCATTTAGCATTTCTCTTTTCAGGATGGTTTGGGCTCTGACTCATTACATTCACCCTGAACTCAGGAATATTCCTATCTCTTTTGCTTAGAAAACAAAGCAAACCAAAAGATTATTCTACTTAATTTCTGATCTCGTCCTTTCTGTTACAAATCTTGTTTAATTTTTACAAATACAAATCCCCATAATTAATCTGTAGGATCCAAGCACACTTGATGAACTGCAGAGGTCATTTTCTCATTTAATTCCACTTGCCACCAATTTCCTTCCCTATTAATTCCCAACAGATGTGTGTACATGCACATGGGCATATGTGCACAAAGGTGTGAGCAGCCCACTTGGGATGCTATGGGTGAGGCAGTCGAAAGCCAAAAGATTAAAACTGAAACAAAACTTGTTCTGACCTAAAATGCAAGAGGAATTGGAATGTTTCAAAAATAAATCAAGAGCTTTAGGTGCTGATAGATGAAAAAGGAAGGAAATTAAGCATAATCCTTTTAATGGCCTGTTAGAATGCTTTGGATTCCTCTTGAATATAAATGACATGCTAAAATTAATTCCCAGTTCTAAACATGCATATAGTCTTCCAGACAGTGATTGTTTTCAATATATTCTGAGAGGCTTTAGTACACTCTTGGACACTATAAAATGTTAAGTGACAAGGACAGCTTGCCAGTAACAAGAACCCTATTGTTTTTCCTGGAAAATTACTTCCCTGCTTTGTTGCCACGTGCATTGGAATCTGAAATTCTTTGCTAGAGAAGTTGAAAAAAATGCCTTTAAAATAATGTTTATCCGAGACAGAAAGTTGAACAAATAAAGTATTTCTGAAGAAGTGTAAGTTGATTCATGTAATTTATAACCTGTGGCTTTATATCTGTGCAGTTTAACATGTTGTCAGGTGGGTTTTTTCATTAAATGCTTTCTATTTATTAGAGGAATTAACTTACTAATTTGCTGTTTTCTAAGACATCATCATTCACTCCCCTAGGCTGAAGCTGTACCTGAAGAACAAGATATAGCAGTCCAGGAGGATGACCTTTCAGGGTCTACAAATGAACTCCCTGGAGCATTTGAATGCAGCGATAGCCTTAGTCTGGATATGACAGAAACTGAAGAGAAAGCTGACAGGCTGGAACAATTTGCTCTTGCTAGGTACTTTGATGAGCTATTATTCACATAAGTTCTTTTGCAATGTACAACAAAGTGATAACAAGGTGATAGTTAATGAAATGGATGTTTTGGGCACAAGAGTTATAAAATTCTCCTGAGTTTGGAGCAATGAGAAGACAATGCCCTAATCACCTGCATAATTATCACACAACTAAAAAATAAACAAAAAAAGCAAAACAAACCCAAGGTTTGCCTTCTAGGAAAAACAAGATACACTGTTCACATATATCTATGCAGCTAGGCATTATGTATATAATATGCTTAATTAAAACAAAAAGAAGGATTTTAAAAAATTTGCAGTAATGGAGATATTACTTAGGTACCTGCTCAATAGATCAGATGTGTATTCAGCCTTCTGATTTCTCTGGAAAGAAAATCTCAATATCATTAAAAATCCCAACTATATGCTCTTAAGTCTGCTGATGAGTGTGGCTGGACCCCAGTATATATTGTAAAAAGGCCTTAAGATTTTTTTACTTGCTATCTGGAGCTCTTTCAGATTTTGAATGCTGAGTTAGACTGCAGTTAGCCTGGGGAGGGAGAGCAAGAGAGCTTTATTCTCCTGTGAAATTTCAGCCTTCTTCCTCCAAATGATGGTACAAGAAAACAGTACAAGTGTTCTGGGATGGAGGAAAATAGATGATAGCGGCCTGAAGATAGGGATTCTGATTTGGAGGTTTTCCTTATTGTAGCCAACCCCTTGTCCACCTTCAAAAGTAATTTGAAAATTCATGAGTATTTTTAGGAAGGTGCTGTAATTGGTCCTGTGATTTTATCTCTCTCTTATAGCGTATTTTATCTGCCACCTTCTTGGTATTCTCCTTTCATCACCTATTTTTTTTTTTTCTCCTTCAGTTTTGGAGATGTTGATCGAAATGCCTCCCCTCCTCCCTCACCATTTTTTTCCGCCATCCTTGCTGCATTTCAGCCAGCAGCATGTGATGATGCAGAAGAAGCTTGGCGCAGTCACATCAACCAGCTCATGTGCGACTCTGATGGTTCCTGTGCAGTTTATACATTTCATGTGTTCTCTTCCCTGTTTAAGGTGAGAAAATAAGTTTAAGATGCAGAATCAAAATGTTTGTGTGTGGCAATTAGTATTTCTTGATAGCAGCCCCAGTAATGAAGTACTAGATGTGTATAACCATTGTAATTTCACATACTGCAGAACTGCTGTACTACATTTTCATGCAGAACTGTCTTCTATGACCAGTTTTGTCATGAAAATACTATGTATCTCATACTTGTAGGTTTGGAGGTCATGTTGCAAAATAAAGATCCACTTTAAAGAATGTTTTCTTCAGTACTTTACAAAGAGACTGCAGAAACAGTAACTGCAAGAGACAAGGAAATAACCTTTTTGATCTCAACCTATTGTTAATCTGTTCTTTTGTCTCAAACTCTTTAAATCTAAGTGTGTCCATGTAAATGTCAGCGTTATTAAATGGTTTGTACCTACTCATCTGCATAGAAATACCCAGCTGCCATCATGTAAATTCCAGAGATTGAGTCTGAAGACTAGAAATACAGTTCTCCATTCTAAAACTGTATGCTTGCAAAGATCAGAATTTTGCAAAAATATAAGAAGAGTCAAATGTATGAGCTGTTCTAGGGAATGACTGTCTGGTTTTTCTTGTAGTTATAGCATTTTGAAATTGTTTCTCCTGCAGCTGCAGGATGTTTAGCATGCTCTGACAGTGAAAGCAATAGCCAGGTAACTTTCTACAGAGTTTAAGTACCTATGATCTCAGAATACATGACTTTTTATTAACAAGGGGTAGCCTTCTAATAAATACAGAGTTTCAAGATGTTTTCATACATGTAAGACTAACCTGATATGAAAGAAGCATCCTATAGTAAGAATCTCTTTATCACTGTGTTTCCTCCATGCTTCACTGGAGCTGAATGTCTTTTCTACCTGCACATTGTCCTCCTTTAAACATTATGCCACTGTAAATATGGGTGTCTTATAGGCATTCTTTTAAACACTGATAAATAATCATCTGGGAGAAAGAAAACACAGTGCTGAATTGTGTGTTAGTTCTGTGTTTATTCATTATGTCAGCTTTTCTGTCTTAACCTGTCCTAGAGGTTAATAGCCCTGTCTGAGTGTTCAGAGACTTACCTGTCCTTGATTCTCCTCTTTGAAGAGGCAAAAGGGAACTGGTGCCACACTTCTGAAGACTAAATAAATAATATTATGTAGTTTAAGACCTAAACATTACTTGAAAAGTACCTGTTTAACTTGAAATCCTAGTATGCACACACTTAATTCGCTGTTGTGCTTGCCCTGTATTCAGAAGATACCCTACTCATTTTCTTCAGTTGATATTGGAGGAGAAAGAAAAAGGTATTAGTACTATCAACAAGTCACAATTTTTAGCTGGAGTCACTGCCATATTTTTAGTTTATAAAAATAGCTTTGTTCTTTTTAGGGTTAAAGCATGGGAGTATTATTTTCCCTTTTTTTTCATAAGATCGCAGCTTGTCTGGAATTGTATTTTGTTTGAACTATCAAACTTTACAACTCATCAGCCAACTTTGACTTTTGACCCTCATTAACAGGAAATTTCAGAAACAAGTCCTGTGTGTGCTAAGCTTGCAAAGCAAAGTACTGCCAAAATACTTGACTGTGAAACAAAATCCTTGTTTGCAGGAGCTTGTCAGCTAAATACCTGGTGAAGTGAAAGAAATGCATTTTCCAAGGCACCTACATTTCAGTCTGTATCAAGTTGATGGTATCTTGGATGTTTGCCCACAACACACTAAACTTGTTTAAAATTCCTGAAATTATTGAAGTGCTTTTCCTGTAAATGAGTCAGAGGTCAGAGATCTCAGGATTATCATTACTGCTGCCTCTTTTTATTCCCTCAAATTAAATGTATTTCAGCAGACCAGACAGTTGCAAGTCAAGTAGAATTCACATCTAGCAAATGCCTTCCACAATCAAGCCCTTTTGTTATGTAAAGTCTTCTTCCCAGGAGAGGAAACCTGAGATTAAGAAGAAAAATTTCTGAGAATATTTTTTTATTATTTACATGGACACAAAGCACAGTGACTGTATACTGGTATATATTTAATATGCTGACAGCTGGCATTACTGTTCACAGTAATCCCATTTCATGAAATATATACTGCATTCAGACCTTGCTTGATAGATTTCAGCCCCTGTAGTCTGCACCCAGAAGGACATAGCTGAGATGACAATTTATTATAGAACTGTTAGTCCATGTAATCACAAAATAAATATATTTAGTGAAGTAGTATACATAGATAGCAAAGTACAGTCTCTCACTGTTTCATGCTTAATAATTTAAAACACTCTACAAGACCATTATCATCTTAGCTGTAGATTGTTGCTTTTATGAATATCTGAAAAGGAAAGGAGTAGAGGACCATCTGTTCTTGAATCTAAATAGTAGACTGGTCAGTTTTTGATGAAGCTGTAACTGAAATGCTCTGAGGAAGTTATTTTCATAAATAATGCTGTGTTCTGTGAGTTTCCAGAGATATTTGTTATGGTTCCTAGATCTCTTCACCCAGTATTATAACTACCATAGTGTGAATTTTACTAATCTGCAAAGATGTAAAAATATCCCAGCTAGCAAGATCTGTTCTCACCTGATTTTTCATAGATGTCTCCTTGGTACCTGTTCGCAGATGCCTCTTCTGGAAGCAGTAAGGCAAAAGAAGGCATGAAACACATCAGTCTTGTCAGGAGCATTTGTTAGTAGCTAATTCTCTCCATTGTGATTCTTTGGCCTTCCTCTTAATTATTTCTAGGTTACTCCATGACATTCTCTCTTTCTCTTACTAGTTTACTTGGCACCTCCCTCTCTGCTCATTGTGCCTGCGTTGCCATACTAGTTTTGGTACCCAAGTTTGCAACTCAATGCAGTTTCCCTTTCCATTCTATTTTTTTTTTTCCATGAGTATTTGCCCCAGTGAAATATTTGTGATCTAGCCAGTTGTATGGTGTAACATATTTTTTGTCTTTCAGTGGTATAGAATGTGCTTATGCCCTCTTTTTTTTTCCCTTCTCCTAAAGGAATGGCTTCCTCTCAGTATCTCTTTTCTTTGTTAAGTTATTTCTGATAGTTTCCTTACTGCAAATTCAGAATGCATTGAAGACAGTTATATTATTTCTGTAATCTGTCTCCTTCACTGCCTCAGGTTTACAAACTCAGTTGTTTGTAACTCAAATTGTTTTCCCCAAGAGGGCATTGCAGCAAGTAAACAGGTTACCCAGAGCCTTGAGGAAGCTCTGACCTTGGAGATTTTAAGACTCAGCTAGTTAAAAGCATATCTGACCTGATCTGGGGTCAGCAATAGCCCCACTTGGAGTTGAAGGTTGCATCAGATGTTCTCCACAGGTCCTTTTCAACCAATGTCTCTTGGATTCTCTTTCATAATCTGTCTTTTTAAATTTCCTTCCACTTTTTTGTTCTCAGCTAGGTTTTTTCTGTTGGCTAAGATCAAATCTAAATCTTTTTCCTTTGCCAGGAGAGTTAGCAACAGTTTCACAAAGACTTGGACTAAATCTTTCTTTCCAAAAGACATCACAGTAGGAAATCTCCAGTTATCACCAAGCCCTATGATTCAGATGATTCTGCTAGTTGCTTATAAAAATAATCATTTATCTGGTTTGGTGGTAATTAGTTATAGTCCCTTGCCTCTACTACAGACTCAGTGCAGCAGAGCATCTGTACCATGTGCTCAGTGAGGTGTGTAGCACTTTGTTTCTGTGTTGAAGTAAGATGGTGGAAACAGTAAAACCAGTATCAGTCTGTCTGATCCTAACTGTGCTCAGGTGGGCAATTGAGATGCTTTCAAGACAGATTCACAAATAAGTAGTTATAAAATTGATTGGTACAGGAACTCTGGCCATTTTATAAATCACTGGTAGTGTGTAGCCTATGTACAGTGTGAGGGCTTATTTAGCATGTAAAGAAAATCATTCAATCCAACAGCTTCCAATATCAATAAAGTCTGAATTCAACTCACCTGATTTTAGGTATTTAATCTCCATGCACCAGTGCAGCAGCAGTAACAGGCTATTTCTGTGTCTATCATCCAGATTGGTGTTTGGGAAGTGCTTCCCTCCAGTGAGGCATACTTTTAGGGTACAAGTCCTAACCTACGTTACTCAGAGAAATGCCTGTGGTAACTTGGAATGAAACATATAAAAATGTTGCATACTTTTATTTTTAAAAATATTCTCATGTTACTTCTACCAGCTGAGCACTAGGCCTTAGTTGAGATACGTTTGGGCAGTGAAAATTGATGGGTATTTATCAAAATCGTTGTTTCAGTTACTGCAAGATTAATATATTATTTTTATTCATTATTCACTTTATATATTAGTCACTGAAAAGTACTAGAATATTTCTGGAATACTAGGCTGGTTTAGGATTCAAAACATTAAAAAAATCTGCAGAGAAGAATAATTCCTGGATGCAGTGCAGTATTTCTGGAATCCTCCCAAGCAGCAGTAAAGTTTTAGCATGAAGGCTTTTCCCACAGGGGAAAACAAAAGGTTTTTCCGATCTTTCCGTACTGCTGTTTGGCATTAGGATGTCCATTATATTATGTGATTAGCCACTTGACATGGAATATTAACAAAACAATGCCCGGAATGGGCAGAAAAAGTAATGTGCTGATCAACTCTGTTAACTCTGTAGAGACAAGAAAAAAGCTACCTGTGGCTAAAAAGGCTTATAAAGATTAATTCATCTTTACAAGAAAGAATGTATTTCAATAGCAGGTTATGATGAACTCTCTAATTAGTTTCACAGCTGCCCAGCTGTACACTGTCTCCAGCATAATAACTCTTATTCAGTATCCTAGAGCAGTCATTCAGTTCTCCACAGGGAGATGGTTGCTTTTGTACTTTATTATGCAAAGAAGAACAACCATGCCATTTGTTTACAAAGGAAAGAAGCTCGTACTTGAGTAAATAATGTAATAAACTGTATTTTTCTTTCCAGAATATTCAGAAAAGATTCTGCTTCCTAACCTGTGATGCAGCTAGTTACTTGGGAGACAACTTGCGAGGAATAGGCTCCAAGTTTGTGAGGTCTTCTCAGATGTTAACATCATGTTCAGAATGTCCCACCCTCTTTGTAGATGCAGAAACAGTGAGTATATTCCTTTCAAAAGGCGTGTACTTCATTGCAGTGTTTTATTTTACTGGCTGTTTCATTTTTGAGCAACTCCTGAACAGATATGTCAAAAAGGGACTCTCCTCCTATCTCTCCTGTTCAGAACCATATTTCCATTCATTTTCTGTATTATTTTATTAGGTAAGTAGTGACAGATGGGCAGTATAAAATCATAGAATCATAGAGTACTTAGGATGTGTTGAGCCTGTGTGCCAAACCTCGGTATAAAACAGATGCCTACTGGACCCGGTTGGCTCCACAAATGAAAAAGAAGAAGCCAGTTCAGCATGGAAGATAGTAATATGTTTATTGATTTCATTCAAGTCAGCTGTGATGTGAGCTGAATGATACTGGCTGAAGATGAGCCAGTGTGTGCCCAGGTGGCCAAGGCGGCCAGTGGCATCCTGGCCTGTATCAGCAATAGTGTGGCCAGCAGGACCAGGGCAGTGACAGTCCCCCTGTACTCAGCACTGGTGAGGCAGCACCTCAAATCCTGTGTTCAGTTCTGGGCCCCTCACTGCAAGAAGGACATTGAGGTGCTGGAACACATCCAGAGAAGGGCAACAGAGCTGGGGAAGGGTCTGGAGTACAAGTCCTGTGAAGAGTGGTTGAGGGAGCTGGGGGTGTTTAGCCTGGAGAAAAGGAGGTTCAGGGGGGACCTTATTGCTCTCTACAACTGCCTGTAGCAGCCAGGGGCAGGGTGGCCTTTTGTCCCAGGCAACCAGAGACAGGACAAGTGGGAGCAAGGGCATCAAGTTGTGCCAGAGGAGATTCAGGTTAGATATTGGGAAAAGTGCCTTCACTGAAAGAGTATTGGAACAGGGTGCCCAAGGAAGCAGTAGAGTCACCATCGCTGGAAGTGTTTAAAAGATGAGAGGATGTGGCACTTTGTGATGTGGTTTAGTGGGCATGGTGGTATTTGTCAAAGGTTGGACTTCATCTTGGAGGTCTTTTTCAACCTTAATTATTCTGTAATTCTATAGAAGTATATATTGGGGAATGAATTAGATGGCCCTTCCCATTGCCTTCATTCTGGCTCATGTTTATCCAGCAGCATCAGGACAGTGTGACCTCCCACAGTGAATTCTAGAGGCAGAAACTAGNCTGAAACAAATGCTGAAGTAAAAACCCCTTTACTGAAAGAGTATTGGAACAGGGTGCCCAAGGAAGCAGTAGAGTCACCATCGCTGGAAGTGTTTAAAAGATGAGAGGATGTGGCACTTTGTGATGTGGTTTAGTGGGCATGGTGGTATTTGTCAAAGGTTGGACTTCATCTTGGAGGTCTTTTTCAACCTTAATTATTCTGTAATTCTATAGAAGTATATATTGGGGAATGAATTAGATGGCCCTTCCCATTGCCTTCATTCTGGCTCATGTTTATCCAGCAGCATCAGGACAGTGTGACCTCCCACACTGAAGTCTAGAGGCAGAAACTAGCCAAGTGTAATCTTGGGCCCACTGCTGTGACCATGGAAGAGCTGTGCCTTACGTCATCAGAGAGCCGTGGAGAGAAACTGGTTAAGCTTTGTGCACTGTTTCATTTTAGAGAAGTCCTCTGCTAAGTAATTAAACACAGAACACAGTTTCAATTCCACATTATCATGGGTGCAACTTTTGCTATTGTCTTTTCAGTATAGTATTCTAGTTACATAGATTTTTGCATAAATGTAAGTATTTTTCAGTATTAGTATATGTAAATCTAAGTATTCTTTTGCAATATCTTTCCTATGCTGTCTACCAGTATTTGCATTCTTTTATAGTGACATTTATAACCCTTTAATTCCATTTCTCCAGCTGCTCTCTTGTGGCCTTCTTGAAAAGCTGAAGTTCAGTGTTTTGGAGCTGCAGGAGTACCTGGACACATACAACAACAGGAAAGAGGCAACACTCTCGGTATGCTGAATTATGCTCTTGGTCTTGTCTGTATACTTAGGCTATGTCAGGAAACTGCACATCCACTCAGATCTGTTTAAATTAGCATTCAATAGAAAAATTTTTTTCAGATACTGGATTCATTGAATATTTCTTCCTGGAAATATGGACATATGAACCAGAACTAAAAAGAAGTTATTGTTATCCCTTAATGTTAGAAACAATGGTATCTTTAATATCCCTGGTGTATATTTTGTTGGGCTGTTAATTAATTTTCTTAGTTCTTGCAATTGAAATACTAATGGAAATCAAGACTACACTTTTTAAATTACAGTCAAAGCAAATTGTCATAGTATATGGTAATAAAAAATTCAGTTGCAAATTTTTGTTTACATCCTGCGCTGTGAAACTAAAATACTGCTTATCTTGTTTTGAATCAAACTGTAGATCTTATTCATGTCTTCCTTATTTTCTTTCTGAAAACAGTGGCTTGCAAACTGCAAAGCAACATTTGCTGGGGGTTCACAAGATGGAGTTATTACCTGCCAGCCAGGGGACTCAGAAGAGAAGGTAATGAATGGCCAGTGTTATTTCTCTCCCATAAAGTGACATATGTGTGATATGATTTGTTCTTGAACCCACGAGAGCCTGCTGTACTTCCTCCTTGATTCTTTGCTGGGCTTGGGCATAATCCAGTTTTCACACTTCAGGCTTGAAGCTATTGTTGTGGCCTCAGTCCTGGCCACAGGAAATGGGAAGTATTCAGAGGAGGTACTTCTGCCTTCCTAGTCTAGACAAAGAAGCAAAGCTGACCCTAACCCTGTACTCTCCCTTTTAGAAAGATGTTGCAGCAGCAGTTTTCCACAGTGTCTCTGAAAATAATTCCTGCTGTACTGTCCTTCCACCTTACTCCCATTTTATCTTCAGCTGTTACTGTCTCCATCTGCCCAACAGCAAAAATTGCCTGGTTGAAATTACACTTAGATTAGTAGTTACAAAACAATGACTGTAAAATGGCCAGTGAAATGGTTTATGCTGTAGATAAGTATTTAGAGCTAAGGCAAAATATCTCTTTATCGATTTTTACCAAAAAATTAATGCACACATGTACATGTATATTTATTTGTTTGTTTGTTTATATTTCTTGATTCCAGTTAAGGAATCGTATTTTCAGATATCGATACCATCAGCAGTTAATACTGTTATTTTATATACTAAGTATAGGAAACAGATGATATCTTGGTTGTATAATGAGTTATGGAATATATTTTGTTGGGCTGTTTCCTCTTGGAAGAAAGAGAATGTAGAGGGATGGAGAAGAGCGGGGGCTGGACAGAATTAGCCAAAATTGGGAAGCAGCAAACAGCATGTAGAAAAAAGTGATGTTTCCTCTTTCCTTGTATTTTAACTTATAAGAGATAATTGTGACATTTTCAGAACACAGACTTGACTGTTTGTAACCATTTTGTTAAGATACCTTGTTTTATTCTTATGTTGGTTTCAGTTTGTCTTTCTCCTCCAAGTCAGTTTATTTTCTTCTGTCTTTATCTTAACCTCTCTTTCGCATCTCTGTGTGTTTTTCTTCTTGTCTTTGAACTCATTTGATTTTTATTTTTTTATGCATTTTTCCAAGAATCCCAAATCCTTGCCACCCCTGCATTTTGGCTTCCTTGACATTATTAGCAAATCAAATCTGATTTGCTAATAAATCGTCCGGCTGCAATCACAGGCGGTGGGAAAATTGTTCAATCTTCCCCCACCTGGCACTGGCACGAGCAAAAGTTAGGCACTTTCCAATGCATTTAAATAAGATACTGTCTCTTCTGCAATTGTGGTGGTGTGCAAGGAAGTTACAAGTGAGCTGTTCTCAAATGTAAAAGAGGAGACCTGGAATACATGGAGTATCTGGCACTACTGGGACACGCATGGGTTCTCCTCCTTCTGATGTACAACACCCTGAACAGTGACTTCAGACTGTAGTGTTACATACCTTGCTGTAGACAGCTTAATTTATCCTCTTCATCTCTCTTTTGGGAATGCATAGAATGGGATGGAGAATGACACATCTTGCTGATCACCTGCATTGTTTCTTTTTTGAAAAAGTAAAGAAACAATGCTAAGGAGAAGGAATAACCTATGAACTGAGCTCACATAGCTGGCCTAAACACATCTAAGAGTCAGTAAATGTCCTGTTCTCCTTGTGTGGGTTTTTATAACTAGGTGTTCTCTGTTTTAGAATTAAACGTGTGTTTTGTGAAGCCAGGATTAGTATTTATACTGCTTATTGAACAGAGTGAAAAGAGGGGTTTGTCATTCCTTCAGGAGTCCCTGGTTTCTCTCCAGCATTATCCATTCAGGCCAAAATGCATTATTCCTTGGAAGTTGACAGGATGAACAGGACAGGATGAAGTTGACAGGATGAACATATTTCTTTTCCCTACTCATTCACCTCAATTGAAGCAGCTTTTCCCAATTTGCTTATTCAATGAAAGTGTAATGAGAGGAAGAGGCCAGGGAAACGGAGGAAATGAGATTAGGAAGGGACAAGGGAGAATTACTCCTAGGCTGGCAAGTGTTTGTTTTCTTATCTTTCCACTTCTCCCTCAACATGAAAGGCTAAAAAATGTAATAATTGTAGGGGGAAAAAAATCTTTCTTACAGTGATAGTCACAAGGGAACCTGCCTAAACTCTTAAACTCATTAAGGCTTAGTCTAGGGCCCAAAATCCTGCTGAAAACTTCTGTCCTAAAATAAATTGTTTAGCCAAGTGGAAAAGGTTAGAATGAATTGTAAGGAAGAAAAAGCAACAACTTGCTCTACAGAATGCAGAAATCTTAGATTCTTAGAACTCCCCACCTGGTAAAAGGCTTGAGGGGAAAACAGACCCCTTTACAGATGAGACAGATGTGAGACCAAATTCAGCATTGTCACAAGTGGTTGCATCACAAATGCTTCCTGATGCTGATAACTAATTTTGCACAGTTTCTCTAATCAGATCTTATTTCAAAATAATTGCACATGATTTGTTGACTGTGGTTACTGTTACTGAAAATGGGCAAAGGCAAAAATTGCTTATTCTGACATTAAAGAAGCTTGAAATAGAAGTTGTCTAGGTCAGCTGCTAGAGCTAGCAACTTTTCTGAAATCATGTAAAAACTTCATGTCCCAGAATGTCTTTCCCCTGCCTTATTATTGCAACAGATTACATGATTTGGATGTGTGTGATTTGTAAGCTTTGATGCTGCTTTGAGCAACAGAGTCTCAGTGGCATAGGAGTCAATTTATAGACAAAAGATAACTGCACATACTGTTGTGCTGTCTGTCCAGGTATAAGTCTTAGATGAGTACAGCTGTCAGTACATTCTTCAACCTTATTAAGAAAGGAGATTTTTTTAAATCTAGACAAAGACTGGGTTGCTTTGTTTCTTTGCTTGCTTTTCTGGAAAAGAGGTATTTGGAAGATCCTCTTTTTCTTGTCAATTAACACTGCTAATTCAAATAAATATTTATTTCCCAATTAGATATTCAGTTTACTCTCTTAAGTCCAAAGTCAGTATATGCCTTTCTCAAACCTTCCTCACCACAAGCTAATGGACGTGGGCTTTGCAAACTCAAACTGTTAGTGGATATTTAAAACATGCTGCACCCCATAAAAATTTGCCCCCAAAAATCAGAATGTACCTGCTGCTGTGTTTCCCTGTGGCTAAAGGTACAATCACTCTACCACCAATAAGGCTGGAGATGTACCCATTGGGACCATAATCATCTGGAGCTGAGCTGAGATAGAGTAAAGCTCAAGGCACAATGGGACCATTGTTAAGCTAGAAATTCTTAATAATCTATAGTCAGTTATCTGACTGTTGTTTGACAGATCCATGGATTGACAATGAGGTAAAATTAGCCAAGGTAGGCAGCTTTTCTAAAGGAGGAATGCAGCTGTGTGTAGATTTCCCCACAAAGAATAGTTTCTACTATCCTTCAAGTCCAATAGATATTTAAGAATGCACACGCTATGCTGTTCTCTCTATCTCTCATATATATACAAGTTTGTGTGTATACTCAACTTCCTAGATCATGGGGAAAGGTTCTGTCTGCTGACATGTTAAGGCAAATAGAATACCTTGATAAAATGCACCTGCATTTAATAAACGCTTGCATGCAACGGTTATTTTGTTATGCTGGGACTCTCCTGTGTCAGTAAATGACTGAAGATTGTGTTGCCATCAAAGTGTTAATGCGTTAAGACCTAATTATGTAACTGTCATCTCTTTTCAGTATGTAAAAATGATCCCTTAAAAAAGCAGGAAGATCTGAGATGTAAAAGTTAGTGCCTTCCTGTCTTTCCGCTAGCAGTATGAAACAGTAATTCTAGGAGTAGAAAACTAAGTCAAAGTGTTGCTGTTATGGAGTGTGTCCTTCTTAGATGCTACATTTACTGACTGCTTAAAGAATAGTGCAAATGATCCAAGTACTCTAAACATTCGGTGTTTTCAGCTGCCAAAAACACTGATTGTGTAGTGTCTATCAACTAATCTAAAACTCTTCCCTTACTGCAAGAATTAAACTAGAAAGTGAAAAGTGTGAAGGCTATGATCATTCCACCTGAGCCCTTGCTGATGTGGAATAAAAGAAGTATCACTTAAGCCAGTAATTAATGTCTTTTCAACTTCCAAGGAATCTTTCATTCTATGCTGAAAGAGAGAGAAAGATAAGTTACAATCATGATATTGGAGAGCGATATGGAGCTGAGCATTAGTAGCCCTGGGAAATTTTGTATCCAGTATATTTTCTTCCAGTGATGAAGGGTTTTTCATGTAATGTGAAACCCCTTCCTCAACCCTTTTTTTTGGCTTGCCCTGGTTTTGGATGCAGTACAGAGGAGACAGTGTTTTCTGGCCAAAAAGACCATGGAATTCACTTATTTGCTGCTTCCGCTTCCCTCTTCCCCCCTCCTTTAAAGTAAATTCCATGGCAAATTAGAAATTATGTATGGATTCCAGTATTTTTGAATGTCTAAGTGAAACTTGGTGGCATGCTAAACTTCAGAGTAGGTGAAGAGAAACAAGAAGATTTGAAAAACACAAGCCAGCACACCTGTGAATTTATTGGAACACAGTGATCTGTCTGCTCTTCTTATCTTGAATTTAGCTTTATAAAGCTTCATTTTCGTGAACTGCATGGAAGCCAAGATATAAAGGGGTTTCTGAAGAGTACTAAATAGAAGAAGAAACTAATCAAGCAATGTTAAAGGAAAAAAATTAGGCATCACAAGAGCTTAAAGCTTAGTTTTTCTGGTTTTATAGAAAAGTAGTGCAGGGTTTGGAGCAATCCTTTTCATATATATTTTTAATAGTAAGGCAAATGTAAAAAACAAGACCGAAATGCTTTGTTAGGCTCATCAAAGTTAACATTATTTCACACTTCTGTGTTTTCTGACTTTGTATTGATGGTAAGGTAAATAATTTTAATAAGAATTCCATATGCTGATTAACACTGTGTGCATATGCACTGACATGAGGCTGTAACTGGGCAGATGTGGTTGTGTTTGTTTCTTACAGCATTCACATGATGACTCTCTTCATGTAAAATGTAATGAGATTGTAATATTTATAAAATAAGAAAAGCTGCATTAAACGAACACAGAGTGCAAATGTTAGTTCTTGGCAAAGAAAGGAGGAACACTTAGTTTTGAAGAGAGCAGTTAGTCCCCTAATCTTTGAAATGCTAATGTAAGTCAATTAGAATTTTTATTACTATTGCAACAGGACTTACACTGACATTTTAATAGCTTCAGAATTACAAACCAGTGAATCATTACTGGTGAGAGGAAGGGATACAAAGCTGTCTCAACTTGTGGCTTTGCCATGTACTTAAACAAAACTGGCAATTTCCATGGTTTTTTTTTCTTTATGATAGTCATAACTTGAAAGTTATATGCAAAGCCTTTCCATTGTAATGTGCCAAGTAATAAGCCTAGCAACCACAAAACTTACCCTGCCAAGTTCATTAGACCTGTTAATCCAAAAAACAGAAATATTTTTAAACAAAAAAATACTTAAAAATAGCAAAGTTCAGTTTTGTTAGTCACTTGAAAATCCTTCCTAATTTTTTAGTACTTTGCAATATGAGCTACTTTTAATAAGAAAGCAAGCAAATTTAAATAAAAGTATTATTTCAGGAGTTTTCTAACACAATTTCACTGTAAGTTCTTGAGCTACTGGGTGGGATAAATCTTAACTAATAAATCTGGAGATCTAACTGAGGATATTTAGACTGCAATTTACCATTAGAATTAAAGCTTGATTTTATTAAGAATGCTGTGCATGTTGAATGTAATATTCCAACCAATTATCAGGTTGAGGCAAGCATTGCTAATACTGCTGACAAGTTATGCTATTACAGATGGGCTGTGCTTCCTATTGCATGCATTACACTGACACTATACTTTCTTTCCTTTCCTTTTCTCCTGTGCCATGCTTGCTGTGTAGCAAATGGAATCTCTTGCAGTAAGTTGAAGTTCTTTCATATTTTTGTCCATCTATGGATGGGCTAATACTCCCCAATTTTACTGTTTTACTTCTAAGCATGTTTTCCTTTTTTGTTATAATTTTCCTATACAATATGTGGTTCTAAATGGCGGTGACTAAAATCTACTAACATGTATTTTGTGAAATCAAAAAATATTGTGCCAAAATTTTGACACTTTCATATGCTGTTTCAAATGGTCATTTACATACATTTTTACAAATCAAGCTTTTGAATGGATGCAATATGCTGAGGCAAGAAATGTTTTTTGTTATTTTAAAATGAGTAATTTTCCATTTGTCCTAGTGAAAAACTACAGTTTATAGTTGGCAGTTACATTTCAAATGGGTTTTGTGTATATGTTGATGAACAGTTTCACCACTGTTGGTTTCTAATACTTAATTAGGAAGAACAAAAATTGAGTTGCTTGCACTAAGTGAATCAAACTAGAACCATTAATTTGACCTTAGTTTGTTTTCATTCAGGTTAACAGCCAGAAGGGTGAAACTGAATTATTGTTCTCCAAGGACTAAAAAAAGTCCAGTGTTACATGCCAAGCTATCATGAGATTTTTTTAATGATGTTATGCATGTCTTCAATTAATTATTAATTCTCTGACAGCTCCAACTATATGTGTATGTAACTGCTATGTAGTGTTGCCAGGCGTCCAAATTGAATAGAATGAATTTGATCCCTGCTGGGGAACCTCAGGCTGTGTCCCTGCTTGTGAGCTGAACAGGACCAGGGAGGAAGTGAGTGTCCCTGGGCTGGTGCTTGCTTGGGTGAGCAGTCAGCACCTTCACTGGCTGGGCCACCAGCCAGCCACTGACATGCCCAAGCATGGTTCAAGAGAAGACAGAAGCCAGAGCAGTTTCCAGGAGGCTGTTATCTAGACAGTCAGCCTTTATTTTGGGAGGAGAATGGTTAGCCACACAAATGCAAACTTGGCAGTGCTTTGTGCCCTTGGTTAGAGAATGGCCTCTGGACAGGTTTATTTCACTGGCAGTGTTCCTCATACCAGTGTTCCTCTTTGTTCTGATAGGCTTTTTCCCTGTCCAGAAGTCAGTTTTGTCCTGGCACATCTGCTCCTCACCACAGATCTGCTGGGTCTTCTTTCAGATTTTGTGGGTCTTTGCTGTGATATCCAGTCTGGTGGGATCATAGAATGGTTGGAGTTGGAAGGCACCTTAAAGATCATATAGTTCAAATCCCCCTGCCGTAGGTAGGGACACCTTCTACTAGACAGGGTTGCTGAAAACCTTATCCAGCCTGGTCTTGAACACTTACAGGAGTGTAACATCCTAACATCTAATCTAAATCTCCCCTGTTTTTGTTTAAAGCTATTGCCCCTTGTCCTACTACCATCTGCCTGTGTAAGAAGTTGCTCTCCATGTTTTTTATAAGCCCCTCTAAGTACTGTAAGTACTGTAAGGTTGTTATAAGGTCATCCTGAAGCCTTCTCTTCTTCAGGCTAAACAACCCTCTCAGCCTGTCTTCACAGGAGAGCTGCTCCTGATGCAGCCCAGGTTGTGGTTTGTCTTCTGGGCTGTGAGCACACACTGCTGGCTCATGTCCAGCTTTTCCTCCATGAGAACTCCTGAGTCCTATACAGGGCTGCTCTCAATGAGTCCTTCTCCCAGTCTGTGCTCATGTCTGGGATTACCCCAACAGCAGTGCAGCCCCTTGCACCTGGACTTGTAGAACATCATTAGGTTCTCATGGGCCCACTTCTCAAGTTTGTCCATGTCCCCCTGAATGGCATCCTGTCCTTCTGTATCAACTGCAAACTTGCTGAAGAACTCCTCCTTGCTGAAATTCTTCCATTCCATTTGGGGCAGGAGCACTCCGATGCTGCCCACCCGTAACAGACATTAAACATACTGGTACTCAGGTACCAGCTCCAGAATGGCACAGAGCTCAGACCAGGCAAATTCACAGCGCTGAGCTCTGCTGTTGTGGCAGTGCTGAGGTGTGAGGAGCCCTGTCTGCCTGGCCTTCAGCAGGACAAACCCTGCTAGGCTGACACCTGCTGGCTTGGCATTATCCTCCTGCTCCTGCTTTCCTCCATAAACCCCTTTAGAAGGACACTAGCTCTGCCTCACTTTGGCAGTGCCCTTGGCTGTCTGTTCATAGATGGGTAGTTGGTGTACACCTCACCCTGATGAACAAAGATGAAATTTCCTTTTGACCTTAGCCCCTCAGCCTTGTGAGGCTGGTACAGAAATTAGGGGAACTGGAATGCTAAAGCTGTGGTTCTAATTTTGGCTTGTTAATAAAAAATGTGGCCACTTAAATATTGAACCATATGTAAATAAAACACTTCAATCAAATTAATATTTATAATGTATTTAAAGTACATTTTTTTAGTATTTGTGCTGACATTTGCACATTCCCAAATTCAGCAAAGAGCTTCAGCACCTGATAGTAACTGTGTGTATGAAGTACTTTAAAAATGCAAAGACATGAATAACTTCTTCTTTTCTGCTAATTTTTGCATGAAACTCTGCTTTAGTTCCTCCTAACAGATGGAAATACCACTGAGCCCACCCTTGGTCATGGTGTCTGTCACAGTAAGCAAATCAAATATGGTTGGAAGTCTGTAAGGCTTTCCTGCCACAGGGTCAGCACAAGGTCAGAACTTGTACTTACAGGATTTTCACTTTTTATATAATTAGTCGAAGATTAAATGTTCCTCCCTTCTTCACCATGATCCAGCTGTGGAACTGCAAGATTCCCCTCCTGTTAGACACAAGAATAGCAGGAACCATAAGCATATTAACTTGACCTCTCTGGCAGCCATGCCCATTGCCCATTATTTCAATGTGCCTGACATGTTTTATGTCATGCTGCACTTCACACTGAAAGAAACAAGTGAATATTCATAGAGCAGTATCTGCTTAATCTTGGAGAATACTTAATAGAAGCCAAATACCCTCTTACATATTAAACTCCATACATCTGTTGTATAGTTTCTTTAAGATGGTGGAAAATCCATGAGCAGAATTTTAAGTTCCAGAGCTTTTCTTCCTTCTCGCTCCTAGACAGATTTATCACCTCTGTTTCTCTCTCCTCAGAGAAGCAGGCAGGAACTTTGACCATCTTGGACAACTATTTCATGGCCTCTCTCTAAGATTTCCATTCCTTAGAAGAGGTCTTCGACCATATCTAAAATTTGGGAGTTTCATGTGTAGGAAACTCTCATTTGGGAGTTCTGTGCAGGAAGGTCACTTCCCCCATATTCTGTCTCTGCTTTCCAGCTGCAAACTGGAGACAGTGAAGCTAATCAAAACAGAATGTTTTGAGACTGATGCTGACATGTGCTGCATGACAGCTACCCATCATAATTTTGTTTTTAATGTCATATATTACTTACCTGTAGAAGAAAAATAATTACTTATTTTCTGAAATAGTATACGGTCATACTTCAGGAAAATAATGGTTTTGAGAACAGAACTATCTCAATGTGTTTTGTTAGTTATCAAAAATTACCTAAAGTCACTAATATTTATTAATTATTTCTTCTCCTATAAATCTTTCCTTAGCAACTGGAACTCTGTCAGAGATTATATAAACTGCACTTCCAGCTGCTGTTGCTTTTTCAGTCCTACTGTAAACTTATTGGACAAGTGCACGAAGTGAGTTCCATGCCAGAGGTATGTAATAAACCAAAAAGTCTTATACTGAAAATTCCACTTTATTTTCATGTTCTTATTTTTTCTTCCTATGGACTTAACACCAAAGATCACACTATTTCACCCTGACTATAAGTCTGCAGGCATACATAATCAACTAAATACCTTAGCGTCATGTATTTTTAATTCTGTAGTATTCACAAGCCTTTTTCTTTAAATATTTTTGACATGACACACTCTCACGCTCTCACTTTTGACCAAATAAGCTCTTGTTTTTAGCTAAATCCGTGTATCTTACTTTAAAAAAAAAAATACAAGAACAATACTCCTATTCAAGTTTATTTTCAGCAGTTGCTTAAAATATGTAATACTTTGAAACATCTTTGAGATGATTGCTTTAAGCTGAATGATTATCATTTAAGGAAAGAGCTAACTTATCATTCCATGTGTATTTTTCTCCTGGTAAGGTGTATATATTCCAAACTATTGAGGAGAAAAAATTGTTGTACTCTGCTTTGTAAAATAAAATTTGAAACTGTTACATGTATTTTATGACAGATTCTAGTAGTTTAGAGATGGTCTGTAAACAAAAATGGTTTGTTTTATCAGCTGTGCTGTCAGAGTAAAAAGAGTTTGAATATTTATTGTATCTTAAGGAACTGTTATGAATGTGACTGGGCAGTTCACTTTTAAGAGAGGACAATAGGCATCTACTACTAGAGCAGTCTAAGTTTTAGAAATATTTTGTATTCCTTCCAACTGATTTCTGTAAGTGTATTTCACAGTTACAACTTTGTTAGGTTGTTATAAATAATGCAGCCTGTGAAACTGGGGAACAATTGTGTGAAGAACAGCTATTTCACCATGAAATTTGCATACTTTGCTGGAGACACAAGCTCTTATCTAAACGAAATTCCACTGTTAGTTCATGTGGCAATGGTTATTTTTAGCATGTAGGAGCATGAAAAAGTAGATCCTTGGAAATTATTAACTTACTAATTATTTATGAGTCTTGTGCCATATTAACTTTTCAGCCTGAGAAAAGGTTATACAATTCCTGTCCATCTGTTAATCATATGAGATCCTGCATGGGTTTTGTAAATAAATATCAACATCTTGCTAGGAGAAGTACATGTTTTCTTCAGCTTTTCCATAATATGAAAAAGTAGCAAGGGTGAAAATAAAAGCTTGTTTAGATATACTCCTGCATTTTAGCAAGCCAAAACTACAGCATAAGGTTGAAGAATGCACAAAGGAAAGAAAGGCTTTTTCTCTATATTGTACAGAGATCAAGAAATGTCCTTGTGGTAAATTGGGGTCTTTTCCATAATGTGTTTTTCCAATGTAGTAGTAAGAACAAACTTGAAGTACCACTCCGTGTGGGGCTTATGGAGAATGAAAATACCTATTTCTCATTTTTCTCCTTGGAACAGCTGTTAAATATGTCAAGAGAACTGAGTGAGCTGAAGAAAAATCTGAAGGATGCTACTGCTGCAATCGCAGCTGAGCCTCTGACAACAGAATCTGAGCCCACATTCAACTCCACTGAAGCAGCTATTCAGTCCATGCTGGAGTGTTTGAAAAACAACGAACTTGTTAAAGCCGTCAGACAAATAAGAGAATGCAGGCAAGTTTTGCTACATGGTTCATATTAGACTTTAATGTTATTAGAAAAAGTATGCATTTATTACCTTCCTAACAAAATGTAATGCACAGGATCAGCATAATTAATTAATTATTTCAACAAGGTACATGGAGGCATTGTTATTGACTTTTGGAGGGGTGTGCCACAAGTAACTATCAAACATATGGTTGCACCAATTAAGATGTTTAATTAAAAGTCCTGTGAAGCTCTTAAGAATCTTTTTATTGAGTTAATTCCTTACAGGTGCATGTCACTGGCATGAGCTAACATTCAGCCAGTTTCACTTACACCTATTTTAATGAGTTTTCTTAAGCTTTTTTTTTTAGCTAATGGAAATTGCACTTTTATGTGATTTCAGTGCCTGATATCAGAGTATGACTAACAAATGAGTGATGTAAAACAGTGAGTTGCTTCAGGTTTATAAGCGAGTACAAGTCCATTCTCCTTTAGAGGTCTCTCTCACATAGCTTCCATCTCTGCTAATAAACCCATAATAATATGCCTGTTCTTTTCCTGTCCATTGCAGGATTTTGTGGCCCAATGATATCTTTGGAAGCAGCTCTGATGATGAAGTCCAGACACTACTGAACATTTACTTCCGCCACCAAACCCTGGGTCAGACAGGCACCTATGCACTGGTGGGCTCCAACCAGAGCCTGACTGAAATCTGCACCAAATTAATGGAACTGAACATAGAGATCCGCGACATGATTCGCAGAGCTCAGAGCTACCGGGTCATCAATACTTTTCTTCCAGACTCCAGCGTTTCCGGCACAAGTCTCTGACAGGACCCTTGGGTCCTCTTTCAAGCTGGGAGTGCTGCCCTGTGGGAGTGAGGTGGCTCGATGTTTTCTCAGCCTTACAAAGGTTTGGTCAAACTGTACTCACGCTTGTTACATTTAGGATTTCTTCTAAAAAGCGATGGGCTGAACTTCAAACGTGTAGCAATACTGTAAGGACAGAGGTAGCATAGAGCACCTGGGACAACATCCTTTGTTCTGTGTTGCACAAAAACCAGTTAGCATTTCACTGAGCAACTGCAACTCACTACTGAAGAAGTGACTTCCATTGCATACCAAAGCCTACTACACTGAACAATACTTCCTTTATAGCAAATTAATTTTAGGTTGGCAAAAGTGCAATGTTTCCTTCACAAAATAGTATTTTTTGTTAAAAAAACAAACCTTGTACATTTTTTCCTTTTTTTTTTTCTTTAGTTGAATGAAAGATGGGCAGAATGAAGCTGGCCACGGAATCTCACAAACTTGTTGGTCAAAAGCTGAGAGCCTGTGTATATGAAACAAACTGTAAACAGACTATAATTTAATGTACACTGTAATTTGAATATAATTACTGTATCTTAAAACAACGAGCTGCTATGAAGTACATTTCCTAATGTTACTAGGCTACTGTCTCTGAAGGTACTGGATCATAGTACAGAGGTCTGTTCTTAGGCCCCTCCCAAGGATCATGAAAGGTCGTGGTAGATTTTCTTTTTTTTTTTTATTAAGGACCTTGGCTGCTTTTTACTAGAGGTTTGCTTTTATGAATATATTTATACTATTAAAGGATGGTTGACCTAATTTAACTTGCCATTTTGTAGGAGAAAGTCCCATCACAGAGCAAATCTTTTGAACTGTTAAGCATGCATATTTTTATTTAATATAAATTTTGAGTATAAAAGGTAAAAATATTAACGTGAAATGCAAGTTCTCATGTTAAGTTTCTTCAAAGAGATGTCTTATTTTATTTGTAATGTATATATAAAACTCATAACTATATGGTTTTTCTTACATTTAACTGCTGTCCAGTGTTAAATGTATGCATGTAAATCTGTTGCACATCTGAGACACTTTTATTCTGACAACTATGTAACTTATTCACACTGTAAATACACTTAACCATTTTTGTGAAGTAACTTTGAAATTTGGATTAGTACATCCATTTAACTAAAGTATAAAAGTCATATAGAGTCACAACACAGTACATGCTTGTTGTGAAAATTTTGTTCTTGTCCTAATCAGTACTGTTGCATATGGTATCTGTGATGAGCAGCCCCCCAAAAGACGCTTTTCTCCTGGTTTATGCTGAAACCATTCAAAGAAAATAGTGGAAATCTAAATACAGCCTGACCAAAAAAATCCTTACAACTCAGTTTGGAAGACTACAGCAGCATAAAAAAAGTTTCATTGGTCTTCCACTGACTGTGAAAACCTCACACATTCCTTCTACCCTACACTAGCACAGATACTGCCAGTCAAATGGTTTTTCCCCTCCTCCTTTCAAACATAGGCAGTTTACCATTTTCCCTCCTATTTTACAGCCATAGTCTTCTTCTGACAGATAGTCTTTGATTACCAAGCAGCTGTGATTTTTTTATATGTACATTTGACAGAGACAGGGGGAAGACACATTTGCATCTACACCAGACTTTATGTTCCAGAATATTTGCATCTTCCACCCTAGTTCAGATAGAGTGACTGAAAGAAAAGTTAGTGTACCTCAAATCTTAGCATTACCTGAAGACTAATCTTCAGGAAATCAAATAAGATTGCTTCCTTACAGATATACTTTCCTCTTTCATCCAAGGAAGGATGAAACTAAGGGCTATCAAACTAGTGCGAACTTTTATTGAACTTTATTTACAGTATATATACAGTGAAGTTACATACTTTACAATAATACCAAAGTCTTCAACCGTTATCCAATGCCAAGTCAAAAGCCTTAAGTCAAAACATCACAAATGACAGTGCAAAGCACAAAACAGAAGGGGGCACGTGGATCAGACAATGTATTTGAAGCTGTAAGTGCTATCACAGGACAGCCTTTTGCCTCTGCAGCGGCCACAGAGTTCTTGGCGATGAGGTCTCTTGAGATCAATATGTCTCTTCTTCTGAGGGCAAGAACAACGAGTCTTGGAACAGATCTTAAGAAATGAAGACATGTTAGTAGAAGTACATCAAACAGAATGCACCTCATGTTAGACTGACACTTAATCACAGCAGCATGTTGGGGCTGATAATTTAAGAGCTCTTGTGGTAAAATCCCTGTGGATTTAAGGTGGTTAAGAGCCTTCTCACCTAGAAGCACAAAACCCTACCTTGCCTGTAAGCAAGCCATAACACTGTATGAAAACTGTTCATGTAAACCATCTACAGGAAGAAGGAAGCCTACCCCATTACACCTTTCCCAATAGCATTTTCTCATATTTTGAGGAAATCAAGTCTTCTTCCAGATAAAGTCAATATCAAGTTCAAGAACAGTATTAGTGTATATGATAACATCTGACAGTCTTTATAATAGAGTACAGTTAACCCTGGCACTGGATTGCTTCCACTCGACGATAGGGATTGAAGCCCTTTTGGCATTTGCGAGAGAGCTGCTTGAAGTACACCTCAAAAAAAGGCAAGTTCTGTTACTATAGAGACTTACTAAAGGTGTTCTGTACAGATACCTAAATTTGTGCCAAAACATCCAATTTGTCAGATTTTATGCCATTCTTACAAGTCTTAGGAGAAAAGAAATTACTCATTAATTACCTTGTTGCTTCCAGAAATGCACCACACATAAGCACTCTCCCATCTAGTCTTGCAGTCTTTGCAGTGGAAATAGCCATACTTCTGCTCCAAGAACTGTAGAGACAGAGTTCACTGAGCATCCTCCAGCACCTTGAGAACACCCAGCCCAGTTCCCTCACTACTACTCCCTGACAATGGCGAGATACTGAAAAAAGTTGCCCAGGAAAGTCAGGGACACCCTATTCATGGAAACGTTTGGAGCTGTACTGAATGGGGCTCTGAGCAACATGGTCTGATGGGTGGCACCCCTACCCAGGGAAGTGGGGGTGCAACTGGATGATCTTTAAGGTCTCTTCCAACCCAAACCTTTCTGCGAGGCTTTGATCCGCAGGTCTGGGTTTTCGCAGGCTAGAGGCTCTTCTGCTCTAGGTGAGCCAGAGCCAAGCCGGGGACCAGCGTGCTGCTCATGAGGTGATTCCTGGCCTCCCTGCTTGAGGGTTCGCCTCCCGCCCCATCCNTTCTGAGCAGCATGGTCTAATGGGTGGCACCCCTGCCCATGGAAGTGGGGTTGCAACTGATGATCTTTAAGGTCTCTTCCAACCCAAACCCTTCTGCGAGGCTTTGATCCGCAGGTCTGGGTTTTCGCAGGCTAGAGGCTCTTCTGCTCTAGGTGAGCCAGAGCCAAGCCGGGGACCACCGTGCTGCTCATGAGGTGATTCCTGGCCTCCCTGCTTGAGGGTTCGCCTCCCGCCCCATCCCGGC
>VZRF01008743.1:294013-341449 GCA_013396875.1 Vireo altiloquus
CCAGCGAGCACTGCACGGCCGCGTCGGCCCGCAGGCTCACCTGCACCGCCGCCTCCTTCGTGCTGGCCCAGCGCGGCCGCGGTGCCAACGCGGGGCCCATCTGCGACAGCAGCGCCTGGAGCTGCGCCCGCCGGTAGCTGTCCAGGTACTCGGAGGGCAGCGGCGTGAAGGGGCCCCCGAGGAAGGGGCTGATGCCGCCGCTCTTGCTCTGCTTCCAGCTGGGCTGCTTGGCCGCAGGGTCCCAGCTGCGGCCGAGTGCGGGGCTGCTCCTGAAGCTCTGGTACGTGCTGAAGGGGGAGCAGACAAAGCTGTCCATGATTATCACCGCCGAAGGATCAGCCCTACCTGGGCCTCTGCCCTGCTTTTATCTTACCTGGAGAGCTAATGGTTGCTAATTGATGGGGAAAGTGGGGCCAGCTGGGCAAAGGAGGGCTGATGGCAAGGGAGGGCCGGCCGGCCTGCCTTCCTTCTCTGCAAGACTCTGTAATGATGGAGATCCAGCCACAGCTGGGACAACCATGGCCTGCGTAGTGAGGAGAGGCCTGCGTGCTCACAGTTCCTTCTACTTATGGTCTTAAAAGAAGGAAAAGGGGGTTTGGGAAACTAACAAAGTCCAGATAAACTGGGTGTCTCCCGGAGAGCTGAGGAAAGAATTCAGACAATTCCATCTCTGAAAAGAAGTCTTTACCGGTATTAAAAGGACTGAGCATCCTCATTGTTCCACTACTTGGGGATTATCTACCTGGAGCTTTTCTATCAAGTCAGCTGCTTTAGGAAAAGATGGAATATACTTGTATACACAAACTGAAGTAAGGGAAAGCAGTGGCTTAATACCTGTATAATGAAATAAGTGTTAGTAATACAAGAACGTGCATATTAGACTAATAGTCCTTCTTCCGTAATTACATCACTTTAGTTCAATTTTAAGGTAATATAGTTAAAATAATGTAATTAAATCATCCAAACTGTGTATGTACGCCGTTAGAGACTGGAGAATCCTTAAATCCCTGGAACTGCTGTGATGTGAAATACTTTCTTTGTATGACTCTTCACCATCTTTGTAAATGTGTTGCTTTATAAAATTCAATGAGCCAGCAAGAGAGAGGCTGGAGAAGACCTGATAGGGATGATGTCTTTAAACGTTCATAGTGTATTTGACACTTTCAAGTGTCTGAGATAAATCAGTAAGAAACAGAATTTTTACAGGGCAGAAAGAGGTTAAGATTCAGGAAACACATTCATCATAATTCAAAGAAACATGTCTCAAGGCTCCACATTGTCCTTGGGTTTTCAAAGCACTGTTGGCATCAACTCAAAGCACAAATAGGGTATAGAGACAGCCATGTTAACACTTAATAACTGCAGTAAGGCTGCCAAAAGAGTAAGTTGTTAGGGTGCGTTGGGAATGAGGATGGAAATTATTTAAAATTTATGTCATCATTTAAATGTCATCATTTAAAACAACGGTTTGACTTCCTCTAAAATGCTATGGGAAGAAACAGTTACTGTGGCTCCACAAAACACTGCAGGGTTAGAATTTAAATTTTCTTGAAAGAACAAGGGATATAGAAAATTACTGTATGACAAGAAACTGAAGAAAGTGACAGATGACTAAGCAGGTGATGGGATAAAACTCTGCAAAATGAGGACAGGTATGGAGAGGTAGAAAGAAACCCTTTTATGGCACAGGAATAGATGAACATCCCACTAAAATGGTAAACCCAAAGTTGGTGGTGGGAAGAGTATACCACCCATCTTGAAGTTGTTCCATCGCCAAAGCAAAGAATTTAATCAGGAGACAAGGTGGGAACGGACATGTATGTGGAGGATAGTAACATTCTCTTTATTGGAATATCAACAACCATTTCGTGTGCGAAGGCCCACGAAACCACCTGAGAAGCAGAGGCTGAGGCTTGCATAGGCCGTGACACTTCCCACGGCCCTGCCCTGTGTGCCTTCCGCAGCCCTTCCCGGGGAGGTTGGTGTCAGCTGTTGTTGCGCAGCAACGCGGGTCATGTCAGCCGTAGTACTTCATTCCCTCCTCCCTAGGAGGCGTGGGTGAAGCTGCTGGCGGCCATCCTGGCTCAGGGCACGCTCCCTTTCTGTACCGCGCGGACTCAGCTACGGCGGGACAGCCCTTGCGGCGGGCACCACGCGTCCCACCGCGGTGCCCGATCCCGTGCGGTGCCCGACCCCGTGCGCGGCCGAGGCGGGGCTGGTTCGCCGCCTCCTTGCCGGGAAGTGCCTGCGGCGGAGGGCGGGAGCGGCGGATGCTCCCGCTGCGCAGGCGCGGGGCTGTGTTGGCGCCAAGCTTCGAACGGGGCGGCCGGGTTGGGGGTCCGCGCTGCCCCTTCCTTCCCCTCCGCCTTCCCTGCCCGCCCCGCCCGTCCCCTTCCCCTGCGTGAGGCGATGCTGCGGCCGCCGCCCCGCCCGAGGCGCCGCCGGCAGGTAACGGCCCCGCGTGCGGCTCGGCCCTGCCCCGCCCCGGGGCTGCGCTGTGCCCTGCCGATGTCACTGCCGCCCCTCGGGGGTCTCTCCCTCTCCTCACAGCCCGCCGGGGTCTGCAGTCACCGGGTGTGGGGAAGGGTGGTCTGGGCCCGTCCCCAGAGGCCCCGCGGTGACCCAGGGAGGCTGCACAGGCCGCGCTCCGTGCGTGGTCATTGCCCGGGAGGAGCTTCCCCTCACGGAAAGCAGCGCGGACAGGTCAAATCGCCCTTTTTAAAATATGAGGCAACGTTAAGTTCCTTGGTATTCTGTTTTAATGCAGCCCTTACCTTATTTTAAAGTGCCCGTCTTTCCCATGGTTTTGGTAAGGCAGCACATGTAACATGGAAAATGGCTTTTACTGTGGAAGCCATAAACGTGTTAAACGGTGACGTCTCACTATGGGCTTATTTATACGTGTTTTATAATAGAACTGCGAAACTGGCAGTGTCTTCTCTACTTGAAAACAACTTTGAATCAAATTCTTTACATGTAATGCTTGTAAGAGTGTATACGTGATAGTACGTATTCCATCCTAACATGTTGTAGTGAGTGTGGGGTTTTGATTTGTGTTTAAAATACCTCAGAAGTGTTCTGCCCATTCTATCTTGGTTTTTTCCTGTGTTTACTGAGTATTTTCATTATCTCTGGTATAATTCCTTATGCTCTTGTCTGTAGTTTGCCCACTATGTTCATCATTGTGGTGTTTGAATGCTCACAGAACAGTCAAACGAGCTGGGCTATGGCACTCCAAGAAATGCAGGAAGGCAGGTCTAAGACATTCAAACAGCAGTGTATGAAAGTGTTTTCTTATTTCTTCTCAGGCTTTTCAACTGTTCCTGTAATGTAATGGATAAGAAAATGGCTTGCAAATCTGGGGAAAGACCAACTTTCTTTGAAATATTTAAGGCACACTGCAGTGAATCAGGTACAGCTTATCTAAAGTAAATAATTTTTGTTAGCATTGCTTTCTGGCCACCAATATTTTATGCACATTTCCTCTGTGTTCCACAGGAAAGCATTATGCAAGTTATTAGCTGCTCTTCTTGCCCCAAATCTGTATTTGCTCATACCTACTTTTTGTAGATTTCTTCAAATTTTTATTTGTAGTTTTTTCCCATGATGTATGCTTAGTTACTTTTTGTACGTGCTTATTTAGAGTTGTCACTTCTATACATACCCACACGCGGACCAGGCTTAGTCTTTTGCTAAATGCACCTGTAGTAGTTATTAATTTTGAAAGAAACCTGTTTAACTTGCCTGTCTGAGCAAAACAAGAGAGACTCTAAAAGCCAGAGTATGCTTGTAATTTTAAACAAACTGGATATATTTCTGGTCCTTCAGTTAGTTTTGTTAATGGTCTGAGAATTAGGGCAGACATTAATTTTCTAAACCATTCATTTTTAAACCACATATTTTGTGGTTATCAGAGTTCAAAGGAATTTAGAAACAAATGAACCAAAAGTATGGCAATGGAAGGAGCAATGTGTTTTGCTGATGTATTTTCACATCCTCCATGGAGGATCCTTTTTCATGTGGTTTTCTGTATGTTTTCCTTCATAGATTTAGGGCCTATCAGTCTCAACTGGTTTGAAGAACTCACCGCTGAAGCACCCCCATATGAGCCCAAATTGTTTGGAGAGGTTGATAGGCCCCCTGGCTGGCTTGATCAAACAACTTTTAAAACTCCAAGGACAAAACTCTCTACCTACAGTCAGCTGGCATCAACCCCGCTGCTTTTTAAAGAACAAAATGCAATATTGCCACCTTGTTCTTCTCCTGAAAAAGAGCCAGATCAGAAAAAAACAGGAGCAAGTGAGTAACTTCTTTTTTAAGTTGTACTTAAAGGCTGCTTGTGCCCTTCAGAAGCAAGATACTTTTTTTTTTTGCCTTTTTTTGCAGCTGATGATTATTAATGTAAAAGATAATGCTTCTGCAGGAATTGTGTGACTAAAAAGCTTAATTTAGTAGTCTTAATTTAGTAATAGTGAAGATCATGTATGAAAATGCAGCATTAATCTTAACAGTGAATTCAGCCTTGTGATAAACTGGTAACATGTATCTATGTGAAATTCCCTGTATAAAAGATAGTGTTGTGGTCCAAATACTCTGAATACTGTTAATATAAGGAGATATGAACTTATTAGGATACCCTGTTGACTGTGAATCAGAGTGGATTTTTTTTACCCATGTCATTTTTGTTTTATGCAAAATTTCTGAAAATGTTTTTAAGGGAGAGAATCGTCCTTACCATGATAAAGTGTGAGGCAATTTGTAGGGCCCTCCTTAACCTTTCTTGGAAAGATTTAGACGCACTAAGCTCATTGAGTTCCTAAAATTGTGTGTTATGGAAAGAAATTACATTTTTCCATTTGGAAAATAAAGTAATTTTACGAGGTACTTCTCATACATTATTTCCAAATCCCAAGTACATCATGGGAGCACATGTCACTCTGCTCCTTTCTGATGTACCCGCCCTCCTTGGACAGAGAGAAGAATCTTTTCTATGGAGAATTTATGCAAGATTGTATGTAAGAATATCTTCTATGGAAGAGTATTTAACCCTGTTCCTGAAGGATCTGATTGGTATATCTGCTGTGTCTATGTCCTGATAAGCTTTCCTAACCAGGTTACAGAGAAACACAAGACACCCTTTATTACCAGAATTGTTCTTAGATCCTGAAGCAAATTCTGTGAAGGGTTAGAGCTGTGCTGCAGTTCAAGTATACTTTATAACACTACTTCCATGGAATATTGTTACTCTGTTCATTTTTCTGAATTTCACTGCTGAACTTTTGCTGAGAACATGTTTCTTCTAAATGTAGCTATTTGCGTTTTACAGTGTTAAGTCCCTAGGGAATTCTTGGTTTCAGGAATTTCATTTGGCAATTTCATAACTGGCAAAGAAAGGAACCTTATGATTGTTTATTTCAAAATGGTAAATTTTGCTCTGTGTATGTACCAAGGTCACATGTGGCTACCTGAGATACTCTATTTACTTGGTTAGAGCCAAATGGCTCCTGTGAAAACAAGAGCCTGGATGGGAGCTGATGGATTTCATACCTTGGTATGGGACTGGGATGCAGCTATGTTGTGCATATGAACTCAGGAACTCAGAAGCAGACAGAAATGCACAAACTAAAGTGTGATTTCTGATACAAAGGTTGTTTGGAAACATCAGAGTAGAAATTCCTTTGAGTAGATGCTTGTCCCTGTAAGGGTCTCACTGTTCAGAGGATTCTGCTGCTTTGGTATGAACAATCTTTCTCTTTTGCTTGGGGATGTTTTGCAAATAAATAGATGCTGCCAACAGTGACAGTGATTCCAACAGCAGTTCTGGAAATAATTTTTGCTGCTTATTTGAATGAATAAGTGTATGACTTAGTAAATTTGAGGGGAAGCTGCACAGATCTCTGTTTGCATGTATTGTATGTAATAATAACTTCTGCATTGACAAGAAAGGCATAATGTAGTACATTAAAACTGAAATGGAACATGTAACTTGATTAATACCAAGTGAATAAAGTAACATAATGAGGGGTCTTTTTGGCTGTGCATTTGAAACATATTTAGCATTGTTTGGATACAAAATAATGAACAGATTTAAGATACTAGAACAGAAATTAACATCGGGTTTGGGGGTTTTTTGGGGATTCTTTGGAGGTTTTTGGAGTTTGTTGGTGGGGTTTTTTTTGACAGCTTGACTTTAAACTTCAAAATTTAGACTATTACCTAGAATTCTGCAAAGTTATGTTGATTATTTTTTTCTATGTTGTAGATAGAGAGAATTTGATAAGCCCAAGTAACACAAGAAGAAAAATAGACCAAGAAAATGAAATACTTGTTTCTCCTCCTGGTACCTGCCACAACTGTCTCACTGCTAGGTATGCTAAATCATTCAACACAAATAAAAAATGAGCTGGACCTTAACAAAAAGCAGTATTTAACTCACCATATTTGACTGTTGAACTTTTTAAGAGCAGTGAATAATCTTGTATGTCTGATATGTTTATGGTACTTGTAGGTTGCTAAGTGAGTTGAAAATAAAACACTAGCTAATTTTGAAAATGTCCTTGCTTTCAGGTGATTTTTATTCCTATTTTTCTACTCTTTCATAGCTGGAATACATAATTTTTTAGCATTATTTCAGTTTTCCAAATCATCAACATCAAAAGAAAGAGTCGTAGTGATGTATCATGTGCTTCTCAAGTAGTAAAGCTATTTGTAATATTTACTTAGATTTTTTAAAATAATAGCCTTGATTTTGACACTTAAATGTCTGTATTTCAGATAGATTTTATCAAAGTACTCATGTTGATTATAAGAAGAGTTAAACTAGTTATTTGACTAAAATCAGTTGAGCCAATTTCCCTAGTTTCATACAGCGTATTATAAAATGCATGGTTACATTGAAATTTATTACTTGTCAGACAAAACGTCACTGAAAATTTAAGTATTTCCCTAAGGAAACATTTTACAGTTTATAGTAGACTTATAGTAGTGTTTAAAATATTGCCTGATGGTTAGGAGAAACCTGCATTTTATCTAGTCATGAAAATAATCATGGTGCAAAGAAAAGAAATCATGGAAATAGTAATATATGTAATGTTTGAAATATTCAATTATTTTCAGAAATGGAAAAGTACAATTAATATTTTGGGTTTCATTTTGTTTTGCAGTCCAGCTATTTTAAGGAATACTTTCAGAACACCTCAGAGAAACAATATCCCTGGTTTGTATTTTTGCTTTTTGGTTCTACAAAATATCTCATATCTCTAGATATCCTCATTTTTTAGCTACTGTTTAATGTCCTTTTTACATAATGTTTTTTAGGACCATATGGAAGCTTGTTTTGCACACCAAAACTTTCAGAGGTACAGATTTTATTCATGCATTTTGTTTCCTTTTCCTGAGTTGTACATTTAGAATTTGGCATAGAAATTATAAATATATATATTTTTATATATTTATATATGCCTGTTAAATATATTTCTAGGTCAGAACACCAAAATGTATTTCTGAAAGTCTGGGAGCAGAAGTGGATCCAGATATGTCCTGGTCAAGTTCTTTAGCCACACCTCCTACCCTTGGTGAAACAGTGATAATAGGTATTTCTAAAAATGAGCGATTGCTAAGGGCTAAAAACTTTTGGGTTTGACTCAGTATGAACTGTTTGGGTTTTTAACTAAATAAAGACAAAATTCTTACAGTAATGCTTAGTGGGTGACTTTAGATAATGCAGTCCTAACCAGAAAACTTTTCAGATGTTTTCTTCCTTTATCTAAGGGATTAGGGAATATAAATTTAGAAATAACATAGCAAAGCAGAGAAAGAGGATTAGATAATGTTTGCTTTGTCCTATCACAAAACTAGAAACTGTTGGGCTTAGTTAAATGGCTTTGTTTATGAAGTGTAAGGAGGTGGCCTGCTGAGTAAGCCTCCCAGCAGCAGTGTTGCCTTCAGCATTTTTAACTACTCTCACTGTGTCTGCCGTCACATAATCCAGCAAGACAGACAGACTTGGATACTCATCCAATTTAAGACCCAAGCTCCTGGGTTCATATTTCCTGGGTTGTTTGGACAGAGCAGTTCCTGGAGCTCATTTACTGCACAGCTGCATGAACGAACGGCTCTGTCAGCCAAGCTGTGAGTGAGAATGAGTGGGTGATAATTGGTCCAGCGGTAACCAACAGTGATGATAAACATCAAGCCTCAACCTAAGGTGTTGGAGAAAGTGAGATTTCATTAACATATGATAAGCAAAATGAAATTTGCCTGTGTGATTTGTTAATGAAAATTCTTGAGAAAATGGAAGACCTGGATGTGTCTCCTTAGCTTCTGACATTGCTCTTTATCATGTTGAGCTATCACTGTATAGAGTATATAAAGCATATTAACAATGAACACTAGAATTGGGAACCTCTTTTGGGAGGGAGGAAGGGGGTAGAACTGTTCACAAGACTATTGAGTTGTGGCATTTTGGGTGTTCTTTGGTCCAGGAAGATGTGAGCTACAGAGAAAGGCTGGGGGAAGTAGTCATAACTTTAATGATGATGTTCTGGAAGATGAGCTGTGGTTTGAGCTCTCATTCTCCCGTGTCTTGAATAAGTCTAGTATTTTATAATAGCAATACTATACTCTCTGCCTTCTGGCACCTGTGAAAAGAAAGAGCTGCTACATAGAACCTAGATGCTCTGTCTATGAAACATTTTAATATACTGCTATTCATGCATTTTAAAAATAGGGTTCACTTTCTCATTTTGTAACAAAAGTGAAGATAGTACTGCTACTTTGGGAGGAAGTGGGGGAAAAGGCCAAATTCTCACAGGCTTGAAGATCTCATCCAGATCTTTGGACAGAAGAAAATGGGGAGTAGTGCCATGAATAACTGCTTGAAAGGGGAATGGCAGTGCTCTTTCAAGGTGGTAACTGGAAACATAGAAGAAACCATAACCTGTGATTTGGGGTGGTTTGTGCTGTAACAAAACTGCTTTCGTATACTGTCCTTCAGTCTCATCTGTACGACTTTTTAGTTAGAACTTTTAGTTTTTAGTATTTTTTTATTTACAGATTTCAGTGGCATTTAAAATAATCCAATGAAACCATCCCAAAACACTGCTGTGTTTGAACACACTCAGCAGATCACTTGGGAGAAAATAAATTGACTTGTCTGTCTTTCTTCTAAAGCTAGAGAGAATGATTCTGTTTCTGGAGCAAAGCAACAGGATGGAAGGGCTGATACAGTAAGTAGTTCTAAGAGCTATGTTGTTCTTTAATTTTGGTTAAGCGATTTGGTTACATGTTTACATTCCTCGAGCCAAGAAGAAAAAATTCTGTTTTCATTTTAAGCTCTCCTTTCTGGCTGTTTTAAAAAAAAGTTACTGCTCACAAAACTAAATTTGCAGTACGTGGTTGTAAAATGTGTTTTCACAAGTAACCCTCTCTGAGAAATATTTTTTTGCTGTGTTTATTAAAAAAAAGCCCGAACCAATCCCCCCCCTCCAAACCACTTGGCTTCAGCAGCTCTCAGTATTATTCAGAGAGAAATCAAACCTAGGAACTGAATTATGCTACTTACCTGAGGATTGGTTTGTCTGGTTTTTTTCCCACTTCTGTCAAAGTTTTGGAAGTTATTCTTTGGGAATAACTTCTTGTTCTCAGCCACTACAATCAAGAGTTGAAACTGAGTATTAATTTCAGTCCTTTGATAGTGGTAGGGGTTCTTGCATAATTGTAATTTTACTCTGTGTGTATACAAGCTGAATGATTATTGAGATTGAAAACTGAGGATGGCAGTAACAGGATTCAGTTAAAAATTTAAGTTTGATCCTTAATGGCCTGAAACTTCACAGTCAACAAACCGTTACAAGTGAAAATAAGCAAAACGTCTTTGTCCTTCCTCATATCTCCTTTGTTCCTTTTTTGAGAGGTTTACAGTAAACTGCTGAACATAAGGTGACTGTAGAATGGAACCTGATTTGCATCAAAAATGGGGATTATCTGCCTATTTGTTTTTCACATGTACCTGTGAAAATGTTACCTTTCATTTTAAGAGATGGAGCATTAGTCAGATACTGCAGTAAATGTTTAGAGTTCTGTCCTTGACTGTTAAAGTGACACTTATTGGTACATAATATAACAGCTTTTGTCTTTGGTTTGCAGATTTTGCACAACTATATTTCCAAGCATGATAAATGTCCTGGGATAAGTGATGCAAGTATGCTGCCTGTACCAGAGACAGTAAAGCAAATTGCTGAAGATGACATCAAAGATTTGGGTATGCATTGATGCTTTACCTGATGAGTATTCTGTGAAGCAAGACTGAGGATAAAATTATGTTCTGTGTTTTGGGCTGTTGTTAGGGCTTGTTTGTTCTGCCACTTACATACTCTCAGTCCCTGAATTGATTCAGTTTTGTAAAATTAATCTAGCCTTAAAAAAGGGAGTGTCTGTTGAGTCAGTGAATTAAATCAGTGTCCCGGTTTAACCTGGTTAAAGTCAAGTTACGTTGCCACTGTACAACAACCACAGTAGTTCTGTGAAGTGTGTTCACTGCAGCTGGAGAGGTGAGACTGTGGGAGAGCTGAGAGAGAAGAATGGTGCAGGCTCAAGGGGGAGCAAGACTACTGCTTCTAGCTATTGAATAGGCTTAACTTTATCATGAAGTTTCATCCCAGCACAGTGAGCTTGTTTTTTTGATCTTGCTGTATTCTTTCTTCATTTACTTCACCTATTCAAAATAGGTAGTTCAAAGGTAGACAAATTCTTTAGGAAAAAAAATGTTTTGGCTTTTCTTAAATGAATGCAGAAAATATACAAGACAAGAGAAAAAATGTTTTCATTTTGTGTTTTTAGATCATGTTAGTGGACAAGTGAAAGTGTAAGCTCCAGGGGGAGGTATTTTGATTTTAGAGAAATTACAGCAGAAGGGGAAATTCTTATCAGAAATTTGCTCAGCGTGGGTGGGTGTAAAAGGGTGCTGTAGGGATTCACATGGGGCTAGACAGGACATTATATCCTTAGGATTGTATACCTCCTTATCTGAATTGAATGGACTGCCTTAAAAATAATGTTTGTTGGTACATGTAAGAATTGTAAAAGAATCAGTTTAGAATTTGATAAGGAGGGCTGTGAATGATGGGATCAGGAAGCATTGTTGCTTGCAGAGTGATATATGCCTGCTGTTTTCATATTGTGGGTTCATATGTGCTGAGAAGAATGTATTTGGTAGTAAATGTATTCAAGTAATCAGTAATTAGTATAATACTTTTAGAAATTAAGGACATTAATGTCTTAGTCTATATTCCAAAAGGTCCTATTACATTGCATTCTACAGTAGAGAAGACCAGTTAAAACAATATGTGAGAAAAATAAGAGGGAGAGGAAAACCATTTGTCTTAGAGTTCAAAATAACTTGCAAATGTTTTTTTTTTTTTTCCTATGTCTTCCCTTTATGCTGATAATTAATTTGGCATTTGAAGATGCTGTGTAGAAAAAGGACAGCTCAAACCTCCATATTTGTAGCTTCCAGGTGTTGGTTTTCTCTGGAAGAGTGTTGTATGACCGTAAGGTACAATAGGTTTTAACAGGTATACATTTTGTTTCAGTTAAAGAAAATAAGAGAGATCATAATATATCAAATCATCAAATAATATTGCCCTCCCATGAGTTTAGAAGTCAAAATTAATTCCCCTGATTTAAGTAAAAAGAAATAAGCTATGTCTTTTTAGAAAGCTCTACTGACAAGTTATCAGAGGATGAAGGGATATGGACACAGAAGTTGCTTCAGAGGAACGTACTTCAGTAAAGGAAAATGGACCTACCTGTACACTCAGTCTGTAGTGTTACAGTTTCTTGTTTTTGAGATACCATTTACCACACAGGCAGAAAATACAAAGTAAAGAGAATGAGTAACTCTCTATGCCTACAATGTCAGCATAAACCCGTAATGGATGTATGACAAGGAATTGGATATGTGTAACCGAGTACTGGGAAATCTTCAGTGGACTTCCAAATGGAAAATCTTTTGGATATTAGGCTATTTAAAAGTTCTACTAGGGAAAGTTATAGAGTTGTAAATTAAAGAAATTGTACGAAAAAAAAGCTTGTGGGAAAAGTTGAGCTGTTGGTTATGTGCCTAGGGAAGACAGGACCATGATGTTTTCTAGGTACTTCATTATGATTTCTTTGATATGAAAAACCCTTAAAAAGTATTCTGTAATTGAAACCTAGCTATATTTTTGAATGTGGACTGTTCCGATAAGGGGGTCTCATTTCATACATTTGAGAAGGTAGTATTTTTATTTGGCATGGATAAGCCCTGCAAAGGAGAATTTGGGTTATTTTTTCCCCCATTGCATGTTATTTCTAAACACAAACAAAAAATTCTCATTCTTTTTCTAATATTTGTTCCAATCATGGAACTATGTGAAAGCATCCTTGTCAATTAAAAGATTGAGAATATTTATAGATCTTTCTAGATACTGTACTATTTTATATCATAGTAGAAGACAATTTAATATATTAATCTTTATATAAGATTATATATAACTATATATAGCTTTAGCTGTCAGTTATGGATAAACATAGGCAGCTTCTTAACATGTCTGGTACCTACCATCAGGTATAAATTTTGGAAGAAAAAAATAGATACATTTATCTTGCAAATTTACTTGTCTGTCGGGGAAAAAATGCTCTTTTGAGACAGCATGTTGGCAACTTTAACCACTACAGAGCTCAGGATGCCAGGGCATTTACATGTATTTCCTTTGCCTCCTGCTTCCTCTAACAGCTGCTTAGTTTTGTCTTTACCAGCTCACTCCTGAGTAAAGGTACTGACTATAAAATTGAAAACTCTCTTACCAATACTGTTCTCAAGTTATTTCCTAAAGTTTAATTTCTTACTTCTTTTCTTCTCTTCATCTTCTCTAAACTCTTTAGAGTCGGAGGTGTTAGATGGCTTACTTGGTGAGATGGATAGCTTTGAGGACACGTTCAGCATGCCAGCTAAGTCCCATGGAACTCTTCTGCTGATGCCACATGCTCTGGATGCAGTAGAGAAATATGAGATAAATCCAGATAAAACACAAGAAAAGGATATTCCCTCTGAGCAGCCTAATAGAAGAAAGAGTGGCATTTCACATGAAGTCAAAACAAATAGCTGGACTGAAAACAGCCACTCTACTGGAATGAACGGTTCTTTACTCCAAAACACTAGTGAAGATGCAGGAGATGGTAAAGATGGCTGTTTAATAGGACACAAAAAGGAATTGGAGTCACTTAGGAACACAGGAGATGAGCATGATTATAGAACACACAAGTCCTTTGAGAATGAGAGGCCTGTGAAAGAAGGTGTGCAGTCTCCATCAAGCCAGTGGTCTCAACTGAACTTATCTGATCTTGACGTAACTCAGCTGGAGATGTCTGTATGTAGATCTCCACCCTCTGACTTACACAGGGAAGAAAATTTAGAAGAAAAGTCAGTACTAACAGCCAAGGATGATGCTGTGGAAACGTCTTTACTGAACACTTCAGGCTTGATAAAAGCACAAAAGCTGTTGAGTGTCAATTTGGCAGAAAAATGCTATGAAATGAAAAATGCTGAAAACAGCCCAACATCGGAAATAACTCCAGTAAAATCTGTGTCATTGAGTGTTCAAGATCCGCAGTTAGTGAAAGGATGTGCAGCTGAGGTTTCCAAAATGAGCTTCTTAAACTGTAATTCTTTTTTAATTGAACATACAAATGTCACTGAGTATTCTCTAGTCTACGGCGGCAACTGTTCCAAGCGTTTAAAAGCAACTTCTAAATCTGTCATAACCAATGTTCTGTCTCGCCCACTTGTATGTAATACCACATCTCCAGATAACTGTGATGACCTACATTTAATAAATAGTGAAAATACTCTTACAAAGTCTGGTTTTAAAAGCCCGAAGATGTTACCCAGCTTGAGAAAGAGATCCAAGAGATTTATTTATAAAATAAATAATGCTTTATTGTATCAAGAAGAAAAAATAGAAAAAGGAAAAAATACAATAACCTCTGAATCAGCTATTCAGACTGTATTACCACATTCGGAATCTGATTCATATGAATTTAGAGGCTGTCAGGTGGCCGGTGATGTTGAGCAAGGTATATTATTAAGCTTTTTATAATTTGTAGAGGATTCATTATTTGTTATCAACTTTTCACGTAAATGTTTCAGATAAAATCATGTAAAACCTTGTGTTTGTGGAAAAGTAGCTGTGCAATTGGGAGTCAACATACAGGATTGGTCTGTTATATTAGTCTGGTGATAAGGATAGCATTATTTTTAAGTAAAATTGTGCTAACTTTTTTCAATATAGGTTAGTTTCTGGAATAGAAACTTCGGCACTGAGCCATTATTGTATTGACAAGCTTAGTTATCTTTGTCAATGTTGGTTATACGTCCATAGTGTCAAGGGCCATTCTGTCTGAGTTGATAACTTCTAAGCGATCATAAAGAATGTTAAAGTTGTAGTTATTCTTCTAGAATTAGGTGCCTAGAGACTGTACATCTGTTTCTTCCAAAAGTTCAAAATATTTTAAAAAACAATATAATGAAAGCAAGCACATTCTTCTATTTCTAGAAGCTGTTGTTCTTGCTAGAAGAATTACTTTATATTAGGAGTTGAAGGACGGTAAATTTGAAACAAATCCTTATGTTGAGACATAAGGAGTTGAAGCCTGTCTTTTCAAATTTCATTATAGCTAAAAATTTATTTATCGTTTTTTACCTTGTAGCATTAACTTGTAGCATAGAAGCCAACTCTCTTGTTTCTGGCTATTAGAACATAATTAAATAATAGATTAAACAGACCTCCAGCCTTGTGAAGCTGTTTGCATGTGAAAACAGAAGTAATACTTTGGATCCTGCTGTTAAGCTTGTGTAGAAATGATCTAAGCAGCCGAAATTTTATGGAAATCTGAATCTACATTTATTTGAATACATGTATTCATGTTTTTCTCTGTAATGTCTTCTCTTGTAGACCATGTTCTTCTTGCTGAGAGAAAGCATTTGGAATCAAACACCGGGACAAAGAACTTCAGCACTTCTACTTTAAAAATGGATATAATGGATAACTCAGCTGATAATTCCTTCAGTGACAGGCTGAAACAACAAGACCTGAGAGACTTGGGGGAAGATGCAAGAGAGGATCAACCTGCTACATCAGTAAAATCCTTAGAAGTATGTGACGCACTGAAAGAAGACACAACAAATTCTTTAAATAGTGAGATTATTTCAAATATAAAACGTAAAGTTCTGACTTCAGCATGCCTTATGGCCAGAAAGCATTCCAGATTTCTCCCTAAAAGCTGTTCTTTAGGGAAAAGTGAAGAAGATAAGGACATGAGTGCTAATGTGAACGATGGAGCTGCTGTACCTCAGGGCCTGAAAGAACTTGGGTCTTCTCACAGGGACAAGGAACTCTTGGTTGATATGCACAGTGACTCTATATCCATGACAAACAGCATTTCCCATAATACTTTCTGTCAGATCAACTTTGGCATAACTGGAGTCAGTAGTGACTGCTGCAATAAATTATCACCTGGTAAAAGGCATGCTACAGACCAGAGGTCAGGAGTTGACTGTAGAGAAGTACCCAGACCCTTGGGAATAAATTGCTCAGAAAATGACAGTACTGGATTAAAACAATGGGAGAAAACAGATGCAGCTGCCTTTTCAGAGGATGTAGCCAACAATGAAGAACCAAAGCCAGCTGAAAACAACAAAAGCCCTCAAGCAGCTGCATTCAGTAATGTAGCTGTAGACATTCCTAAAGAATTACTAGATTGTGTAGATAATAGTTCTTTAAAGGAAGTAATTTCTGCAGAAGATAAACAAGTAGCACCTATGTATTCCAGCAAAAAACCAAAGAAGAACCTGAAGTGTAAAGGGGAATCATCAGTGAATCTTAATGCATGCAGTTTGAATCTGGGCTTCAGTGGCTTTCAGACTGCTTCCAATAAGCAGATTAAGTTCTCTGAAGCCAGTATAGCAAAAGGCAGAATGCTGTTCAAAGATATTGAAAATGAATGCTTTGAAGCCTCTTCCATGGAAGCAGTCAGAAACTTTTCAAATCAAGTTAAAAAGGAAAATATGTTATTCTCAGATTCAAAAAGCAAGTTGGGCAGTAATTTATCTGATTCTTTGGATTCACAGGAAAGTTTTCTTGAATCCAGGCATACACAGTTTATTCCACATAAAGTTGGCTTGTGTAAAAGTTTTCCTAGAACTCCACAAGCTTTGCAAGAAGCAAATCAAACCTTGACAGCAAGCCAAGAAGCTGAAATTGCTGAACTTTCCAGTATCTTGGAAGAAACAGGTAGTCAGTTTGAATTTACACAGTTTAGAAAGCAAAGTAACACAATGCAAAGTCATGCCTTGCAACAAATAGGAACTGTAGAAACACCTGGAACAAAGAATGTAGAAAATATTTCTGAAGCAAGGAGAGATGTGGGGTTTTGTAGCACTTTTAAATCTGAAAATCAAGTAAAAAAAGACAAGTATTGTCAGGAGGAAGACGCAAATGAGTCTTCTGAAGTGGTGAAAAATGAAAAAGAAAATGCAGTGGTTTTCCATAAAAATGACAAAAAGGTTACTTTTATTAACTTAGACATAAATGAAAGTAAAAGATCTGATGAGAGCTTTCCCATAACTAAGCAGGACAGCTTTTCTAATTTCATAGGCTTTACTTCAGCTGGAGGTAAAAAAATTAATATTTCGAAGGCAGCTTTGAGTAGATCTGCAGAGCTCTTCAGAGATTTGGATGATGATAACTATTTGTTTAAATCTTCTGAAACCAGTACTAGATGTCACAATTCAAATGGATCTATGTCTTCTGACAGTAATTTTTTCAGATGCCTGACAAAAGAAAGCAAAGAAAAAACTGTTTGTGTTTCAGATTTCAAAAGCACGAATGCAGTTTCCCGCACAGGTTCTGTTTCCTACCTTGCACAGAATAAAAATAAGGAAAATACTAGTTCAGAATTTAAGGAAGATATGGAAAGTAGGACAAAAATATCAGTAAATAATACTGAAAATGTTAGTTTCAGTAGTATTAACATCAGCAGCCTACTAGCCACTAAAAATCATAAGCAGAATTACAAAAGTTCCAAACAATTTTTAAATCGAGGAGATGATGAAGGCAATTTGCAAGACAGCTCATTAGATAGAACATGTCTAGAAGATGCTGTTATGACTGCAGAACACAGTTTAAATATGTCATATGAAATGGAAAATGAGTCTCCTAAGCAGAAAGGAGAAGACAGAAAGGAAGATGAATGTTTGTCACCAAAACTTCAAACTCCAGCTGATAGTGATGCATCCATTCCTGATGCAGCTTTGGATCATTCTCTGCCCTTGTTCAGTGTACAGTGTGGAGAAAGAGGTGTAAATCTTTTGGAGAACTCTGATAAAGAAAAAACTAACTGTAAAAATACAAAAGAAGACACCAACAATGAAAAGAACCTGCTCGTGGATGGAAGCAGAATAGAAACAGGTTTTTACCATCATTATCAAATACCTCTTGAACAAGAGGTAAACGTGGGGGAAAATGAAGTAAAAGGGAGTTATCTGACTGGTTTTCATACCGCTAGCGGCAAGAAAATAGCAATTGCTGATGGATTTTTGGCCAAAGCGGAACATTTTTTTGCAGATGTTGATGTAGGGAAGGAACATAATGACAGTTTTGAGAACCTCATCAAGAAAAGGAAATGTGGCAAGAACTGCGTTAAAGACTGTGATTTATGTATTGAAAGCATTGCTCAATGTGACTCAGAAAAACTTAATTTTAATGAAAAGATTGTTCCTGAAGAACCTGGAGATCAGTTTAATCAGGAAATAGAGAGCAGTCCTATTAAACATGCTGCAATTCTTGTTCCTGCTAAAGGAGATACATTTGTTGATCCAGGTGAAGGTTGGCAGAGAAGTTTGGTAACCTCACATGCACATAAAAAAGCTGATGTCAGACCTGGAAGGTTAGAATTGGAGTTCCTTACAGGACAGAAGAGTGATGATTTAAGTAGAACTCATTTGTCTGAAGATGGAAAATTCCTTGAAGAAAGAAAGGTGGACTACTCACCACAAAAGAGGGATGATTCAGAAAACACAGGTGATTTTCCTGTGCACTCTGCTGGGTCTCTGCATTTAATGAAGGTACCAAATGACCTTGAACACAACTGTGTGCCTGGAGATACAAAAAATACTTTATTTTTTGAGGAGAGCAACAATAAATCTAATCAGTCAATCCTCTTATATTCCAAAAGTAACTGCTCTTACATGAATGGTGACAGTAAGGAATTCAACTTAGAACATTTAAATGAACCTGCTGCTGATAAAAATTGCTTCACAGACACCATAGTTAGTGCTTGCCAAAACCAGTCATTAATCAGTCTTCCTGAAGAGGAAATTAATTCTAACAGGTTAAAAGAAACGCCACTTAACATTGAAAAGCAAAGGGGTGATCTGAAACAAACCGTGTTTAGCACAGCAAAAGGGAAAGCAGTGTCTGTTTCAGAAAGTGCATTAGCAAGAGTCAGACAAACGTTTCAAGAAGACTGCAGTGAAGCTGTAAAATATGAAATTGAGCCTAACTCAAGAACCAGTCAAACAGAAATGGTTAGAAATTCATCTGAAGTCCTTCACACTGAGTGTCCCGATTCTGCTAAATTTTTTAATGCTAGAAGTGAAGAGGTTAATTCAGCTACATCCCAATTTATTAAAGTAAATGCAAGTGCTAATGAAAATGGTCACCAAGAAAGAAGCACATCTGCAGATGCAAAGTCAGTTTCAAATTCTCAGAAGCAACACTTGGAGCTGAATATTAAGCTCTTAGGGAACTTACCTGTTCCAGATAAGCAGATAAAGCCATCAGTTGCTTCTACAAGCAATTATGGACTTTTTAGTACAGCAAGTGGAAAGCCTGTACAGCTTTCAGAGGAGTCACTCAGGAAAGCTAGACAGCTCTTTTCTGAAATGGAAGGTAATGATTCATCGCATGTCCAAGAGGCATTTTTCGTTGAGGAGGATGTTGAAAAGTCTAAAATGCGCACTGAAGTACTTCCTAGGAAAATGCAGGTACTGTCATCAAAAGTAAAAGAAAATACCAGCACTGAAATTATTTCAGATTCTACTTTTGGCTTCAGCACTGCAAGTGGAAAGCAGGTAAAAGTTTCTAAAGATGCCTATCAAAAAGCAAAGGCAATTTTAGAAGAATCTGATTATTTTTTGAATAGTGGGCTTTGCACTACAGATCAGCTTAGTTCAATTAAAGAGAGTGGTCCACATGTAAAATCTTTAACAGATAAGGTGATCTCAGAATTCAAAACTGAAAAAAGCTGCAATCAAGACTCTGACTTTAAAAGTATCTGCCCTCAGGAAATAAAGTATTTTCCAAGCACTTGCCATGTCAAAGGGCCTGAGCACACACCATACAATCAGAAAAACAAGCAGTTAATATCATTTAAAAATAACTTTCAGCAAGAGGAGACCAAGTCTTTTGGAATAGGGGAGCTGAATCTGGGGTCAAAACTAGAGTCTGAAACAATTTCATGCAATGCTACTGCTAAAGCAGAAATTAATACTAATCTCCTCCAAAGTCCAACAAATTACTTGGAAGTAGAGGCTGTTGAAAGTGCAAGAGCTTTTACGGAAGACAGTTTTTCCATTTCTGGAGGACAAATTAATGCAGGGCAGACCTTCAGTGGCAGATGGGATAAAAACTTCCAAAATAAGACCTTTGGGAAGAGGCACTTTGAAGAAAACTCACTTGGTAGGTGTTTTGTCTTACATATCTTCATATTTCTGCCTAGTGGATTGTTTGAGGTTTTTGGGGGGGGATTGCATGTCACATTGATTTTTAGGTCACAGAGACATTCAAGTTCTTTCTCTAGGTGTCAGTGACAAAAATTCTTCTTGCTGCGGGGTAGTTCATCCACTCTTTCCAGGCTTAAATATGCACAGTAGAAGCTAAATTTGTGATTAGTAATTTTGAAGGTGTTCAAGTTTGCTGTTTTATCATAAATTTACAGAAGGAAGCTGCTGCTGCTTTTCTCCCTGAGCAGACTTTCTCCTTTTTTTTTCCTCTCTGCACAAATCTAGAGTTTTTTCATTGAAAAATGAGTAGCAGTATTTTCATTTTCACCTTTTTGTTCATTGTAGGTGGGGACAATGTTTTGCTTGTATCAGGATTGCTAGTCTGATATGAAGGATAGTTGTTGGTCTAAAAGGAGTTTCTTGCCTTCTGAAACTGGTCTGTCTAGGGCTGAGGTGTTGGTACTTGATGCTTGCGCAGACACCCAGACCAGTTCAGGGACCTGGGCTAGCTGAAAACTACTTGTGGAAGAGGAAATTGCAGCAGAGTCCCTGCCTGGCTGTGCAGGTTCAGGTACAAAGGTCAGGCAGGCTAGCTGGAAAGTTTGGGTAGGTGGCAAAAGCCAGGGAAGGACTCTTACCAATCCAGCTTGAAGCAGCTGTGCCACAGTGGAACCCTGACCTTAGTTACAGCTTCTGTAAGAGATGTGTTACTCTTAGAATTTTTGGAGGGACTCTTTGGTTACTGAAAGTGCAAAAAGAGATGCAGGTGGAGTGCACTGTGAGAGCTGTGCTGCTGGAGTGCACTGTGATGAACTTCCTGAGGCAAACTGAGTATGTTTGGTAACTTCAGACTTACAGACTTCTTTTTGGGTGGAAAAGAATTACCAATCACAAAAGTTTAATAACAGACATCATTATATGGAGTTTTGTTGTCGCTCTTGGTAACACAATGTACAGTAACTCCGTAGGGCAGAAACTTCTGCAATTTGTGGTGAGGTGGCTCTGTGTTTAAAAAAGCCATTATAAAGATGTGATCTGAAAACTTGCTAAGTCTGCTTGCTCTGACTTCTGTGTTTTATTGAGAAATAACAGTTAAGTTGTGCAGATTGATAAGATACTGAACTTGAAAGGAACATCACCTTTAAAATTCTGTGTTTTTATTCTAGGAGAACCTCCAATTAAAAGACAGCTTCTGCTTGAGTTTAACAGAACAAAGAATTCCCCCAGATCTTTGAAAGCTTCAAAAAGCACCCCTGATGGTAATTTTAGTCATCTTGAGTTCTAAGCAGTAATCCAGTGACAGTTGTTATCTTTAGAATTCTTCAACTCCCAAGAAACTAACACATGATAAGTTTGCTTAACTACTGCATTTATCGATATACTCATGGAAATTCAGGGAAGCTGCCATGGTAATGTCTCTGCAGACTTGAAATCACGTGACTAATGATATGCCTTATTGCATAGAATCTAAATTTATTACTTCTGCAATAACTCTCATTTAATTTCCAGTTCAAGACAAATTTACCCTGTTTCTCACAATCTTAAATCTCACAAATTCTGATCTCATGAGGAAGAATGCATTTTATTGATAAATCTACAGAATATGTTTTATCGATTACCTTTCTATTTTCTGGTAGATACTTACTGGTAATATACTTACTGATAGCCATCTATATTACGGGTGCTTACAATATTTTGAGCAAGTAATATGGAAGCTTATGGAAGAGAAATCAAGGTTTCAAAGTTTGAGTTGATGTTTTATGTGAAGCTAGTTACTGATTGAGGTATTAGGATAATACGATTTTGGCTACAGCTTTCAATAAATAGGATACACTGTATTCCTTAAGGAACTTGTTCTTTTTAAGTACTGCATGCTTTCACCTAGAATTCGGTAGCAGGATTCATCAAATATATTGTTCTAGGTATAGAAGCCAGGATTTGAAGTACTAAATGAAATTTGTAGACTGCTGCCAGAGAATGATTTTATTCCCTTCATGTGTCAATATTCTCCTACCCTGCAGCAGGACCTAAACAGTGGTATTTGTTGGCAGACAACTGAAAACAGTCTTAATTTCCAGTACAGTCTTGCCTCTGACTTCTAGAATATGTGGTATCTTGTATATACAACTTCTCACATGAAACTTCATCTTTGCAGCCTAAGGGCATAGCACAAATGAATTTACATTCCAGGCAGATATGATTTAGTTACGTTGATAATTCCAAGATAAGCGTGTGCCTCAATAATGGAAGGAGGATTTTGTGCAAATGTGCCCTTTTCTGTTGTAACTTCAAATAAAAGAATAAAAGTTGCTGAAAGAATTCTAAATGGAATTGTGAGCCTACCTGGAGTTGAATATATGATAAACATTTCCCTTTCAGGAGCCTAAGAATAGCTTGCTGGCTCACAAACACAAACTCTTGAGAGCTCAGCATTGTGATTACTTATCCTTTAGATCTCTCTAGAAATATGTTTAAACAAACATTTTGGGGGGCAGGAAACAATAAAGCTGTTTAAATCCACTCTGAAAACTTTTCTGTGTATCTCTAATATAGATAAAACACGTGCTGTAAATTTCTATCTATGTAATGTGCCATTTCAAACAATTTTTTCCCCAATTATCTTACAGGTACTTTTAAAGACAGAAGAAAATTTATGTACCATGTGCCTTTAAAACCCATAACTTGTCAGCCTTTTGGGTGAGAATATTTTTGCATATTTTTAATATTATTGCATATTTTAGAGTTCTTCAAATGCAATTTTTTAAAACCTCACGAGCCTTTGTTACTTTCTAAAAATATACAGAAATAATTTACTACCCAACTTTATCATAATAATTTTACTTCAAAATAAACATTAAATTACCATATAACACATGCTGCTGCAGTAGGAGATGCTAAACAAACTATATTACATTGTGTCTTTTCTCAATAGATAGAAGTTAAGTAGTCTTTTTAAGGTACCAAAGAGTGATATTTTGTCTTTTTATTGATTCAGTATTGAAATTTATATTACTAAATTAAGAATACAAAACTCTTGACAAAGTTTTTGGTCAGGAAGATGAAACCTGTGTGCTTAAATGTTTTCATCTCTGTAGGTCAACTAAAGAACGACAAGAAGTCAAGAATCCTACCCTTACTCTGCCAGATCAAGACCTCAAAGGATTCCAATCTAAACCTGCCATTTTTCACCACTGTGCCCTCAGGCAGTCTTCAAATGGTACTGCAGGGGTTTCCACTCCATGTAAGGCCTCAGCAAAAGAGAGTGAAGAAACGAGAAGTTTGTACAAGTCTGGCAAAGCTGCTAAAACTTTTATTCCGCCCTTCAAAACCAAGCTGACATTTTCTACATGTGAACAAGGCAGCAGCAAAAGATGTGACTCACCCATCAGCAAAAATATGACCGAAGAGATGGAATTAAAACAGATCACAACTGAACAAAATAATGCTGACCCTCAAGATCACCAGTCTTGCATGCAGCATGCAGCAGACACTGACCTAGAAAATGGCAATTTAGGTATTTTCAGATTTTGCTCATTTAACTATTGCGAATACTAACTGTCAGAGTTAAACCTTTAAGGGGTTTTTGCATTTTTTGTTGAATTTTTTTTTTTTTATAAGAAGGTTCTTTTGAAAGTTTTTTTTTGGGCAGAATAGTTAGGAAATTCATTTGATATTTGATTTTTCTAATATACCTCATAGGTAAAATAGTCTAGAGAACTTAGATTAGCCTTGTTATACTTCATTCACTTTTACAGAAGCTTGTTTTCATTCCATTTCCTAATTAAAATGTAGACTTAGCCCTGTAAATGGTTGATTGTGTCATTTTCAAAGAGGCAGATTTTAAATGCTCAACTATTCGACTTAAGAATGTGGGCTTATGCCTTCTAAGCTCTCTTGAATGTTCTACTGTGTGTTATTTCTACAATTTACAGTCAAGTAATCTGGACTTTTTTCAGAAGGACTTGTGTATAACTGAACAGGTATGAACATTTTCAGAATTAGATCATGCATTAACAGGCCAAAGTCTCAGGATTATGGACCCTGTAGTCATCAACTAATTTCTCTTCATCTGGAGTTTTCTCTGAGTTCAGTCTGATGAGAAGAATATGTACATGGAAGTTTAGTTCAGGGAGTTATATAAAATTAATGTAGATATATAATTTGTTCCATGTAAATACTCAAATGCCTTTGGTAAACACTGCTTTCTAAATGCATTAAATTTTGAATATTTAGACTTGCAGTTTCCAAAAATCTACAGAGTGGCATGGAAAAAAAGCTTCTCTGAATCTGCTTTTTTAGTATGACTCTGTATCTTTATTTGGTAATACTTTTAAAAGGTTTTGATGTTTTGGGTTTTTTTAATTTCCAGCTATGGCCAGGATGGTGACAAATCTCCGCTGTGCCAGAGATCTGCAGGAAATGAGAATTAAAAAGAAATGTAGGCAAAATATTCGCTCACAGCCAGGCACTCTTTATGTCATTAAAACATCTGCAAGCAAGAGAATCTCTCTGAAAACTGCAGTAGAAGAGAAATCTCCTAGCTTTTATTCTACAGAAGAGGTATATTGATATCTTTTTATTTTCTGTCTTGCATCTGCTTCTCAAGACTAGCAAATAAAAACTGAGTAGCTTTTGAATAGATACATTCTTCAGTTTTTAGGTAAGTATTTACAGTAGCTGTTACACCAGTTGCTACAGTACTTATACTGTAGCATATATACAGTATACAGTGGCATATATACAGCTGTAAGACTATTCCAAATAATAAAGGTCATAAATGTCTCTTCTGTTACAATCAAATGGGAAAAATTCCACCAATTATAATGCATATGAAGAGCTGTTTTAAAAGAACAGTTAAAATTTAAGCTTAGATAAATCTATATGAAAATACTCTTGCTGTTGGTACAGTGAAGGTAGAAAATCTATTGAATTTTTTTAAACACTTTCAGAAAACATTGTGATGCTGTTGTGCTAAAACAATTGTTGGGAATTCCTCCATTCTTCATGGTTTACATATGAAATGGCAAGATCAGATGAAAGCTGTCTCAACCTTAAAAAAAAATTTAATCAGAATTTATAAGATTGGATATTTAAATTCTCAGCTGAATTTTTACTGTATTGTCATTAATTTGTCTTTTTCATCTGGTTTTTTTCAGCTATACACATATGGTGTTTCAAAACAATGCATACAAGTTAACAGCACAAATGCAGAATCTTTCCAGTTTCTTCTCAAAGACTTTTTCAGTAAGGAGTATTTGTTAGCTGGAAATGGAATGCAACTTGCTGATGGAGGATGGCTAATACCTACAGATGAGGGAAAAGCTGGGAAAAAGGAGTTTTACAGGTTCTGTTACTTACGAACTTGAGACAACTGTGATATTTATTAGTTAGCAGTTCTCTTGTCTCCTAGAATAAATCCAACTCAGTGATATTTTAAAGCATCTGGCTACTTTTTTTTACTATGCTTTTTTAGTACACCTGTTTTAGTGTAAATAAAGATATTATAGGATTGTAAATTTACTATGTAGATTAATGTTGCTAGTGATTGATCTTCACTGACCATTAAAGCAAAGTCAATTTGGAAAATTTCTGGCAATGGGGTAAATAGTCTAAAAAAATAGGCAAGTTAAAATTTGCAGTGGATTTCAGGCTAATGTATTAACAATTTATCTGCAGAGCCCTCTGTGACACTCCTGGTGTGGATCCCAGTCTAATAACAGAGGCCTGGGTTTACAATCACTACAGATGGATTGTATGGAAATTGGCAGCCATGGAAGTGTCTTTCCCACGTGAATTTGCTAACAGATTTTTGACACCAGAAATGGTCCTGTTGCAGTTGAAATATAGGTATGTGTGTAGTGATATACTGGGAGCTGTAATTTGTGTTACTTTCTAGTTCATCAATATTACAAAATAAGCACCTCTACCTTGCATTTACTACTTAACAGAATGCTTGTATTGTTAAACTTAGGCATAACAGTATTAAAAGCATAGTGTGTGTTACTTGCAAAAATGTGTTACAGTAGTGCTTAATCATGTAGATGGAGTAAGCAACAGTTTGCTACAGTTGTGTTTAAAGCAAAACAGTGTGATGGATTTTGTTTGCTTTAACAAAGCATGAGTTCTTTTTTGTAGGTATGATTTGGAAGTTGATAAAAGTAAACGATCAGCAATCAAAAAAATAACGGAAAGAGATGATGCAGCAGGTAAAACACTTGTGCTGTGTATTTCCAAAATCATATCGCTGAACACAGCTGTATCTCCTAGCAGTAGCAATAAGAACGTGGAAAGTAAAAAAGCAGCAGCAATAATTGAAGTTACTGATGGCTGGTATGGGATCAGAGCTCTTCTGGATCCACCTCTCAAAGCTTTCTTAGATAGAAGAAGGCTGACTGTTGGTCAGAAGATCATAGTGCACGGCGCAGAACTTGTTGGCCCTCAAAATGGATGTACACCACTGGAAGCCCCAGATTCCCTTATGTTAAAGGTAAATAAAATTAGTTCAGCTTGACTGGATGTGACTGAGAGATGTGATGAATGCTAGTTAGTTGAGCCATATTTTGTAAACAGAAAAAGTTATTGGGGATTTACAAACAGACAGAGCTTTGCTGAAGTTTAATAACCAGATTTGCAAGACATGAAACAAGGGTGTTATTCAATAGGTTTGGAAGGTAAGTTTCGAGTATAAAATTCTGTCAAGTTTTGCTATGTGTTTTGGCAGTTCTAGCTCCTTAATTAGGTTAAACACCAAGTTACAAAACAGTATTTATCCATCACAGACAATGTGGAAGTTGGAGGAAGAATGCAGGGGAAAAAAATAAGTCATAGGAGTGTTGACTTGTGGGGGAAGACCTTGGCTTTAACCATTGGTTAAAGAGCTGGGTGAAGTTTCAGCATAACACTGAAATTGCTCCTCTGGTACAATGCAGTGGTTTGTCTCATAGATTCTCATTTCCCAAAGAATTTTCATCAGATTTTTAGGTTCTGTTTAAAATACATTTTTCAGTGTGAAAGGAAACCTTTAAATTCAAACGTGATCTGCTCGGGTATAAAAGTGATTTATTCGTAGTGAGGTCAGTGTGAAACTAGCTATGCAGATATTCCTGTAGATGTAATAAGCTGGATATAACTTTGACCTCTCAGTGCCAGTTTCTCATGCACCATTTCCCTTCCTCAGATCTCAGCGAACAGCACTAGGCGTGCACGATGGCACACAAAGCTAGGATTCCATCGGGATCCCAGACCTTTCCCTTTGCCTTTGTCATCGCTTTACAGTGAGGGTGGTGCTGTGGGGTGTATTGATGTCGTTGTTCAAAGAACTTATCCTATTCAGGTATGCTGTAAGTAGTTTATGACTCTTAACAGGTTCTGTGAGATCTAAATTATATTAATTAATTTATATGTCATTCCTCAAATCAGACACAATATAGAGAGCTAAAAATTTTTTAAAGGGTTCCATTATGTGTAAAATGAACAGGAGTGGTTCTTGCATTGTGCATGTATTTAGTATTTCAGTACTGGAGTATCCTGCTGTAAGAAGAATTTGAGTTTGGGCTCAGTATCTTTTGGTTGACTTTGCTTTCAGCTTCAAAAAGCCAGAAATAATTGAATTTGAATTCTGGACTCTAAAAACTGCAGCACTTGTTTTAAAGGAGAAAAAAGAGTTTCAACTCCAAGAAGAAGTGAAACCCCATTTGTTTTATTATTAACATGTTAACATAGAAGTTACATATTTCTAAGCATTAGTAGGAAGCATTTTTTTCTATGTAGATGACTGTAGTGTATAAGTTGTCTCATTTAAAAATATGACTGAAAATACAGTGTGTGATTATGGTGTAAAATAGAGTTAAGATCTTTTAAATACCACATGATATCCAGACATTTTAAATATGGTCAGACTTCACTGCAACTACTTGTTTCTTTTTGTATCTGGTATTGTTATAAAACCAATATTTCTGTTAGTAATCAATCCTTTTAATGTTAACAGTTTAACCAGGACACAACTTCCATATTTTACTAAGTTTTCTCAGATTATGTTATACATTGCACGTACATCTAGGATTCTTTTTTCATTGCCTTCTTTCTAAGGTATTGTATAATTGTTGGTGGATGTAGAATGAATTTTGCAGAGGTACTAGCAACATTTGGTTTGGATCATTATTTTGCTATTTAGGTCATTGCTTTAATGGAGGAAATTGCAGCACTTATTGTGTGACCTTCCTGGTAGAACAAACATTTATTTAGGTCTCAGAAGCGGGACTGTAATCTGTAATTGCATCACAGTAAATGGTTTCCAGGCTGGGGAGGAAAGTGGTGCTTTGAATCTGGCTGTGTCAAGAGATTGATGTCCTGATGTACTTTTTTCTTTTTTAAACACTGAGACTCTTGCTCACACATAGCAAAATGATAGGAAAATTTGGGCTGTCTGTCTCCTTTTACCTCAAGAGTCAAGGAGTGTAGGAATCACAGTAGCCTTAATTAAAGGTGTCAAACTGTGAATAATGCAGGAAATACATGGTGTGCAATTACTGAGGCAGGCAGAGCCTATTTCAACAATTCACTGCCTCATAAGAATTAGTCCTGCAACCTTTCCTCATCCTGCTTTCACTATACTCTCCTGCTGGTTCTCTGTTCTAAATCTGGAGCTCATGTGTTCCTGTTACTTAGCTAATTTAAATCATTAAACCAGGAAAAACTAACTAGTAGTAGTTTTAAAAACACGCAATGAAGTGCTGTCTATTGAATTACTAAAGTGATGTGGTCTGCTGAGGTCAGATAGGTGCTAGGAGTGCAAGGGCGAAGATAGAACTGTGCAGCAAATGGGAAGGGAAGGGTCTACTTTCAGCAGCACTGAATCTCCTTGTTTGGCTCACTGACCTCTTCAAATCACGCAAGTCAGTTCTGGCAGAGCTGTGGACAAGGCTCTAGTCTATGGAACCATTTCAGGCAGAAAATATTTAGGAACATCTGCAGAACTACATCACAGTTCTTTTACAGCATCTAATGTAGGGTGTTAAAACAGACAGGTAGAATGCAATCTGGTATATTCTTAAGTATTGAGTTTGATGGTTTTTATTTTAATGTATCTACCTGTGGGATCTATTCATCTTCTAAATTACAACACTGATACCCACGACCTGAAGCTCTGTTTTCTTCAGCTGTTAAATCATCTGGTTTTGGGTACTGTTCTGTTCTGTGTGTCTTTAAAGTGAAAATTCACCAACCAATGCTGTGCAGTTTTGCCTTTTAACTTCTATACCAAAAGAACTTAAAATCTGCTGCTTGTTCATTTTTAAAGTTTTTGCTTAACAGTGAGTATTTAAGGGAAGCTAGATAATAGTAAACATAATTTTTTAAAAGTCTGGGATTAATTTTAATCTTTTTATTTCAGTGGATGGAAAAGACATCAGCTGGTTCCTACATTTTTCGTAACAGCCGAGCTGAAGAAAGGGAGGCTGCCAAGCATGCAGAAGATCAGCAAAAGAAACTGGAAACTCTGTTTGCAAAAATCCAAGCAGAATATGAAAAGCATGAAGGTAAATCTTTCATTCTTTCAAAATGTGTATTAAGAACACAAAAACATTTTTGATGTTTACAGAAAAGTGTAAAATATTCAAAAATCTTCTCTGGTGAGAGAGAAGCAGGGATGGGATTTTGGGTTATTTGTTGTTGTTTTTGTTTTGTATTGTTTCAGGTTTTTGCTTGGTAGACTGTGTAGCAAGACCTTTCAGTACAAGTTAATGGTTACATGGTTATTTAAGTGGCTTTGCAGCTACCTAGGAAATGCTTCTGAAAATATTGGTAGCCAGGCCACTAAAAAATTATCCTCAAGATGAAGCTTGGGGAAGTGTTCTAGAATTGTAGAATTCTTAATCCTTCTCTTCAAGGACATGACACTATAAGATTTCACCGAGAGATGGGCACTGCCAGGATGTATCTCAGTAGACCTGAACACCAAGACTGAGCACTGAGCATCTTTCCTCATGAATAATTGCATGACTGTGCAGACACTGAGGTCAGCGGAGCTGCTCAGTGGGACAGAGGCTCTGGTGACACAGGCCATGGAGAAGGCTGATTACCCTTGACTGGTAATCCCAGGCCCTGGAGACAGGGGAAAATCTGATGCAAAGAAGACATACCCTTGGTGGAAGAGGATCAAGTTAGAGAACACTCAGGCAAACGGGACATATGTAAGTCCATAGCTGATGATGGGATGAAATCAAAAGTGCCGAAGGAGCTGCCTAATGTCTGTGAGGCTGCTTTTGATCCTCTTTGAATGATTATTAGTTGACTGGTAGAGGTAACTGGAGACCAAGAAAGAAGATGTGTCTCCAGTATTTAGAAATGGCAGGAAGGAGCACCCAGAAAACTACAAGCCAGTCAGCCTTACCCTGATCCCTAAGAAGGTGATGGAACAAATAATACTGGAAACTGTTAACAGTCACATGAAGGACAAAAATGCGATTCAGAGTATTCAGCAAGGATTCACCCAGGGGAAGTCATGTTTGACCAACCTGACAACCTTCTGTGGGGAAATCGCTGGCTCAGGTAGATGAGGCAAGAGCAGAGCTATTGTCTGCCTGGACTTCAGAAAGGCTTTTGACACTGTGTCCGTTAAGATCTGCAGAGAGAAGCTGATGGTCTGGGTGAGCAGGCAGGCAGGTGGATTGAAAACTGGCTGAACAGTAGGGCCTAGAGGGTGGCGATCAGTGGCACAAAGTCTGTTTGGAGACCAGTGACTACTGGTGTATGCCAGGGATGAGTACTGGGTCTAGGCCTGTTTAAACGTCTCCGTTAATGATCTGGAGAATGGGGCAGTGTACTTTCAGCAGGTTTGATGTTAAAAATCAGGACACACTAGAGGATCGTGCTGCCATCCAGAGGGATCTTGGTGGCTGGAGAGATGGGCTGACAAGAACCTCATGAAGTTCAAAAGAGCAAATTGCAAATCTTGCACCTGGGGAGGAACAGTCCCATGTACCAGTACATGCTGGGGGCCACCCATCTGGAAAATAGCTTGGCAGAAAAGGCCTGGGGCTCCTGGTGGACAAGTTGAGGGTTGTTGCCAGAAGGTCTAAGGAGATGATCCTTCCCTTCTGTTTAGCATTGGTAAGGCCACATGTGGAATGCTGCATCCAGTTCTGGGCTCCTCAGTACAAGAGAAACATGGACACACTGGAGAGATTCCAACAAAGGGCCATGAATGTGTTTAAGGAATTAGAGCATCCGAGAAAGGAAAGGTTGAGATAGCTGAATCTGTTGAGCTTGGAGAAGAGAAGGCTTGGGGGCATCTGATCAGTGTACATAAATACATGAAGGGACAGTGCAGAGAAGATGGAGCCAGGCTTCTGTCAGCGGTGTCCAGTGACAGGTCCAGAACCAAATGGGCACAAGGTGGGACACAGGAAGTTCCCTCTGGACATTGGTAAACACTTTTTCACTATGGTGGTTGGTTGACAGTGTTGCCTAGAGAGGCTGTGAAATCTCCATCCCTGGAGATAATCAAAAGTTCACTGGCCATGGTCTTGGTCAGCCTTCTGTAGGGTAACCCTACCTGAGCAGGGGGGTTGGGCCAGATGACCTCCAAGGTCCCTTCCACTTCAACTATATTATAATTCTGCAGTGGGTGACACTGTCCACCTCTGCCAGTGATTTCTAGCAGTAGTTATAGCATGGAATTCTTAGTTGAAATCAGAGATGGCCTTGTAATTCTTACCTTCAGTGCTATGACCTTCCACATGTCAGTCACTTTGTGTGTTGTTTTATTTTTTGAAAATTTGTCTACACAGAAGTCTGCTGTGCTGAAGGAGTTACCTAAGGACATGTTAGTAGTTTAATGTAATGAAGTTAACTTGGCTTTTAGCTGATGTTCAGAGGAGGCTTTGTGTGCAGGCCTGTGGTCACCTGCTGTCCCAGGTCTTGGTATCTTTGACACTTCTCTGCTGCATAAGAGGAAGTGATGGACATAAAGAAAATGTAGTCAAGTATCTATGAAGGTTCTTGGCAGCCCATCAATCTCCCACAGTCCCCTAAGTGCAGACACTGATACTGGCTTCCCCAAAGGTCATATAATCCTCTAATCTATGCTGTATTCAAATGAGTAGGATTTTTTTCTGCTTGTATTTTCCTGAGATAGCTACATGCAGACACACACACATACGTCAATTCCTGTACATGTGTTTTGTATTTTTATTCTGGCAAGGCTTGAGTACTACTGTGCTTCTTACACAATTATTTCTTCCTTCACTTTGAAGTGTTGATGGTACTCCACATAATGGCTTTTTCTCAACAGAGAGAACCAATAGAAGAACACCAAGATCACGGACAGTCACAAGACAGCAAATCCATAATTTGCAAGACGGTGCAGAACTTTATGAAGCAATTCAGAATGCATCTGATCCTGGTTATATGGAGGTAACTATAGATCCTACTGGGCTAATTTTGAAACACTTGTTGAATAAATTAAAATTTAGTACCTCCTGCTAAAGTGACCAGGAAATTACTCCTTGTTTTTGCTGGGTTTTGATATTTTTTACAGCATGCTTATTGCAAAATAAATTAACATTAAAAATTTGGGTAAATTGTAATGAAGGCTTGTTGAAATTGATTAATATTATCTTGGATGGCAATTTTCTCTTGGTATAAAAATCCAGGATATAGCACAACTTAATGTTACTTGTAATTTTATTACTTTGGTTTGTCTTGCATATATGAAAACTTAATGCATCTTGAAAAATCTAGAGTTTCATACACCTACTCTTCCATGCTGTTCACTGAAGTGTTTGAATAATTATATTGTCATTGTTCTCTTCATTTCTTGTTCCAGTTAAATCACAACTTTTAAGTGTTTATGCCTTTATTAATAAACATGCAGGTGATTGGTCCCTGCCAGTTGTTAAAAACTAAATGCATGCCTTGCCTTTGCAAGTCAGGATCCTTGACTGTCATAAAGCCATGTCATCTGTGACTTTATTTGATACAATGATACCCATGTCTCTGGTGCTGCATGCACAGGCATCTGGGTCTTGAAGGCTTGGTCAGAAAAGTGATGGTTTTGATGCATTTTAGTGTAAATCATTGTGTCAGTTAAGAGACAGCAGCCTGAGCAGAAGTGCAACTCTTCCTTTATTCTTACAGAAATTTTTCCTAATATGTCTTCATATGAAACAGGCAAGCCTGCCTGTTATATTAAATATTCACCTTAGTTCTGCACTCTAAAGCAGGCTTCTGGCTAATTGCCACGTAAGAATAGTGTGTAATGTAATGCTCTGCACAGACCAGAGAGCACCAGCTGAGTACCAGTAAGACTGATGCCTCCTGTTGTTTTAACAGCTTTGTTAAGTAATGAGTTTATAGCTCATTTCAAGTCCTAATAATGTATCAGCTGGAAATAAATTAAACAGATGAACACTCAAGAAAGAGGCTGTCTAAAAATCTTGACTGTGTTTTTTTGATTAATAAAAAAGATACTGAGTTCATTTTCTCTTGGTTGCAGGGATATCTCAGTGATGACCAATTAAAAGCCTTGAAGGCTTACAGGCAGCTGATGAATGACAGAAAACAAACTCAGATGCAGGAACAATTCAAGAAGGCTTTAGAGTCAGCAGAACAGGAAGAAAATGGTTGTTACAAAAGGGATGTGTCTGCAGTATGGAAATTATATGTGGTAGACTACAAAAAGCAACAAAAACATAAAGGTTAGTGCTTGAAAAATTATAAATAACTTTTAAAATGTGGTAACTGGCCAGCATAGGTAGATTTGAAGAGCTTCCCAACAGTATTTTAGCTTGCATGTTAGTATTTCCAGTTTTAATTGATTTTTGGTTTAGGGCTTTTGGGTGGGAGGGAGTGTTGCAGATTTATTTTGTTTAAAAGCCTTCAAAGTATTACTGAGCAGGTGAGTTACCTTGCTGTGCTGTTGTCAGGGGCAGTACTGAGCATCTGGCGCCCGCTGCCTGACGTGTGTTCCTTGCTGAAGGAAGGCACTCGCTACAGGATCTTCCAGCTGGCAGCGTCACACTCCCGGGGAAGGGCAGACTCCACCAGCATCCAGTTAACAGCCACGAAGAAAACTCAGTATCTGCAGCTGTCAGTAAGTGCTTCAAGTGCATAAAGGTGCATCATGAAAAGGCATCACACCTTTATGTGTGGTAAATACTGAAGTTTTGTGTTTCTTTAGGTATCACAGGAGATGCTGGTACAGATTTTCTTTCCAAGAAAGGCTCTAGAATTCACCAGTTTGTTGGATCCTTCTTTTCAGCCACCATGTGCTGAAGTGGATTTAGTTGGAGTTGTAGTTTCTGTTAGCAGAACAGGTACGTTGTGGACCACTTTCATGTCCTCCCATGAAATAAGCACTGAATTCTTTATTTCAGAAGTCAGAGTTATCTTGGTGTTGTACTTGCATCTCAGGTCTGTGAGAAAGCCTGCTAATACAGCCTATCACAGTGACATGCTGGCAGATAAATCTGTTTTTCTGAAGAAAAGCTCCCCCTGGTTACTAGCTCAGGAAGTTAGTAAGGCAGGATCTAAGCTCAAAAGCAGATTTAAATACTTCTATATTTACATTTTTTCCATAAATGGTGGGCATAAATTCTTACATCTGTGTTCAGCATCTGCAGAAGCACCACCATGTGTGTACATGAGCTCCCTCTTTCGTGTACAGTGTTGTGGAACGAGTGGAATGTGGGCACTGGAGCTCATGGACAGGGAGAGGTGGATAATCTGGATGAAAAGGAAAAGCTCCATAGGAGTATTGTTTTTAAAGACACAGACTTGGAGTTGTTTTCTGTAATCAGTAGGGAGCTGGTATAGAATATAAAAGAAGCATGAGACACCTGTTACCATGCAGATGGGATGCCGTGTAGCTCTTTGCAGATGTGTGTGACTTTTGTTTATAGATCCAAATCACAGTACCTTTACTTAAAGAGATGTAGAGGTTTAATTCAGACTTGTTTTCTGCTTCTAGGTTTCACTACTGTGGTGTATTTATCTGATGAAAGCTGTAATTTAGTGGCAGTAAAGATCTGGACAGATCTCAGACACTTGGCTATTGAAGATGTAGTAGTCCGCTGCTCACTCATTTCTGCAAGCAACCTTCAGTGGCAGTCTGAATTCAGATCAGAAATTCCTGTGCTGTTGGCTGGAGATCTTTCTGTATTCTCAGCCAGTCCAAAGGAATGCTATCTTCAAGAGAAGGTTAATGAACTAAGAAGTATGATAGAGGTAAACCTGTAGAAGTGCAGTTTGATGGTTAGTTTTAGTTACTGCTGTTACATCCTTCACCAATAAGTCTGATAGTACTGACAAATCTTGAAAACAAATAACGCACATAATGCTGAATTGGAGGGGATTTTCGGGGAGATGGAGTAAGATGTTAATGCAATTTTCCTGGAGGATTTAGGATGTGCCACAGGATCTCTGGCTGGCAAAAGATCTTGTGCCTTTAAATAGGAAATCTGCCATGGATGGAAAGTGCAGCAATATTCTGTGTTCTTGGTTTGATACAAAATAAAATTCCAATGGGATAATGATGAGAAAAGGGAGTCTTAAATGTAGTGCAGATAGTCCTTACACAGTTCGAAAGCCAACTATTCTGCATTGCAAACTTTGTTCTCCCTTACAGAACGTGGCCTCCTTTTGCTCTGATGCAGAAAGTAAATTGATGAATTTGCTACAAAGAAATCTGCTTACACCCAGTTTAACTAAAAGATGTGGCTTTGAAAGCCCCTCTCCTTCCTGCAGCTATGCAGAGGATAAAAGTCTGGTAAGCTCCTGATAATTAATGCCGTGTTTGTACTGGCAGGACATGCAGTAAGGATATACAGAAGTTTTGTACTGATAGCTGTGGTGAATGGTCTCATTTCTCAGCCCACTCCATGCATTCTCTTCAGGGCAATGCAAGCTGATTAGAAGCTTTCTCTGTGTGTGTGGGTTTAGGATTATTCCCCAGGAGGAGCCATGAGATAGATTATCCTTCCTCCAAACTGTACATGAAAACTTCCCCTTGTGGGCTGTGTTTCCACAACATACTTTAAGTACTTGGAATTTGATGTGAGTAAAATGAATCGTCCTTTCTTTATCGATGATTTAGTGCTTCCTTGGTCCCACTGTAAAGATTATCTAATGTGAATGTCACAGAAGGAAAAATCTTGATCTGTACATTTTTATTTCAAGGCATTCTGCAGTTCCCGCCTTTGTTGAGAGAATCTACTTCCTGGTCTTTTCCTAGATATTGTTTACTCTTTCCAGGATTTAAAAGGGAAGAGGTATCATCTAGTAAATGTATTTTAGCAGTCTTGACAAAAAGTTATTTAAATAGTACTCAAGTTTTCCATGAAGGCTGCTGGTGGTGAGTTGCTTCTGATGTGGACTACTGAGCACAGTCAGAACAAATATTCTTCCTGCCATGAGTTGCAGGAGAGGTGGAAACACCCTGGTGTGATATCAGTTCCTGGGGACTAAGTTTAAGCTTGTAAGGCATCCTTTTCCATTTCAGAGGGAGGGCTAATATTTAATTCTGAAGGTCTAGTTTATATGTTTTATAAACTAGCTACTTTCTATTTTTATAGTTTATTAAATACATTAATTATCTTAAATCAAATGAGACATTCAGTGTATTCCCAAGCCTGTGTTTGAATGTTTTGCTATGCAGCATCTGTCTTGTGTGTATTGGTAACTTCAAATGTTTTGGTCTGTGTTCTATCCTGGTTTTTCTTCACATTTTTTTTTCTCCTTTTTACTTATTTAACCAACCACGTTTGGAGGATTATAGCCAAGGCAGTAGAAGACTTATGAGTGCTTTGATTTCTGACCATCTGACACAGAAAAATTCCCATACATTTTGCCTAACTCTTAGAAACAAAATGTAAAAGTTCTATCTTAATGTTACAGGCAGTGATTTATCAATCATCAGCACTTGAAAGAATAATATTAATCACTATCAGGAGATACCAAACTAAACTTAAATGGGATATGAATGATGATGTAGCATTGTTATATTGGGGGATGGGGTTCCCCCATTTTTTGGAAGTCATTGAGGAAGTTCATGAAACAGAACATTGTATTCAACATGAAACCTCTCTTTTTAACCAGATCTCTTCTAGAACTGAAATGAAGCATCCAAGCCCTTTGTCAACTAGCACACCAAATATGAAACTTGTCACACCAGGGTCAGCAAAAACACCTTCATCTGCTACAGTTAATGAAGACTATCTCAAAACCAGTAAAAAGAGAAAAGCTATGGACTTCCTCAGTTGCATACCTGCCCCTCCACCACTGACACCAATATGTTCAGTAATTTCTCCATCTGTTAAAAGAGCATTTCAGCCTCCACGAAGTTTGGGTTTACAGCACAGCAAGTCATCAAAAGAGACAGATCAGAATATTGGCCATGTCACGCCCTGTAGAAAATTGAGAGAAACTCTCCATCTTCCCGAGAATGACCTGGTTGCTGATGAAGAACTGGCAATGATTAATACACAAGCACTTGTGAATAATTTACCAGAAGAAAAGAAGATGGATTACGTAAATGAAAACAGCAATGCAACGGCTCCTACTTTATCTGAGGATCTTTCATCTAGAAATAGTTCCAAGTCTACTGGGGAAGAAAATAACTCATCAAAAGCAGTTCTGAAGTAGCTGAGGCTCTTCAGAAGAACCCAAAGGAACCTGAGGACTTGTTACCAGCTCACAGAATGCTATAAAGACCAAAATCCCAGAAATGCTGCTAGTGCACATGTACAGTATTGTATATATTTCAAATTCAAATTATTTTTACACTTTGTACGTTAAAACTTGATTGTATTTAATAAAGTTCTAATACAAAAACAGACTCATGAAACAACATTTCATTTGAAAAATAGTTTGAAGTTTAGTGTGTAAACACTTCTCACAAAGATGTATTGTACAACAGCATCACTGTGGCCTAGGATTTGATGACATTTTGTAAGCCATTGCTTTGATTCTGATGTGTTCTTATATTACAGGAGGATCTTTGTTTCAGTCTAAAGCCATCAGTTTTGTTACCCTCTGCAACATTAGAATAGTTGTTTGGCTGTCTGAAGTGGCACAGTGGAAAATAAAGAGTTCTCTTATTTTCACCAAGCAGAACACTTTAATTCTGAAATGTTGCTCTGCAATTCTGGCACAGTTCTTGTACTTTTTTCCTCAGACTTTCCATATAGCACTAAAAGAGGTTTATAGAACAGCTATGATTGTTTGATTCCCAGCAAAATGCCCCACTGAGTTATTTATTATTAAATAGCTCTTTGGTCTGTGATTCTGCTTCAGCTGTTCAGAGCTGCTCCTGTCGCCCTGTTCCCACTTGAGGAGTTAATGTGCACAAGTCTAACACTAATGTTTCATTTTAGGAGCCGCTCAACCTCAGGATCAGTGAACTCCTATGTCTTGGCAAGATGAAGAGCTCAGTTTGCTGTGTTGAAGTGTTTTGCTTCCAGGCTGGAGAAGCTGTTTCTGTGTGAGGTAAAGCCAGCATGAATCCAGTCAATGGAGATAGGGAACAGCATCAAATCTTGCTACATCTGTTGAGCTGCTTTTGTTATCATTCACTTTGCCTCTGAAAAGTTACAATAATGCTGTAGGCAAGACAGTAAATACAAAAAGTTTATACAGCCAGATATAAAGCATTGAAATGGCAAGAAATGTCAATTGTGTGAAGAAAGACTTGGCCACGATGGCCTCTAAGAAAGAAATAAGTTAGGAATGTTTATTGTTAGTGTCAGACTGTGATGCAGAAAAAATCATCCAAAATGTGACATGTTGTAGAGCAGTACATTTCAGCATATGCCTGGATGGATTTTCATGGAGAAAGAGGGATGAGAGGGAAGTACACAGTTTGTACTAGGAACAGTGCTCTTACATTGGTCATGTAGAGCTGTGAGATCACAGTCCAATGCTATTTAAAGATTTGTAAGAAATAAAAGTAATTTAGAAATGTAGTAGAAAAACACAAGAATAAAAACAGTTTAGGAAAAAATGTAAAACTAGACACTCTTATACCCTGATAATTAAAACACCAAGGAATGCACATCTTCAGTTAAATGTCACATTCATAGGTGCCAAGCCAGGTGTCCTTGGGAAGGCAGAAAGGTGGCTGGAATGGGAACCTGTGCCATAAGCTGCACTTGCTCCACTCTAGCTTCCCCCATCTCTGCTTGGTTTTTCAGACTGGAGAACACTGTGGAAGGTAACATTGTGCTCGTATTGTTCTTTCATCCGTTGGATCTTTTCCCGAGGGACTTGATGAATATTTCTTCTGTAGAGTCAACAGCAACAAAAAATACAAGTATTTAGCTGCCTGTCTATGAGAGGTCATCTTCAGTTTGCTAAGGTTCCTGGTAGGTTCAGCATAATGGTTCAGGTCTCCACTGATCTCTTTCTGGCCTTTTTTTCTCCAGTTATTGTTCACTTCCACCTACTTCTTTGGAATATTATTGTGACTGCTGAAAAATGTAACACCATTATTTTTGGGCGGCAGACAGGACATAGGAAGCTGACAAATGTCTGAAGTGAGAAAGTTGTGTAGAAGACCTATGTGGTATTTCATATGAGTATTGCTGTGTTTTAGCATTAACAGCTTGTTAGCCTCAGAGTGAGCTTTGGTATGGTTGGAGGAATGCAGCCGAGGGCTGCAGCCAGCTCAGACACTGAGCAACAAGGATAGAGGTCAAAAACTGCTGTGGCTTTGAGTGCAAGTAGGGAAACATCACACCTGATGTGGCTCAGACTCCAGGGCACATCTGTAAATGACAAGTTTGAGAGGGAGGGGAACACAATGCTCAAACATGCAGGGCTTCCTGGATAGAGTAGCAACATCCCTCCACAACTTAGTAGCAATTGCTTTTCTGATGACCACCAGGAATTTCTGTTTGTGAGTCTGCAAACCCTGAATATCTTAGCATTTGCCATTTAATGCTATTAAGGCACAGCTTGTGCCCTACACTAAGTTTGTCCTGCATCCACACTTTCAAAACTTGTGCAAATCATGCACTGCTCAAAGTGTTTTTTCCATGGTGGAATTGGAATGAGAGTTGCACTGCAGGCTGCTAGCTGCAGCATCCAACTTGTGAGGTGGGCACGAGGTCCTGCAGCTGCCCACACTGTGTGGAAGCACTGTGTGCACACAAACCTGCAGCTCTCCCTGAACCATTTGCCACAGACCTGCTCCAGGCTGAGTGTGTGTGAATTAGCTTTACAGTGCTGCTGTGAAAAGTGGATTTATTTCAAATACGTAATAAAACAAATTGCAAGTTACTGAGTAACTCTGCCTACAACGAATGATCAGATTGTGCCCCTGCAGTGCTGCCCTGCCAATGGCTGCTGCTACTGAGGAGATCAGCCTGTGTGAATTTCTTCACTCTGCAGTCACTGGTCGAATTAACATTCCTAGAGCTACATTCAGCTGCTTCTATATCCTACCACACTCTGCAGAGTTGATACATTCTTTGTATCCCTTTTGTATGCTTGTGTTAAGATCTTTACAAAGATCCTCTAGAACCCCATTTCTTAACCGCACTTGATGTACCATCCCTGCAGCAGGACAGTATTTGTTATACTTAGATTCTTAAGAACAGAAGTCTGAATATTGTCTGTATTGTTCAGATTCGGGTTTGTGCCCAAACAAAAGAGACTGCTGCTCAAAATACAGAATGAAAATCAGGGCTCCTGCCCTGCCAAGCTTGCAGCACAAAAACATGCTTCAGGGCTTGTTGCTTTTTCTACTGTCTGTCTCACTTCAGGCTCTTTGAGGGCTGACTTCACTACAGACCAGGTACTCAGTAATAGAAATTTTCCACAACAGTCCTTCTGTTGTCATTTGCCATTTCTTTGTGAAGAGGAAGAAGGCTGACCTTCTCAGAGCACATCAGCAAAATGAGAAGCTGTCTGCTCTAGCAAAGAGAAAACTATGTACCTTGTCAGTTCTTGAACATTGAACTTCCAGGGTGTATCTGGTTCTTGGAATGTAACTTCATATCTGTTTTCACGTGCCTGGAGGACACAAAAGTGACATTATGAAACTGCACTAAAAGCATTGCTACCTCTGCCAGAATTCCTGACAAGAGACACCAATGCTTCTTCAAAGACTCTGTATGGTCTATTTTTCACAAGTCATGAACCACGGTTATAAGTCATATCTTGATATATTTGTCAACAAATAGTTTGGAAACTGTTCAATTCATGTCACTACTGGGAAAGGGGATGATGTCCTCCTCACCAAGAAGTAGCAGGGCAGGTTCAGAGGCTGTTAATCTTTTCAAGTCATTTTGCATTCACTGAGTTACAAAGCTCACCAGCTAAACAACTACATTGGCACTTCTGCCTCTACTTCATCACAATAACCATCTTTAACTATAATTAGAGAACTATAGGAAAACTGAAGTAAATATTTTTAGCCATGTAAAGAACCTTTTCAGTCAGATCACCTTGTAAATGTCAAAGCTGAGTATATAAAAGCCATAAACCAGAGCTTTACCATCATCACATAGGGCTTCATTTCCCAAGCATGGATGTTGGTGTTATCAATAATAACTGGGCTTCTCCCATTCTTCATTGCTTTGCGTGCTGCAATGGAACACATTAAGTAAAGCTAAAAGATATTAAAGACCAGACCGAGCCAGGCCTTACTAGCCCCAAAGTGTCCTTTCTTTGCCCACAGCTCACACACTTGGTTCCCCACCACACTTGGGTTTGCAGCTACCACCCAAATGGGAGCCAAGGTCAGTGCCCAGCAGCTCTCCTGGAAGAGATAATGCAGCCTCTGGCACATCTGAAGCTCTTAAAAAACATACTTAAAACAGCCAAAAATTATGGTTATTTGCAGGAGATCCCTGTTACATGATCTTAAAGTATGCTTGCCATCGCTACAAATTCCTGCAGAGCACAGCCACAGAAGCATGGTACATTGAGTAGAGACCTGGGTTGTTTAGCTCTCAAAACTAAGCTTGCAAGTTTTCCTCCTGTCTATCATTACCTTGCCACCCCCTTCCAGGTCACGACAGACACCTAAGAAGTTGCAGGTGAAGGCTGCAGTGCCTACACTGCAGGGAGCAGCTGCTGAGCTGGTGTCTGTAGGGTATCAAGATTCAGCAGTTCTTCCTCTCTAAAATAACATCAACCAACCTCTAAATGTTTTTCATTTACAAATTTCCCTTTTATAAGTGAGAAGAAATCAAATCAGAAGTGGTAAATGTATTTTTTTAGCCAACACCCCATAAACAGCAGTGTATGACACCACCTTGAGATATTTTATTCTGGGGGCTAAGTTTAAAGACAGCCTGAAATGGAAAACTATTCTGCACAGCCCCTGGATTGAGTTCAGTCACCTCTCTTCTGGTTCCACTTGTGTGCATCCTCTAGGAAGTCAGGCTCAAAGATGTAGACACCATTTTCCACAAAGAAGTCATCAGTACTAAGGACTACAGCACTGGGGTGGTCACGTTTCAGCTGTCTACAGAAAAAATAAAAATATGAAAGAAGCATTAGGACATGGTAACCCTTTAATAGAGACCATTAAATCATGAGTCATTTGAGTGCTCTGCAAATACACACAAGTGCTTCATTTGAAAAATCCCAGTTTAAAGGATCTAAAAGTACTGCAATCACTAGATGGACACATAGGAGGAAAGGAATGGAGCTTGAAGGCATGGCCCAGATTTCTTTAAGTCAGCAGAGAAATCTACAATGGACTACCAAAATCCAAGTCTTTAATCTTATTAATATATTCAGCTTTCCTTCTGAGTTATCTGAGAAAGCAGGATTGTAAAGAAAAAAAAAAAAAGAAAAAAAAAACAACCAAAAAAAACCCCACACAAAACAAAACAAAACAAAAAAAACCCAGCAACCCAAACCTGCTAATCCAGGCATGGAAGGTGGTGTCAAAAGACAATTTGGTGAAGAGAATTTTGCTACAGAGATTTCTGAAGATAGCCAGGAGGAAGGACTTGTCATCTAGTAAAGATGGTCCAGAGAGCCATCAGTTTGGTTTAGGGGGCTTTTTTGGGGTATAAAACAAATAGCACTTTTTTAAAATTTTAATTTGCAAACAAGTGTCTGAATGATAAGTCAGTATTGTAAACAGATGCAATTTTATGGTTATCAGTTGTCCCTGTTTCATTTACCCTCCTCTTGCAGAGTTGAGTAATTTTTATATCTTCAGCTTTTAAACAAATTTTATAAACAAATCTGAGTTTATAAAAAATATTTTATAAACAAATTTGCAGATCTGTAAACAGACTGCAGTGGTGAGTGGCACTGAGCAATCCCCCTTCCCTTCACTCTGGGGGATGTGTGTGCCCAGCAGTGCTCCTGCAGGCCAGGGATGCCATGGAGAGTGGATGCTCACTGCTGGACAGTGACCAGCTGCCTCGCAGGCAGCCACTGGCTCTTGGAGCTAGAAGGAAGTACTGCCTTGCCTGGAGGTTTAAATATGAAGCCAGTCCTTAGAGATCACAAAAAAAAAAAATCTTAATGCACTATTGTATTCCCATTTGTGTATAATCCTGAAATTTTGTGTCCATAGACAGAATTATCCTTTTTGTTTTTCAATCAGAGAAGAGCTGGGGAAAGAGGGAGTCTCTGCAAGAAGTAAGGGAGAGCCCATGGCATCATCTCACTACTTTCTCTCTCCCTAAGACTAGAAATGTCTTAGGAAAAGAAAGCAAGCTCAGTCAAGAAACCCTGTGTCTCAGACATGAATGCTGCTGCCCTGCTATCTCACACCACATGTGGCCTCCAGTCTCTGTGACTCATTTCAGCTTCCCTAATAAATAGCTTCTCTTCCATCACCACAAGTTGCAAAACAACCATTTCTCAGTGTCTTATCTACATGGGCAAGAGCAAGGGAAAAGGTGCCTCCCGGTTATCAGCAGAAGAAAAGGCACACAGACAGAAAAGCTTTAATTCTGTCATCCAGCTCTGTCCCAACATTTACTTACCAGTTGTACCCTAATCTGCCTGCAAGCAGCAGCTCTTCCACTAGGACTGCAGGATGCATTTAGCTGAATAAAGGTCAGCTTCTGGCTTTGCTCTGTCTCCACTGTAACTTCTACCATCTGCTGATTAATTAACATTATTTTGTGGTAGGATCCACCCCAGCGAGCAGCGACTGTGTGCTGGCCGAGCCAGGATGGGGCTGCACCTCCTGCCGTGCATCATTCAGCACCTACCTGTCCTTGTGCTCTAGCTCCAAAGGGATGTTTTATTCACAAAACTACTGCTGGGCAAATGGATTTAAGAAAAGCCACGTTTCAAACTGTTAGCAAACAGTGAAACTTTGTTGTTTTAATTTTGGTTTCAGATAAAAAATTCTTATCATGAAAAGCATCAGACAAACAAACAAAGACAACACCTAATGCTTATCTGGTTACTGCTGTGCTGATAACCTGATATATTCAGGTCTCACTATGATTCAGCACCTCACCTTTTCCACTACTTTACCCTTTGCAATTTCTTCTCTAAAAGATTGACTGCTAAAGTTTGTGCTGTCTCTTTAGCTACTGGTAGGAACATTAAATTGTACACATTAATAAAAGATCTCAAGACTACTTTATTTTCTTTTCAGTATTTCTTCTAAAATTTTTCTCAGCCAGTGCAAATTTTAAAATCCATTTTCCTAGCACATACTTTACTGAATTTTCAACACAAATATGCACCCTCACTTGAGAGTTTTAGTATTAACCCTTAAGCAATCTAAACCGTAGGTGAATATCTGTAAGCTCAGTCTACTGTCCTCATATGAACAATTAAAGCAGATAAAACTTGTGTTTCAAAGGAGGAAAAAGATGGGACAAAATGTATTGAGAGCTATGAATTACTGTCATATTTGCTATATTCACACCAAATGAGCTCCTGCTAACAGCAACATAAGAAAACACAAAGTGGGAAAATGATGGTTTACCTTCTGCTTATTTTGCTGGTTTTAACTTTTAGCTTTCCAGAAAGCCCAAGCTGTCAGTGAAGTTTACAGCTGTTTTCTGTAATCCCTTCCCTACTGCCCACAAAGCTGACAAAAATTCTGTTTCTCTGTCCCTTATCATTCCAAATGGCACCAAGACCCCTTTGTGTGTTCTTTATGAAATGAGCCTTCCACAATCTTCCCAGGACCTCAAGTTGATTTAGAAGAAAGGTCCTGCATAATCACATCAGGCTCTTAATCAATGTATGCAATTAAAATGCCTGAATTTTAGAAAAATATATACCAGCTATGCAAAATGGGAGGGCTTGTGACCACAGTTATTTATGAATAAATCTTGAACAGCCCTGTAAAAAGAAAATTATCCACTGCTGTTAGATCAGCAAGTGTAAAGCTTACTAAGGAGGAAAAGAAAAATGAAGTCTTGTTGCAAGATCAAAGGAAACATAGGAGTTATGTTTGCATTTTTTTAAGAAGCCATTGAACTGGAAGCACTGCATAGTGGCAGGCAGCATCTGTCCAAGGTTCAGTATTAATTTGCTTTGGCCATGTAATTGCACAGTACATCTCTCCACCCTGCAGTGGATACAGTACCTCCTTTACCTTGTAGAGGGGTGAGGAGAAAAGGGTTTGAGGAGATTTGTTGTAAGCAGAGGAAACACCTTCCCATTCTCTTCTTAGTTTCTTACCCTTTGTAGTTTCTGAAACTGCAGCAAACCTTTCTTTAGCAAAGGATAGAGCATAATGCATTTTGTATCCATAGGCTGTCATGCTTTTCCATCAGAAAACTTGAAAATAAAATAATTTTTGATAGCAGATAGGAAGAAACATTTTCAGTGCTCAGAAGGCCACAGAATGGTATATCAGAGATCAGAACATGTGTATACCAGCACCACTTGCTCCAGCCACTCTTCCCAATATTAAGTGTTCTGTGGCATTCAAAAGGTGTCTAAAAGCCTTTTGTTTCAGCAGGAAAGCAGGACTGTGAGATTTGGAGCACATGCCCAGCATGATCCATTATCTATTGTGTTTGAACAACTCCTGGTGCCCCGAGGACTTTGCCTGGCGAGCAGAGCACAGCTGTGCCTTTGTGTCTCACCCGCAGGGGATCCAGCCACTGCTCTGCTTCATAGAGCACCATAGAGCACCATCGTGTCATCTCCAGCACACTCAGGAGACTCACCTGAAGTGGTTTCATGCAAAGGTAAATGTTTACAGTGCAGCACTGCCCAGACAAGTCCTGCAGAGCTGAAGTCCATGAACCCATCAGAGCTGCAGTTCTGCAGTGGGGTCGGGTGCTGGTAACGCTGGCCCAGGACTGGAGGTGCTGGGATGAACCAGGCAACAGCAGCAGAGAGAACTGGAGAAGACACAGATTTCACCAGGCAGTGATGCCTTGGTGCCAGTGCACTTTTTCTCCTTCTGTTCTGAAGATTACTCACTCTGTGCTTCGCAAGGGAGTATAGGAAAGAGCTCATTTTGAGCAATAAATCAACAGCTGTGGCTGAAAAGTTACAAGTTGGATCATGCCTGGCCTAAAGTGCTTTAGATAAAGAGTTACTTATAAGTTGAGCTGTGCAGTACGGCAATGTGTTGTAGAAGAGCTGGAAATGCAGCCTCTGTGCAACACAGAGTTTGCTGGGGAAAGAGGTATGAGCTTATATGTGGCTCACTTAAATTTTGGAGGCATTTTCAGAAGTATACCTGCCACTGCACCTCAGATAACCTTTATCTTAGCAGTTGTCTCGGTGTGATCACAAAACCTGCACTGTGAAGTCAGGGACAATGTGTTCAGGAGGAGCACATCCCACACACCTGATGGAGGCTGTTGGAGATGTGACTCCCAGCTGACCCTTCTCCTTTTTACTTCTGTGACATTCGGTGAATGGTTAGAGGGAGGTGGCTGGGCCCAACTGAAATATGTGGTTCAGGGAAGTACATCCTTAACAGTGAAGCTGCTGGAAACGTTTGAAGCTTGGTGGTGAAGAGACCAACTCCTCGTCCTGGCTTGGCTACTCAGTATATCACAAATGGATCCTTCGCTGTCTTTACCAGAAATCAAAAACCAGACCTGAACTGATCCATGCCAGTGTCAGGCTCTGAGCTGGGGGAGCAACCAGGATGAGGAAGTAATTTTAACAAAAATGCCATAACTAAAGCTTACAAAGCTGTATCCAAACTGCTGGGTGACACTGAAAGGGCAGGGGAAAAAGTCCAAGGATCCAAGGTTGTTCCTAGGATTGTGTGACGAATGGGAAAGGGGCCTTTTGGTTGGAGTTATCTCTGGGTTGCAGTATCACCAGTGATAACATTCATGGTTTGTGACTTATGAGCACTGCAAAGATGTAGAGGTTGTGACAGAAATACAGAAATATTAGCTGATATGCAGAATGAATGAAAGCAGGTGGTTGTGAAAGCACCAGAAGAAAGAGCAGAGTAAAGGCTAAAACAATGGTACCCATTGACAGCCAAGATCATTAACAGCAATAAACTGGGAGAGCTTACACTCCACCAAGGCCAGCACTCAGCTGAGGCTCAGCACCAGTGACTTTCCACAGGAAAACCCATTCTCTAAGAGCAGGAGGATGGCCAGCAGGTCACACCAGCCTCTCCACATCTGCCTCCTTCCCCTTGTTCCAAGAAGGGCAGAGGATGAAAAGACACCCAAAATAGTAAAATTAAT